>OX326958.1:44795155-45190155 GCA_946800325.1 Luzula sylvatica
AAAAGTTATGTAGTAAAAGATACGATACAAATGATCTAAAAACACATAATTTGAACTCCTCAAGGCGTTAAAATCTTGTTTTGAATCGAAAAACAAACTTTCTTAGTGTGTGTGAAATTTGGTGAGAAGTTATGTAGTAAAAGATACGATACAAATGATCTAAAAACACGTTATTTCAACTCCTCAAAGCGTTAAAATCTTGTTTTGAATAGAAAAACAAACTTTCTTAGTGTTTGTGAAATTTGGTGAAAAGTTATGTAGTAAAAGGTACGATACAAATGATCTAAAAACACGTTATTTGAACTCCTCAAAGCGTTAAAATCTTGTTTTGAATCGAAAAACAAACTTTCTTAGTGTTTGTGAAAATTCGTGAAAAGTTATGTAGTAAGAGATACCATACAAATGATCTAAAACACGTTATTTGAACTCCTCAAAGCGTTAAAATCTTGTTTTGAACCGGAAAACAAACTTTCTTAGTGTTTGTGAAATTTGGTGAAAAGTTATGTAGTAAAAGATACGATACAAATGATCTAAAAACACGTTATTTGAACTCCTCAAAGCGTTAAAATCTTGTTTTGAATCGAAAAACAAACTTTCTTAGTGTTTGTGAAATTTGGAGAAAAGTTATGTAGTAAAAGATACGATACAAATGATCTAAAAACACGTTATTTGAACTCCTCAAAGCGTTAAAATCTTGTTTTGAATCGAAAAACAAACTTTCTTAGTGTTTGCGAAATTTGGTGAAAAGTTATGTAGTAAAAGATACGATACAAATGATCTAAAAACACATAATTTGAACTCCTCAAGGCGTTACAATCTTGTTTTGAATCGAAAAACAAACTTTCTTAGTGTGTGTGAAATTTGGTGAAAAGTTATGTAGTAAAAGATACGATACAAATGATCTAAAAACACATAATTTGAACTCCTCGAGGCGTTAAAATCTTGTTTTGAATCGAAAAACAAACTTTCTTAGTGTGTGTGAAATTTGGTGAGAAGTTATGTAGTAAAAGATACGATACAAATGATCTAAAAACACGTTATTTGAACTCCTCAAAGCGTTAAAATCTTGTTTTGAATCGAAAAACAAACTTTCTTAGTGTTTGTGAAATTTGGTGAAAAGTAATGTTGTAAAAGATACGATACAAATGATCTAAAAACACGTTATTTGAACTCCTCAAAGCGTTAAAATCTTGTTTTGAATCGGAAAACAAACTTTCTTAGTGTTTGTGAAATTTGGTGAAAAGTAATGTAGTAAAAGATACGATACAAACGATCTAAAAACACGTTATTTGAACTCCTCAAAGCGTTAAAAACTTGTTTTGAATCGGAAAACATACTTTCTTAGTGTTTCTGAAATTTGGTGAAAAGTTATGTAGTAAAAGATACGATACAAATGATCTAAAAACACGTTATTTGAGCTCCTCAAAGCGTTAAAAGTTTGTTTTGAATCGAAAAACAAACTTTCCTAGTGTTTCTGAAATTTGGTGAAAAGTTATGTAGTAAAAGGTACGATACAAATGATCTACAAGCACGTTATTTGAACTCCTCAAAGCGTTAAAATCTTATTTTGAATCGGAAAACGAACTTTCTTAGTGTTTGTGAAATTTGGTGAAAAGTTATGTAGTAAAAGATACGATACAAATGATCTAAAAACACGTTATCTGAACTCCTCAAAGCGTTAAAATCTTGTTTTGAAGCGAAAAACAAACTTTCTTAGTGTTTGTGAAATTTGGTGAAAAGTTATGTAGTAAAATATACGATACAAATGATCTAAAAACACGTTATTTGAACTCCTCAAAGCGTTAAAATCTTGTTTTGAATCGGAAAACAAACTTTCTTATTGTTTGTGAAATTTGGTGAAAAGTAATGTAGTAAAAGATACGATACAAATGATCCAAAAACACGTTATTTGAACTCCTCAACGCGTTAAAATCTTGTTTTGAATCGAAAAACAAACTTTCTTAGTGTTTGTCAAATTTGGTGAAACGTTATGTAGTAAAAGATACGATACAAATGACCTAAAAACACGTTATTTGAGCTCCTCAAAGCGTTAAAAGTTTGTTTTGAATCGAAAAACAAACTTTCCTAGTGTTTGTGAAATTTGGTGAAAAGTTATGTAGTAAAAGATACGAAACAAATGATCTAAAAACACGTTATTTGAACTCCTCAAAGCGTTAAAGTCTTGTTTTGAATCGAAAAACAAACTTTCTAAGTGTTTGTGAAATTTGGTGAAAAGTTATGTAGTAAAAGATACGATACAAATGATCTAAAAACACATTATTTGAACTCCTCAAAGCGTTAAAATCTTGTTTTGAATAGAAAAACAAACTTTCTTAGTGTTTGTGAAATTTGGTGAAAAGTTATGTAGTAAAAGGTACGATACAAATGATCTAAAAACACGTTATTTGAACTCCTCAAAGCGTTAAAATCTTGTTTTGAATAGAAAAACAAACTTTCTTAGTGTTTGTGAAATTTGGTGAAAAGTTATGTAGTAAAAGGTGCGATACAAATGATCTAAAAACACGTTATTTGAACTCCTCAAAGCGTTAAAATCTTGTTTTGAATAGAAAAACAAACTTTCTTAGTGTTTGTGAAATTTGGTGAAAAGTTATGTAGTAAAAGGTACGATACAAATAATCTAAAAACACGTTATTTGAACTCCCCAAAACGTTGAAATCTTGTTTTGAATCGAAAAACAAACTTTCTTAGTGTTTGTGAAATTTGGTGAAAAGTTATGAAGTAAAAGATACGATACAAATGATCTAAAAACACGTTATTTGAACTCCTCCAAGCGTTAAAATCTTGTTTTGAATCGGAAAACAAATTTTCTTAGTGTTTGTGAAATTTGGTGAAAAGTTATGTAGTAAAATATACGATACAAATGATCTAAAAACACGTTATTTGAACTCCTCAAAGCGTTAAAATCTTGTTTTGAATCGAAAAACAAAATTTCTTAGTGTTTGTGAAATTTTGTGAAAAGTTATGTAGTAAAAGATACGATACAAATGATCCAAAAACACGTTATTTGAACTCCTCAAAGCGTTAAAATCTTGTTTTGAATCGAAAAACAAACTTTCTTAGTGTTTGTGAAATTTGGTGAAAAGTTATGTAGTAAAAGATACGATACAAATGATCTAAAAACACGTTATTTGAACTCCTCAAAGCGTTAAAATCTTGTTTTGAATCGAAAAACAAACTTTCTTAGTGTTTGTGAAATTTGGAGAAAAGTTATGTAGTAAAAGATACGATACAAATGATCTAAAAACACGTTATTTGAACTCCTCAAAGCGTTAAAATCTTGTTTTGAATCGAAAAACAGACTTTCTTAGTGTTTGCGAAATTTGGTGAAAAGTTATGTAGTAAAAGATACGATACAAATGATCTAAAAACACATAATTTGAACTCCTCAAGGCGTTACAATCTTGTTTTGAATCGAAAAACAAACTTTCTTAGTGTGTGTGAAATTTGGTGAGAAGTTATGTAGGAAAAGATACGATACAAATGATCTAAAAACACGTTATTTGAACTCCTCAAAGCGTTAAAAGTTTGTTTTGAATCGAAAAACAAACTTTCCTAGTGTTTGTGAAATTTGGTGAAAAGTTATGTAGTAAAAGATACGAAACAAATGATCTAAAAACACGTTATTTGAACTCCTCAAAGCGTTAAAGTCTTGTTTTGAATCGAAAAACAAACTTTCTAAGTGTTTGTGAAATTTGGTGAAAAGTTATGTAGTAAAAGATACGATACAAATGATCTAAAAACACATAATTTGAACTCCTCAAGGCGTTAAAATCTTGTTTTGAATCGAAAAACAAACTTTCTTAGTGTGTGTGAAATTTGGTGAGAAGTTATGTAGTAAAAGATACGATACAAATGATCTAAAAACACGTTATTTGAACTCCTCAAAGCGTTAAAATCTTATTTTGAATCGGAAAACGAACTTTCTTAGTGTTTGTGAAATTTGGTGAAAAGTTATGTAGTAAAAGATACGATACAAATGATCTAAAAACACGTTATCTGAACTCCTCAAAGCGTTAAAATCTTGTTTTGAAGCGAAAAACAAATTTTCTTAGTGTTTGTGAAATTTGGTGAAAAGTTATGTAGTAAAATATACGATACAAATGATCTAAAAACACGTTATTTGAACTCCTCAAAGCGTTAAAATCTTGTTTTGAATCGGAAAACAAACTTTCTTATTGTTTGTGAAATTTGGTGAAAAGTTATGTAGTAAAAGATACGATACAAATGATCTAAAAACACATAATTTGAACTCCTCAAGGCGTTAAAATCTTGTTTTGAATCGAAAAACAAACTTTCTTAGTGTTTGTCAAATTTGGTGAAAAGTTATGTAGTAAAAGATACGATACAAATGATCTAAAAACACGTTATTTGAGCTCCTCAAAGCGTTAAAAGTTTGTTTTGAATCGAAAAACAAACTTTCCTAGTGTTTGTGAAATTTGGTGAAAAGTTATGTAGTAAAAGATACGAAACAAATGATCTAAAAACACGTTATTTGAACTCCTCAAAGCGTTAAAGTCTTGTTTTGAATCGAAAAACAAACTTTCTAAGTGTTTGTGAAATTTGGTGAAAAGTTATGTAGTAAAAGATACGATACAAATGATCTAAAAACACATAATTTGAACTCCTCAAGGCGTTAAAATCTTGTTTTGAATCGAAAAACAAACTTTCTTAGTGTGTGTGAAATTTGGTGAGAAGTTATGTAGTAAAAGATACGATACAAATGATCTAAAAACACGTTATTTCAACTCCTCAAAGCGTTAAAATCTTGTTTTGAATAGAAAAACAAACTTTCTTAGTGTTTGTGAAATTTGGTGAAAAGTTATGTAGTAAAAGGTACGATACAAATGATCTAAAAACACGTTATTTGAACTCCTCAAAGCGTTAAAATCTTGTTTTGAATCGAAAAACAAACTTTCTTAGTGTTTGTGAAAATTCGTGAAAAGTTATGTAGTAAGAGATACCATACAAATGATCTAAAACACGTTATTTGAACTCCTCAAAGCGTTAAAATCTTGTTTTGAACCGGAAAACAAACTTTCTTAGTGTTTGTGAAATTTGGTGAAAAGTTATGTAGTAAAAGATACGATACAAATGATCTAAAAACACGTTATTTGAACTCCTCAAAGCGTTAAAATCTTGTTTTGAATCGAAAAACAAACTTTCTTAGTGTTTGTGAAATTTGGAGAAAAGTTATGTAGTAAAAGATACGATACAAATGATCTAAAAACACGTTATTTGAACTCCTCAAAGCGTTAAAATCTTGTTTTGAATCGAAAAACAAACTTTCTTAGTGTTTGCGAAATTTGGTGAAAAGTTATGTAGTAAAAGATACGATACAAATGATCTAAAAACACATAATTTGAACTCCTCAAGGCGTTACAATCTTGTTTTGAATCGAAAAACAAACTTTCTTAGTGTGTGTGAAATTTGGTGAAAAGTTATGTAGTAAAAGATACGATACAAATGATCTAAAAACACATAATTTGAACTCCTCGAGGCGTTAAAATCTTGTTTTGAATCGAAAAACAAACTTTCTTAGTGTGTGTGAAATTTGGTGAGAAGTTATGTAGTAAAAGATACGATACAAATGATCTAAAAACACGTTATTTGAACTCCTCAAAGCGTTAAAATCTTGTTTTGAATCGAAAAACAAACTTTCTTAGTGTTTGTGAAATTTGGTGAAAAGTAATGTTGTAAAAGATACGATACAAATGATCTAAAAACACGTTATTTGAACTCCTCAAAGCGTTAAAATCTTGTTTTGAATCGGAAAACAAACTTTCTTAGTGTTTGTGAAATTTGGTGAAAAGTAATGTAGTAAAAGATACGATACAAACGATCTAAAAACACGTTATTTGAACTCCTCAAAGCGTTAAAAACTTGTTTTGAATCGGAAAACATACTTTCTTAGTGTTTCTGAAATTTGGTGAAAAGTTATGTAGTAAAAGATACGATACAAATGATCTAAAAACACGTTATTTGAGCTCCTCAAAGCGTTAAAAGTTTGTTTTGAATCGAAAAACAAACTTTCCTAGTGTTTCTGAAATTTGGTGAAAAGTTATGTAGTAAAAGGTACGATACAAATGATCTACAAGCACGTTATTTGAACTCCTCAAAGCGTTAAAATCTTATTTTGAATCGGAAAACGAACTTTCTTAGTGTTTGTGAAATTTGGTGAAAAGTTATGTAGTAAAAGATACGATACAAATGATCTAAAAACACGTTATCTGAACTCCTCAAAGCGTTAAAATCTTGTTTTGAAGCGAAAAACAAACTTTCTTAGTGTTTGTGAAATTTGGTGAAAAGTTATGTAGTAAAATATACGATACAAATGATCTAAAAACACGTTATTTGAACTCCTCAAAGCGTTAAAATCTTGTTTTGAATCGGAAAACAAACTTTCTTATTGTTTGTGAAATTTGGTGAAAAGTAATGTAGTAAAAGATACGATACAAATGATCCAAAAACACGTTATTTGAACTCCTCAACGCGTTAAAATCTTGTTTTGAATCGAAAAACAAACTTTCTTAGTGTTTGTCAAATTTGGTGAAAAGTTATGTAGTAAAAGATACGATACAAATGACCTAAAAACACGTTATTTGAGCTCCTCAAAGCGTTAAAAGTTTGTTTTGAATCGAAAAACAAACTTTCCTAGTGTTTGTGAAATTTGGTGAAAAGTTATGTAGTAAAAGATACGAAACAAATGATCTAAAAACACGTTATTTGAACTCCTCAAAGCGTTAAAGTCTTGTTTTGAATCGAAAAACAAACTTTCTAAGTGTTTGTGAAATTTGGTGAAAAGTTATGTAGTAAAAGATACGATACAAATGATCTAAAAACACATTATTTGAACTCCTCAAAGCGTTAAAATCTTGTTTTGAATAGAAAAACAAACTTTCTTAGTGTTTGTGAAATTTGGTGAAAAGTTATGTAGTAAAAGGTACGATACAAATGATCTAAAAACACGTTATTTGAACTCCTCAAAGCGTTAAAATCTTGTTTTGAATAGAAAAACAAACTTTCTTAGTGTTTGTGAAATTTGGTGAAAAGTTATGTAGTAAAAGGTGCGATACAAATGATCTAAAAACACGTTATTTGAACTCCTCAAAGCGTTAAAATCTTGTTTTGAATAGAAAAACAAACTTTCTTAGTGTTTGTGAAATTTGGTGAAAAGTTATGTAGTAAAAGGTACGATACAAATAATCTAAAAACACGTTATTTGAACTCCCCAAAACGTTGAAATCTTGTTTTGAATCGAAAAACAAACTTTCTTAGTGTTTGTGAAATTTGGTGAAAAGTTATGAAGTAAAAGATACGATACAAATGATCTAAAAACACTTTATTTGAGCTCCTCAAAGCGTTAAAAGTTTGTTTTGAATCGAAAAACAAACTTTCCTAGTGTTTCTGAAATTTGGTGAAAAGTTATGTAGTAAAAGATACGAAACAAATGATCTAAAAACACGTTATTTGAACTCCTCAAAGCGTTAAAATCTTGTTTTGAATCGAAAAACAAACTTTCTAAGTGTTTGTGAAATTTGTTGAAAAGTTATGTAGTAAAAGATACGATACAAATTATCTAAAAACAAATAATTTCAACTCCTCAAGGCGTTAAAATCTTGTTTTGAATCGAAAAACAAACTTTCTTAGTGTTTGTGAAATTTGGTGAAAAGTTATGTAGTAAGAGATACGATACAAATGATCTAAACACACGTTATTTGAACTCCTCAAAGCGTTCAAATCTTGTTTTGAATCGAAAAACAAACTTTCTTAGTGTTTGTGAAATTTGGTGAAAAGTTATGTAGTAAAAGATACGATACAAATGATCTAAAAACACGTTATTTGTACTCCTCAAAGCGTTAAATTCTTGTTTTGAATCGAAAAACAAACTTTCTTAGTGTTTGTGAAATTTGGTGAAAAGTAATGTAGTAAAAGGTACGATACAAATGATCCAAAAACACGTTATTTGAACTCCTCAAAGCGTTAAAATCTTGTTTTGAATCGGAAAACAAACTTTCTTAGTGTTTGTGAAATTTGGTGAAATGTTATGTAGTAAAAGATACGATACAAATGATCTAAAAACACATAATTTGAACTCCTCAAAGCGTTAAATTCTTGTATTGAATCGAAAAACAAATTTTCTTAGTGTTTGTGAAATTTGGTGAAAAGTTAAGTAGTAAAAGATACGATATAAATGATCTAAAAACACGTTATTTGAACTCCTCAAAGCGTTAAAATCTTGTTTTGAATCGGAAAACAAACTTTTTTAGTGTTTGTGAAATTTGGTGAAAAGTTATGTAGTAAAAGATACGATACAAATGATCTAAAAACACGTTATTTGAACTCCTCAAAGCGTTCAAAGCTTGTTTTGAATCGGAAAACAAACTTTCTTAGTGTTTGTGAAATTTGGTGAAAAGTTATGTAGTAAAAGATACGATACAAATGATCTAAAAACACGTTATTTGAACTCCTCAAAGCGTTAAAATCTTATTTTGAACCGAAAAACAAACTTTCTTAGTGTTTGTCAAATTTGGTGAAAAGTTATGTAGTAAACGATACGATACAAATGATCTAAAAACACGTTATTTGAACTCCTCAAAGCGTTAAAATCTTTTTTTGAATCGGAAAACAAACTTTCTTAGTGTTTGTGAAATTTGGTGAAAAGTTATGTAGTAAAAGATACGATACAAATGATCTAAAATCACGTTATTTGAACTCCTCAAAGCGTTAAAATCTTGTTTTGAATCGAAAAACAAACTTTCTTAGTGTTTGTGAAATTTGGTGAAATGTTATGTAGTAAAAGGTACGATACAAATGATCTAAAATCACGTTATTTGAACTCCTCAAAGCGTTAAAATCTTGTTTTGAATCGAAAAACAAACTTTCTTTGTGTTTGTGGAATTTGGTGAAAAGTTATGTAGTAAATGATACGATACAAATGATCTAAAAACACGTTATTTGAACTCCTCAAAGCGTTAAAATCTTGTTTTGAATCGGAAAACAAACTTTCTTAGTGTTTGTGAAATTTGGTGAAAAGTTATGTAGTAAAATATACGATACAAATGATCTAAAAACACGTTATTTGAACTCCTCAAAGCGTTAAAATCTTGTTTTGAATCGAAAAACAAACTTTCTTAGTGTTTGTGAAATTTGGTGAAAAGTTATGTAGTAAAAGATACGATACAAATGATCCAAAAACACGTTATTTGAACTCCTCAAAGCGTTAAAATCTTGTTTTGAATCGAAAAACAAACTTTCTTAGTGTTTGTGAAATTTGGTGAAAAGTTATGTAGTAAAAGGTACGATACAAATGATCTAAAAACACGTTATTTGAACTCCTCAAAACGTTAAAATCTTGTTTTGAATAGAAAAACAAACTTTCTTAGTGTTTGTGAAATTTGGTGAAAAGTTATGTAGTAAAAGGTGCGGTACAAATGATCTAAAAACACGTTATTTGAACTCCTCAAAGCGTTAAAATCTTGTTTTGAATAGAAAAACAAACTTTCTTAGTGTTTGTGAAATTTGGTGAAAAGTTATGTAGTAAAAGGTACGATACAAATAATCTAAAAACACGTTATTTGAACTCCTCAAAGCGTTGAAATCTTGTTTTGAATCGAAAAACAAACTTTCTTAGTGTTTGTGAAATTTGGTGAAAAGTTATGTAGTAAAAGATACGATACAAATGATCTAAAAACACGTTATTTCAACTCCTCAAAGCGTTAAAATCTTGTTTTGAATCGAAAAACAAACTTTCTTAGTGTTTGTGAAATTTGTTGAAAAGTAATGTAGTAAAAGATACGATACAAATGATCTAAAAACACGTTATTTCAACTCCTCAAAGCGTTAAAATCTTGTTTTGAATCGAAAAACAAACTTTCTTAGTGTTTGTGAAATTTGGTGAAAAGTTATCTAGTAAAAGATACGATACAAATGATCTAAAAACACGTTATTTGATCTCCTCAAAGCGTAAAAAGTTTGTTTTGAATCGAAAAACAAACTTTCCTAGTGTTTGTGAAATTTGGTGAAAAGTTATGTAGTAAAAGATACGAAACAAATGATCTAAAAACATGTTATTTGAACTCCTCAAAGCGTTAAAATCTTGTTTTGAATCGAAAAAAAACTTTCGAAGTGTTTGTGAAATTTGGTGAAAAGTTATGTAGTAAAAGATACGATACAAATGATCTAAAAACACATAATTTGAACTCCTCAAGGCGTTAAGATCTTGTTTTGAATCGAAAAACAAACTTTCTTAGTGTGTGTGAAATTTGGTGAGAAGTTATGTAGTAAAAGATACGATACAAATGATCTAAAAACACGTTATTTGAACTCCTCAAAGCGTTAAAATCTTGTTTTGAATAGAAAAACAAACTTTCTTAGTGTTTGTGAAATTTGGTGAAAAGTTATGTAGTAAAAGGTACGATACAAATGATCTAAAAACACGTTATTTGAACTCCTCAAAGCGTTAAAATCTTGTTTTGAATCGAAAAACAAACTTTCTTAGTGTTTGTGAAATTTGGTGAAAAGTTATGTAGTAAAAGGTACGATACAAATGATCTAAAAACACGTTATTTGAACTCCTCAAAGCGTTAAAATCTTGTTTTGAATCGAAAAACAAACTTTCTTAGTGTTTGTGAAATTTGGTGAAAAGTTATGTAGTAAAAGATACGATACAAATAATCTAAAAACACGTTATTTGAACTCCTCAAAGCGTTAAAAACTTGTTTTGAATCGAAAAACAAACTTTCTTAGTGTTTGTGAAATTTGGTGAAAAGTTATGTAGTAAAAGATACGATACAAACGATCTAAAAACACGTTATTTGAAGTCCTCAAAGCGTTAAAAACTTGTTTTGAATCGGAAAACATACTTTCCTAGTGTTTGTGAAATTTGGTTAAAAGTTATGTAGTAAAAGATACGAAACAAATGGTCTAAAAACACGTTATTTGAGCTCCTCAAAGGGTTAAATGTTTGTTTTGAATCAAAAAACAAACTTTCCTAGTGTTTGTGAAATTTGGTGAAAAGTTATGTAGTAAAAGATACGAAACAAATGATCTAAAAACACGTTATTTTGACTCCTCAAAGCGTTAAAATCTTGTTTTGAATCGAAAAACAAACTTTCTTAGTGTGTGAAATTTGGTGAAAAGTTATGTAGTAAAAGATACGATACAAATGATCTAAAAACACATAATTTGAACTCCTCAAGGCGTTACAATCTTGTTTTGAATAGAAAAACAAACTTTCTTAGTGTTTGTGAAATTTGGTGAAAAGTTATGTAGTAAAAGATACGATACAAACGATCTAAAAACACGTTATTTGAACTCCTCAAAGCGTTAAAAACTTGTTTTGAATCGGAAAACATACTTTCCTAGTGTTTGTGAAATTTGGTTAAAAGTTATGTAGTAAAAGATACGAAACAAATGGTCTAAAAACACGTTATTTGAGCTCCTCAAAACGTTAAATGTTTGTTTCGAATCAAAAAACAAACTTTCCTACTGTTTGTGAAATTTGGTGAAAAGTTATGTAGTAAAAGATACGAAACAAATGATCTAAAAACACGTTATTTTGACTCCTCAAAGCGTTAAAATCTTGTTTTGAATCGAAAAACAAACTTTCTTAGTGTGTGAAATTTGGTGAGAAGTTATGTTGTAAAAGATACGATACAAATGATCTAAAAACCCGTTATTTTAACTCCTCAAAGCGTTAAAATCTTGTTTTGAATAGAAAAACAAACTTTCTTAGTGTTTGTGAAATTTGGTGAAAAGTTATGTAGTAAAAGGTACGATACAAATGATCTAAAAACACGTTATTTGAACTCCTCAAAGCGTTAAAATCTTGTTTTGAATCGGAAAACAAACTTTCTTAGTGTTTGTGAAATTTGGTGAAAAGTTATGTAGTAAAATATACGATACAAATGATCTAAAAACACGTTATTTGAACTCCTCAAAGCATTAAAATCTTGTTTTGAATCGAAAAACAAACTTTCTTAGTGTTTGTGAAATTTGGTGAAACGTTATGTAGTAAAAGATACGATACAAATGATCCAAAAACACGTTATTTGAACTCCTCAAAGCGTAAAAATCTTGTTTTGAATCGAAAAACAAACTTTCTTAGTGTTTGTGAAATTTGGTGAAAAGTTATGTAGTAAAATATACGATACAAATGATCTAAAAACACGTTATTTGAACTCCTCAAAGCGTTAAAATCTTGTTTTGAATAGAAAAACAAACTTTCTTAGTGTTTGTGAAATTTGGTGAAAAGTTATGTAGTAAAAGGTGCGATACAAATGATCTAAAAACACGTTATTTGAACTCCTCAAAGCGTTAAAATCTTGTTTTGAATAGAAAAACAAACTTTCTCAGTGTTTGTGAAATTTGGTGAAAAGTTATGTAGTAAAAGGTACGATACAAATAATCTAAAAACACGTTATTTGAACTCCTCAAAGCGTTGAAATCTTGTTTTGAATCGAAAAACAAACTTTCTTAGTGTTTGTGAAATTTGGTGAAAAGTTATGTAGTAAAAGATACGATACAAATGATCTAAAAACACGTTATTTCAACTCCTCAAAGCGTTAAAATCTTGTTTTGAATCGAAAAACAAACTTTCTTAGTGTTTGTGAAATTTGTTGAAAAGTAATGTAGTTAAAGATACGATACAAATGATCTAAAAACACGTTATTTCAACTCCTCAAAGCGTTAAAATCTTGTTTTGAATCGAAAAACAAACTTTCTTAGTGTTTGTGAAATTTGGTGAAAAGTTATGTAGTAAAAGATAAGATACAAATGATCTAAAAACACGTTATTTGAACTCCTCAAAGCGTTAAAAACTTGTTTTGAATCGAAAAACAAACTTTCTTAGTGTTTGTGAAATTTGGTGAAAAGTTATGTAGTAAAAGATACGATACAAACGATCTAAAAACAAGTTATTTGAACTCCTCAAAGCGTTAAAAACTTGTTTTGAATCGGAAAACATACTTTCCTAGTGTTTGTGAAATTTGGTTAAAAGTTATGTAGTAAAAGATACGAAACAAATGGTCTAAAAACACGTTATTTGAGCTCCTCAAAGCGTTAAATGTTTGTTTTGAATCAAAAAACAAACTTTCCTAGTGTTTGTGAAATTTGGTGAAAAGTTATGTAGTAAAAGATACGAAACAAATGATCTAAAAACACGTTATTTTGACTCCTCAAAGCGTTAAAATCTTGTTTTGAATCGAAAAACAAACTATCTTAGTGTGTGAAATTTGGTGAAAAGTTATGTAGTAAAAGATACGATACAAATGATCTAAAAACACATAATTTGAACTCCTCAAGGCGTTACAATCTTGTTTTGAATAGAAAAACAAACTTTCTTAGTGTTTGTGAAATTTGGTGAAAAGTTATGTAGTAAAAGATACGATACAAACGATCTAAAAACACGTTATTTGAACTCCTCAAAGCGTTAAAAACTTGTTTTGAATCGGAAAACATACTTTCCTAGTGTTTGTGAAATTTGGTTAAAAGTTATGTAGTAAAAGGTACGAAACAAATGATCTAAAAACACGTTATTTGAGCTCCTCAAAGCGTTAAATGTTTGTTTTGAATCAAAAAACAAACTTTCCTACTGTTTGTGAAATTTGGTGAAAAGTTATGTAGTAAAAGGTACGAAACAAATGATCTAAAAACACGTTATTTTGACTCCTCAAAGCGTTAAAATCTTGTTTTGAATCGAAAAACAAACTTTCTTAGTGTGTGAAATTTGGTGAGAAGTTATGTTGTAAAAGATACGATACAAATGATCTAAAAACCCGTTATTTGAACTCCTCAAAGCGTTAAAATCTTGTTTTGAATAGAAAAACAAACTTTCTTAGTGTTTGTGAAATTTGGTGAAAAGTTATGTAGAAAAAGGTACGATACAAATGATCTAAAAACACGTTATTTGAACTCCTCAAAGCGTTAAAATCTTGTTTTGAATCGGAAAACAAACTTTCTTAGTGTTTGTGAAATTTGGTGAAAAGTTATGTAGTAAAATATACGATACAAATGATCTAAAAACACGTTATTTGAACTCCTCAAAGCGTTAAAATCTTGTTTTGAATCGAAAAACAAACTTTCTTAGTGTTTGTGAAATTTGGTGAAACGTTATGTAGTAAAAGATACGATACAAATGATCCAAAAACACGTTATTTGAACTCCTCAAAGCGTTAAAATCTTGTTTTGAATCGAAAAACAAACTTTCTTAGTGTTTGTGAAATTTGGTGAAAAGTTATGTAGTAAAAGGTACGATACAAATGATCTAAAAACACGTTATTTGAACTCCTCAAAGCGTTAAAATCTTGTTTTGAATAGAAAAACAAACTTTCTTAGTGTTTGTGTAATTTGGTGAAAAGTTATGTAGTAAAAGGTGCGATACAAATGATCTAAAAACACGTTATTTGAACTCCTCAAAGCGTTAAAATCTTGTTTTGAATAGAAAAACAAACTTTCTTAGTGTTTGTGAAATTTGGTGAAAAGTTATGTAGTAAAAGGTACGATACAAATAATCTAAAAACACGTTATTTGAACTCCTCAAAGCGTTGAAGTCTTGTTTTGAATCGAAAAACAAACTTTCTTAGTGTTTGTGAAATTTGGTGAAAAGTTATGTAGTAAAAGATACGATACAAATGATCTAAAAACACGTTATTTCAACTCCTCAAAGCGTTAAAATCTTGTTTTGAATCGAAAAACAAACTTTCTTAGTGTTTGTGAAATTTGTTGAAAAGTAATGTAGTTAAAGATACGATACAAATGATCTAAAAACACGTTATTTCAACTCCTCAAAGCGTTAAAATCTTGTTTTGAATCGAAAAACAAACTTTCTTAGTGTTTGTGAAATTTGGTGAAAAGTTATGTAGTAAAAGATAAGATACAAATGATCTAAAAACACGTTATTTGAGCTCCTCAAAGCGTTAAAAGTTTGTTTTGAATCGAAAAACAAACTTTTCTAGTGTTTGTGAAATTTGGTGAAAAGTTATGTAGTAAAAGATACGAAACAAATGATATAAAAACACGTTATTTGAACTCCTCAAAGCGTTAAAATCTTGTTTTGAATAGAAAAAAAACTTTCGAAGTGTTTGTGAAATTTGGTGAAAAGTTATGTAGTAAAAGATACGATACAAATGATCTAAAAACACATAATTTGAACTCCTCAAGGCGTTAAGATCTTGTTTTGAATCGAAAAACAAACTTTCTTAGTGTGTGTGAAATTTGGTGAGAAGTTATGTAGTAAAAGATACGATACAAATGATCTAAAAACACGTTATTTGAACTCCTCAAAGCGTTAAAATCTTGTTTTGAATAGAAAAACAAACTTTCTTAGTGTTTGTGAAATTTGGTGAAAAGTTATGTAGTAAAAGATACGATACAAACGATCTAAAAACACGTTATTTGAACTCCTCAAAGCGTTAAAAACTTGTTTTGAATCGGAAAACATACTTTCTTAGTGTTTGTGAAATTTGGTGAAAAGTTATGTAGTAAAAGATACGATACAAACGATCTAAAAACACGTTATTTGAACTCCTCAAAGCGTTAAAAACTTGGTTTGAATCGGAAAACATACTTTCCTAGTGTTTGTGAAATTTGGTTAAAAGTTATGTAGTGAAAGATACGAAACAAATGGTCTAAAAACACGTTATTTGAGCTCCTCAAAGCGTTAAATGTTTGTTTTGAATCAAAAAACAAACTTTCCTAGTGTTTGTGAAATTTGGTGAAAAGTTATGTAGTAAAAGATACGAAACAAATGATCTAAAAACACGTTATTTTGACTCCTCAAAGCGTTAAAATCTTGTTTTGAATCGAAAAACAAACTTTTTTAGTGTGTGAAATTTGGTGAAAAGTTATGTAGTAAAAGATACGATACAAATGATCTAAAAACACATAATTTGAACTCCTCAAAGCGTTAAAATCTTGTTTTGAATAGAAAAACAAACTTTCTTAGTGTTTGTGAAATTTGGTGAAAAGTTATGTAGTAAAAGGTACGATACAAATGATCTAAAAACACGTTTTTTGAACTCCTCAAAGCGTTAAAATCTTGTTTTGAATAGAAAAACAAACTTTCTTAGTGTTTGTGAAATTTGGTGAAAAGTAATGTAGTAAAAGGTACGATACAAATGATCTAAAAACACGTTATTTGAACTCCTCAAAGCGTTAAAATCTTGTTTTGAATCGAAAAACAAACTTTCTTAGTGTTGTCCGTTGTAACAGACCTCAATGTCCGTTGTAACGGACTTGCTCAGAATTTTCAAAATAAGCTACGGCTAGTTCTCCGTTATAACGTAGCACCTCCGTTGTAACGGACCTCAATGTCCGTTGTAACGGACTTTAAATTGCGTTATAACGGAATAGTTTCTGGCATGTTTCCTCTTCTAATCGAATTTTTCAAATTTTTGACATTATTTTTGAATCCTGAACATCAATAATAAATGAGACAAGCATAAAGTGCATAAAAAGATTTTTCTCCACTACATTGAATTAATTGTTGGTTTTTAAATGAACTTTCACCAAACCACCATTTTTACTCTCAAAATTTTAATTTCACATAATATTTGAAGAATTTTGGTTGAGATCTTTAGGAGATTCTTTCGGGGATTCAAACCCTAATCAATATTTTCACAAATAAATGAGTTTTTCACAAATTGATCAATCCTCGATTTACATGACACACCATTTTCAATAAATAAACTCATTTTGAACTTGGAATTTCTAAAAAGTTTTGTTTGAACCAATGTAGTAAGTTTTGCTTGAATCTAAAATTTGACCATTTGCACTTAAAGAGCTCGACCGTTCATGGAGATTTGAATTACACTAACGGGAACCAATTTGCGCTCAAAGCTTGATTCGATGAGCTCATGCACCTTGATTAAGTAATGAGTGGTGTGAGTCATGACCACTTGTTGGCTAAAGGGGTGCATCAGTCGTAGTAAACCAAAGTAGCCGGTTCTTGGTGTGAGTCATGATCAAGAGTCGATGCGAAAAAGTTTTCTACAATCACGGATTAAAGCGCTTTCGATTGTCGAGTCCGTGCGATTGATTAAGTAATGAGTGGTGTGAGTCATAACCACTTGTTGGCTAAAGATTGCGCGGATCCATGGGGTTTTACTAAGTAATGAGTGGTGTGAGTCATGACCACTTGTTATCCCAAAGGACACACATGGGGACCATCGAAAGAAATAACGAAAAAAAAAAAAAAAAAAAAAAAAAAAAAATATATATATATATATATATATATATATATATATATATATATATAAAAGAAAAGAAATAAAAAGAATAAAATGGAAAGAAAAGGAATTCAAAAATCGAGCGCAAGTTGGGAAAATTTAGTAGAAATCGAAGATGAACCAAGTACTAACGTACCGAACGGTTTAAAAGTGACAAATTACATTTATGAAACAATTCTTGCAAAACGGAAAAATTGGTTTTCACTAATGTTTTTTCATGATAATCCTTGTGAATAGTGGAGTGAAAAGAGTTGAATGATGGTGTTTAATCATCTTTTTCGGTTGAGATCATTTGCTCTATTAAACTCTTCGAATTTGTGAAATTTATTGAAATAGATTCTATATTTGATCAACTTATATTTCTCTTAGTAATCATAATGAAATGAGAGTACCCAATTTGCTTGGTAAAATTAGTTTTTAAACCAACAATATAACTTCAACAAAATCTTATGCAATTATCTCTTATGATTGACTTTTATACTCCAATGGATCGAGGACGATCAAGGATTTAAGTATGGGGGTATTTGATGTGAGGCAAATAAGGCACAAATTTAATGCTTAATTTGGGGATTTTAGCCCTTGTGAAGAACAATTATATATACTTTATTAATCATATTTGAGATAACATGAATATTTCTTCACTAAGTGTGTTTTATTGCTTAATCACGGGAATTAGAAGGAATTTCTGGGAATTTGGAGAGTGTAGTTGTCTCCAACACGTCAAGAGGAGTGAAAACGATATATTACACCGATATATTCGGTACATGAATGAGACGGGAGGTGTTGGTTCAAATTTCCTAATGGTTTGATTATTTCAAAACACTGTCATTACTAACGTTTACATCGAGAAAATGTGTAGGATAACGCAGGTACGGTTAGAAGATGATGAAGAGCTTCGAAGTCACAAGAAGCACAACAAGAGAAGATTAGAAGGAAGGCCCTTGAAGCATATCAAGAATCAAGATGTCGAAGCCTTCCGTGAGTGGGATTCGCCACAAATAAACCATAGGTAGAAACCAAGTAGATCTCAAGTAAAATCATGGTCAAATAACAAAGAGTTTAATCAAGGAAGAAGTGTGTTCTGAACGAACTCAAAGTCCGTTCAGAACGGACTTACCACATATCAAAATACCATCTCTTGATTAAACCACCCTTGTCACAGGATAGTGTGCGTTCGAACGAACAAATATGTACGTTCGAACGGACACTTAAAATCCGTTCACCCACAACTTAAGTGCGTTGAACGGACTTTCATCACTGAACAAACAAAAGGCAATGTATAATTGAGTTCGTTCTGAACGGACTTTGTCCGTTCGAACGGACTGACAAATGTACTTGTACGTTATTTTGAAACGGCTAGTACTAACTACAAGTGCGTTCAGAACGAACATTGTGCGTTCGAACGGACTTGCAGTTTTCTGAAGGATTTCTATAGAGAGTATAAATAGAATCCTTCAAGGACCTTTCTCTCTCACTTCTTCACTTTCACACATTCAAATACAAAAGAGAGAAACCCTAAAGCTGTGATTATCTATATCCATTGATAGCTTGAGAAACCCTCTTTAGATCATTGATCTACTTTCGATATCCTCCACTAATCGTTTCCCACTCACGTGACCGATCACGTTGTAGCTCGATTAGTGAAAATTGTAATAGGCTAGTGCAACTACTTGTAAAGAGCCTAAGCTATAGATCGATAGAAAGCGTGTAAATCGATCTAGGCAACACCTTGTAATCGAGTGAGTTGGAATTCAATCGAAAGCCAAAAAGAGGCACAAGGCATTCCCGGAGACGTATGTACTCGCAACTAATTGAGTCGGTCAATTAAGCGAGTAAAGGGTGAGTTAAGGCTACATAGCAACCACCTACCGAACTTCGTTAAAAAACATCTTGTGTTCAAGTGTTTACGGTATCATCTAATTTATTTAAATTATTATTAATTCCGCATAGTAAATTAGGTAATTAGCTAAAGTAATTGTACGGTATATTACCAAATTTACCTCCCTCTATGTTAGAATTAACCAACAGGAGGCAAACAATTATCATGATAGAAACTTACACAAAAGTCTACACGAAAACCACTCAATCATTAGCCCTTATCCTTCCCACCTACCTTTGGTGGAAATTACCTCATTACCCTCAATCCTCTCCACCAACTCGTGGCCAATAAGAAGACTCCGTGAGTGCTATAAATATGACCACAAGGGCCACGAGTTGAGGACGCTCTTTTATGCCCACTCTCTCTCTCTCTCACTCTCTCTCTCTCTCTCTTAAGCAAGTCCAAGAACCTTCAAGAACACGCAAGAATTCCAAATTCGAACGATAATTCTCTAGGATCGAGCACCGAATAGAAGCTCACTTCATTCGGTGATTGGTCTACACTTCGACGAAGATCGAGTTGTGTGGTTTGGG
This sequence comes from Luzula sylvatica, assembly GCA_946800325.1. Taxonomy (NCBI): domain Eukaryota; kingdom Viridiplantae; phylum Streptophyta; class Magnoliopsida; order Poales; family Juncaceae; genus Luzula; species Luzula sylvatica. The sequence continues at coordinate 44,814,814 of OX326958.1, forward strand.
TTGGAGCTTTCTTCATCCGAATCCGCGCAAGCAAGAAAACGAGCTTACTCTACTTCGATTGGGAGCTTTCTTCCAATTGACATCTTGCAAATCTCGAGTTCACTTAACCGGTACGGAGCTTACTTCGATCGGCGAGTGGATTGGTACGAAAGGAACACGTTGTGCGAGGCGACTAGCTCACTAGCATCTCAAGGCAACGGAGAAGGCATCCAAGACGAGACTCGAAGCTCACTTCATCTCTCTAGGTGTTTTCTTTCCTTTCTTGTAATTCTTGTAGTTTTAATTGAATTGGATTTGTGTAAAGAATTCTCGATTTAATGAATCTTTAGTTTCTTGTTTACTTGAATCGAATCCTTGTTGGTGTTTTTACTTGATCTTTTGCTTTTAATTACTGCCTTAAACTTAGTTTAAATCTCCCTTAGTTCAATCTCAAAACAAACCTTTAATTCAATCCTCAATTCAAATTACAATTTCGAAATCCATAACAAGTTCCGTTGTAACGGAATCCAACTTGCGTTGTAACGGACATTTCGGTTTGTACCTGACTTTCAGTCTGTTGGTACTCCGTTATAACGCACTTGACTTCCGTTGTAACGGACCAGTGAGGAAAGGCATTCAATTGCACTCATACTAGTGCGTTGTAACGGACATACGAGTTCGTTGTAACGGATCAACCAATCCGTTATAACGTTACTTCTATCCGTTGTAACGGACTACCTCTTTCCGTTGTAACGGAATTTCCTCCGTTGTAACGGACCTACATATCAACCCTTCGTTAATAACTGCCCTAACCTCCGTTGTAACGGAACCTTTTTCCGTTGTAACGGACTACCTTCTGTGATTTTTTTTTTGTTATTTCTCATCTAGTTTTGATTTAATCTTTGACGCACTCACTCCTCGTGGAACGAACTTGCATATTCTCCACTATACAACTGTATTTTCCAAACTTGTTGATTGAATCGGGTTTTCGAATACAACGATAATTTTACACGCCGAAAACACGCTCATCATCAACCTATCAAAAACATGAATATTATAACACGTTTTTTAATTTGAAAGGTACATAACATCTGTAAAAATAATTTTGCATAAACTCGTCACTCATCAAAAAAAATTGGAGGTGGAAAGACGATTATTGATGCATATGCTATGTTACGCGGATACTCCAAAAACGCAGAAGTATCCTAAAGATACGCGTATCCGATACGGATACGGGTACGATACGGCTGCGATACGTATCGGATACGCCACGTGGAATATCCGAATTTTTTAATATTTTTTTTTTCGGATACGGCCAGGATACGTGGGGATACGTCGGGATACGGCAGCCCATATATTATTTAGAGTCCAATTTTCCAAATTATTTTTTCAACCTTAAGTATTTAGGAATTTCATTAATTCATTTTACCATTTAACTTTAAGTAATTAAGCCCACTGCCCAGGCCCAAAACTCCAATCGAAGTAAGTATCATTAACGAAGATGAGTTCCCTTCTTCTTCATTTTATTTATGTTCTTTCTGTTCTTCATTTTCGTGAGAAGCAGCAAAGGAAGGTCAAAGAAGGATAAGAAAAGGATGGCTTAAATTTTGATCTTGGATCTCCAATCTTAATAGTTTTTCTACTCTAAATAGGTATTCAACTTCTATTTTGGTTATTTCTCTCTAATTTTTACTCTATTTATCATTGCTCGAAAATAAACCCTAATTTTTTATTTTTTATTTTTTTCATTCAATTGATTTTTTTTTGCGAAATTGACAGAAATGGAACCTGAAAACCAGTCATCTAGTCCAAGTGTTAGTGCCGCTACTAGCGGTTTGATCGATTCCACTCCTCTTTGGAAGGATTTCAAAAAAATGGGAATGGGAAAGGGAGAAGGGAAAACGGAAGGTCAAGAATCGCCATTTTATATCGTCGTGCATTCAATTCTGTCGGACAGGTGGTCCAAAAACAACACACCTCTTCATTGCTTGGCTCACTCATTGAACCCTAAGTAAGTCGATACAATTTTTAGATTATTTGTTTGTTTATTTTCAGATTTCTTATCCCAATTTTCATTTCATAAGGTACTACAACCCTTCCTGGCTTGCTGGCCGTGCTCCTCCGCACATGGATACCGAAATTTCACAAATGCGAAATCAATATTTTCAGAAGTTCTTTCCAAGTCACGAAGAAAGAAGGGTCGTACTTGATGAATTTGCGAGGTTCTCTATTTGTGGCAGAGGCTTCGATGATTTTGATTCCATCACGTATCGTAGCACGATAGATCCATTAACTTGGTGGATAAATTATGGTGTGACGGCACCTAATCTTCAAGCCTCAGCTATGAAACTACTTGGCCAGCCATCATCATCATCATGCAGCGAAAGAAATTGGAGCACGTACTCCTTTATTCACAATGCTAAAAGAAATCAAATGACACCTCAACGTGCGGATATGCTAAAAGAAATAGTCATGTATTTATATTATTTAATTAATTTAATATTATTACATTACATAAATATAATAAAAATATATATATCCGTATCCCCGTATCCTACACTTTTTGAAATTTACCGTATTTCCGTATCCTCGTATTTCCGTATCCGTATCGTATCGGATACACTACCCGTATCCGTATCCGTGCAACATTATGCATATGTGATTTGATCTTTTTATTGTACGTATACAGAATTTCGATGTTCAGTACTTAGGGCTCCAAAAGTTAATTTCATGTGTGATATATGTGATGTGATTATTAGTCAGTTTAGTGCTTTTTATTTGATTGATTATATTTTTCAATTATCATAAAATGATAGCACGTGCAAAATTAGTGAGGCCAAGATTTTTTCTATTAAAAACTAGTCATGAATTAGACAATTTATCGTTAGTATAATTAATTTTCCATTATTTGGAGTTCAACTCATGATAATATATATATTAAGTTTGAATTATGATAACTTTAATTTCTAGTAAATTATGCTATTTAAAATTTTGATGATATTAATCTTTTAGCTAACAATATATTAATTGTTGATTGGTATCTATATTATTATATATTAAAATATTAAAAAAAAATTGGACAATCGACATATTCGACTAATTTCTGATTTAAAATTAGTTACCTAGACAATGCTCGCTATCTTCTCTAATCTTTTCGGACTTCCGACATTTAAAACACTAGTTCGTTTTAACAGTTGGAGAATACACTATCGAGGGGCACGAGTGACACGGATATATTACTCTTCTTAAATTATCTGTCCGTCTTATTTAGGTGCTACATAATTTAGGATACACGTAAAATATCATATTTATTCTTTAATTTTCTTATGTAGGATACACATGCCCCTAGTGTACCGGCCTTTTTTATTTTTCAATATATTGAGAGACCACTCAGGTTTCTCCTTCAAAAAAAAAAACACTAGTTCGTGTTTATTGCTTAGTACGGAAGTTTTGAAACGTTTTGTACAATTTTCTCAAAAGAGAATATTCGAATTCGCCTTATAAAAAAAAACCTTAAAATTACATATTTATTTTTTTAAATTAAAATATCATATTTATTTTCTCGTAAATCTCAAAAAACATAAAGTGGATACAGAAAGGAGAAATGTTGCAGTGCACGAAAGCAACTCTCGAATTGTTACCGAAAAATTATTAACATACATATTATATTGGGCTCAAAGCGTGGCATACACATAAAATACATATTAAATCAAAATTTCGGGAGTGAGTGAGTAAATTAGTTCGGGACACTAAGACTTTTTGCTTTTCCAAACCTCAAAAAGATCATAGAGATCATGGGTTTCAATATCCGGCCAATTTCGAAAGTAAGTGAAGGATAAAGAAGGTGAAGGATAAAGAGTCCACTTGTGTAAATAAAAAAAAAATACCGAAAGGAAAAGATATAATTAAAAGATATAATTAAATATTCATTAAAATTTATTTAAATGATAACTAATATATGTTAGCTGTTAATTTAATACATAACTAATATTTATTCGAATTCGTAAATTTAAATAAATTTTAATGAATATTTAATTATATATTTTAATTATCACGTCAATTAAATGTAATTGTTCAATAACGAAAAATTCGGCAAATACATTTTGAGAAAGAATAATTTTTTTAATATAAGATAACTAATGTAATTGTTCAATAATGAATATTTTATTGTACTCCGTTTCCATCTCAAATCCCCTCTCTTTTGATACTTTCAATCTTTTTCTAATTCTAATTGTAATGCTCCCATCGGAATGCGATGCGGGCCGTAGCTGGTACATGGAACAAGAAAATAGCGACTTTAACAGACCCCATTTCTTCTTCGACTCCGCCCGCACTTTTCCATCTCGCACAAGTCGTCTTCCTCTCCAGTCGGAGCTCCAAACCCCGCCACCCGGTACTACCAGTCCTCTTTCTCCTCCAACCCATTTCCAGTCACTTCTTTTTGTTAATGAAGCTGGATAGGTTATTATTGTTCTAGATCTTTGTTTGATTCTAACATTAGTATTCCTTTATTTCAGGAAGAACGGGGCAACCAAGATTCATCCAAGGTATTTTTCCTTTTTTTTAACTGCGAATTATTGTCAATTACATAACTCATCTACTAACTTCGTTGTCTTATAAAAGAAATTTGCTTTTCATGAAAATATATTTCCATTTGTACCCTTGCAAACACTCGAAATTGATTTCTGTGTATAAGTGATATTTTGAGGTTTTTCGGTGGTATAGTTAAATTTTGCTCAATTGATAGATGCAGTATGTACTTACAATTTTTTCTGAATATTTCAGACTCATGTCAGATTTGCGGTTCGTGAGAAGAGGACTGATGCTCAAAATGCCGTAAAAGATCTTCTTTCCAATGGAAAACCCTTTCAGGTATATAGAAATTCAAACTGAATTTGAATTTTTGTAGTTTGAAGAGAAAATATTTTTTAAAATTTCAAATTTGATAAACAGAGTGGTGATTCTGAAAGGTCTCAAAGGCAGAAAAAATTAAAGGCTCGCCATTCCCAAGAAAAAAGTAATTTAATCTCATGATCGCACTTTTCAATTCAAACTCTTTTAGGAAGTGCACATAACCTGTTTGTGAAAATGACAGGATGGCAAAAGAGAAAAGCTCAAGATGAAAACAAGTCTTCTTTCAGATGGACTTGGGGTGGAGAAACCTTCACTTTTGGAAATTCAAATCCAAACGGTTTTGAATGGAGAGACGACCCCTCGAATTGGAATCAAGATAGATTTAAAAGCAAATTTTTGAATGAGAGTGATCTTGAAGAAGAGGGAAATGAGCAAGGAAGATCCAATGGTGTAGATTTAATTATGTATAGAGTTGCTCTTGATTTGCCTCGTACCGGTCCTTTAAACATAGATCATGTCAAATCTGCGTAAGTTTCTTCTAATTTAGAAATCAAGATAGATTTCATGTTGTACACCTACTAATAAAGATAAATATCAAGAATATCCCCAACCAAGGGTAGATTTTGGGATATTTTCTAAATAAATTATGGAAATCAAAGTAAGCATGATTTTTCATTTTATCTATCTGATGTATTATATCGGTCTTACAGATTTCGATTGGCTGCTTTGAAATGGCATCCCGACAAACATCAAGGCACTTCAAAGGTCCTATTTTTTTTTTTTTACTTTTTTTGTCTGGCAAAATAGAAACGATTTGTTTTTTCCTATTTTTTTAATTGTATTGATTTTATGCAGGGAATTGCAGAGGAAAAATTTAAACGCTGTGTGGATGCTTACAATGCTTTGTCTCGTTCCTTGGCAAAACCGTGATGACTTGACATTTGATTCTTTTTCTTTTTTTTGGGCAAGCTATATTGCAATGTTCATATCCCTTATCAGTTAAAAATATTAGTAAATTATTGCTTAGAGCCCTTTTTCTTCTCGAATTTTGTTACATCCAATTAGGGATGTCAATGGGTCGGGTTCGGGTCGGGTATAGGCTCACACATACCCATACCCTTACCCATCTTAATCGGGTAATACCCATACCCGACCCGTCAAGTAAACGGGTAATTTTACCCGCCCCGTTTATTACCCGCGGGTTTTCGGATTACTCACGGGAATTTTTACCCATACTTAAATATATACAAAAACATTAAAATATACTAACGAAAAATATATTTTTTCAAATTAAAATATTATCACATAACATAATAATATCATAAAATACACAACAAATATTTTTAAGTAGAAATTATTTTATAAAACTAAAATTGGTAGAAACATGAAATAGCTGTAAAAAAATAAAAATAAACATGAATCTAGGAATTTATTTATTTTAGTTTTATTTACTAAACAAATGGAAAAAATAAAAATAAATTGTACAACAAAGAACAGTAGAAAAAATCGATTAAACCCATTTAAAAAACAACAAAAATAATAAAATATATATTAAAATATTAATATAACTATGATTATTAAGGACCGGGTTCGGGTCGGGTATACCCACGGGTCGGGTACGACCTCACCCATACCCTACCCGTACCCGTGCCGGGTATTTTTTAATCGGGTAATACCCGACCCGCGGGTAGGATTAATCGGGTATTGCCCGACCCGTCCGGGTCGGATACCCGTCGGGCACGGGTATTACCCAACCCATTGGCATCCCTACATCCAATGAAACAGAACAAATATTCATATCCCTTATCCCTTATCCCTTATCACTTAATCAATTCACCATTGAGAATTGGATCGGGTAATTTATGTGTTTTGACCCAGGTTTCTTATTTTAAAAAACGAGTGATTGAACAAATGTATTCTTTAAAAAAAAAAAAAAATTGTCTTACCCTTAAATTAGGGGCCGTTTGGCAAAGTGGAATTAGTAGTGGAATCGGATTGTATAGATATAAAAGGTATTGTTACATTATTATTATATATATTATTTTTCATCCATCGTATTTCGCTAATATATATTATAAGCAGTTCTATCATACATAATTTTAGAAGGTATTTTGGGTATTTAGAAGGGTATATCATAAAATTTATTTTTTTATGGATATTTTTTACTTTAATGAACAAATGCCCTATTTAACTTACCATTCATTGATAAATAAACTTGAAAATCAAGAATGCTACATGTACCGAATTAAAATACATAACCAGTGATGGTTATTTCGCAGAAGTCCATAGGAGGAACAACCCACTACTCATCTGCCAAATCCCACCTCGCCAATTCAAATTCCACATATTCTCCCACATCAATCCCCCCCCCCCCCCCCCCCCCCCCCCCCCCCCCATTCCGAGAGAAAGATCCAAGATTCGGGATACATTCAAACATCAACATAGTTGAGGGAACTCGAGGTAAGCATGATGAAGGACGAAGTCCCGGCTACAACTAGCAATTCTCTGGTCAAGCTTTGGGAACTAGCCCCCCCCCCCCCCCCCCCCGACAAATTTAAATCACAATTCGTCTAATCATTTCAATGGAGAACATGAGGGGTCCCACGCACTGATACCTCGGGTTGCCTCTGATTTACAAACTAAAAGATATCCATATGCAAAATGAGTTGGACACTCAAACCACACTTCAAACTATATCTGACCCCTCTGGTTCAGAATTGAATAATTTTCAATGCAAAAATTCAAAAACGTGTTGGTTCGTCGTGACGCGAATAACTCAACTCTGAGTAGTCTCATCTCTATCAAATGGAAGGTGTAGATTGCATAATTTATTATTGGCAAATTAATTAGTTTGTGGTCATTTTATATAAATACATAATGAAATTGAAATTGAAGTAAATTTTCATTTTAATTTGTGTGTTTTATAGGAGTTGAGTGAGGAAGGGAGGCAGAAATGGAACAACAAGGCGGCAATTACGACACTGACAAAACCAAGATATTACGGCACTTGAGACACTGACAACATTGAGTTATTACGAGCCTAGGCATTTCATTAAATTACAAAAATGCCCCTTCCATTTGATCAAGATATTAAAGGTAACGTAACAGGTGGAAGATAATTTGAAACAAGGAATATCTGGTATGGTGCCGGTTCAACCTGACAAACTGCCCCGCACAATAGCGCGGGGATAGAGCTAGTTTATGCAGAAAAATACCAATTATTCTAAAAAAAATCACAAGAAAATCTAAAAGATGGGAACCATCATTTTTGTCTTTCCAAATAAATGTTAGCTATAATATAACTTGCAGTTACATCCCCAAGAAAAGTTGTTTTATAATTTCAAAAATTATTTTTGCTCCATAAAATGATTTTATTTATAATTATAATTTACTATTATAATATATTTTAGAATTATTATAATTGAAAGAGTAAATTTGTAATATCGGCCTCGGGCCAATTATTATAACTGAAAGAGTGAATTTGTAATATCGGTCTCGGGTATTTAAATATCTAGGCCGGCGAAATTAATAGAACATAGATTTATTTTGGTGCCCTATTTCACTTAACAAAATGCCTTGTCACAAAAAAAATTCAAAATAGCAAAAATAAACTGTAAAACAAAGATAGTTAAGCGTCTATTTCACATTCTAAGTAAACTTTCAAAAGAAATGTTGTTGTAAACATCATTATTGAACGCTGACAACTCGTCAGAAGAACCGGATCCCTGTGCAAAGAAACTTCTATAATCTTCTAGATTGATGTTATTATCATCTTGAAGTTGCGATGGCACGGCATGCTGAAATATCTCTTGCGTGGAAAAGAATGGAAAACCACTTGCATATAGATTGTTTTGCGCACGAGGAAATGCCGAGCTTCCTAGAGCTTCTACATTATCTGAAATGAAGTGAGATTTTGCATTAGTCTCCTCGATAAGTTTTCAAATTGCAATTTACAAACAATGAATGCGATACCTTGTTTATTTGGGGGTCTCTTAAACATAGTTTTCTCCAGCAACGTCGTCTCCGCAAAAATAACAAGGCTCATGTTTTTTACTTCCTCTTGGAGAGAGCATTTGAGGGGCTTAAATGAAAATGACTTTGTCCATGTATTCACCATCTCCGGTACAGCCGGTACCACCAGTTTCTCAACTTCCACCGAGACCAACAACTATTTTCACAGAAATAAAATATAAAAATAATAAGAAATACGAAATGAGAAATAAAAAAGAGAAGTCTCGGTCTGGTACCTGTTCGACACCTTTTAATATTCGGTGACACATGCCTTGTTTCTGGTACTGAGGTCTTGTGCCAACGAAGGGCATTTCCGCTAAGTTTGTCCCATGAAACCTGTAAAACCGCAAAAATTAAAATAAACAATATCACTTGTAATGTCTTTTAATACAAGAAATAGAGGCCTCGCCTTAGCAGAGCTACTGAAATGACTTCTTCGCCCTTCTGTAAAAGAACCGTATAGAAACCCTCATAATTCAGTCGATTATAACACGACCTAGTATAACATTTATGGATTATTTTGGTAATTTGCAACGTCTTTTTATCTAGATAAAAAGTAAATATACGAGTAATTTAAACTTTTTTGTACCCTTGGCTAAAAATAGCTTGAGAAAGTACATCAATTCCTGTCCTTGGATCGGTTAGAGGCAAAAAACATTCGTTCAGAACATAGCGACACATAGCCAGTTTCAAGTTCGCCTCCAAAATTGACGAGATGCTCTTTTTCGAGTTACCCCCTAAATCTTCTGTTATTTTCAATAGAGTCCACGAGAAATTATTTTCCATTCGGTTCGAGATGCCAATAATTTCTGACAGCTGTTGCTCGAGCTAAAATTTGAAAACAAAAAAGTAAATTTTTCAGAAAATAAATTAGTGGAAATTTTTCTGTCCTCTTCTATATTAATTGAATATTATATTGTTACTAATTTCCTATTTGTGCTATTTTTTTGCTCTTTCCTTCATGAAAAATAAGACTCGTAAATTTATTTACCTTGTTGCAGGTCTTGCTGCAGAATAAAATGGATTCAGAGTTGTCATTTCTCCATGCACACTTTTTATGATCTGTAAATATAACTTAAAATTAATCACTTGCTTTTAAAAAGATTTAGTTCTAATGAAACGGTAAAAGAAAAGGACCGAAATAACGTACAATTCCTTTTGCAGTGTTTGCACGTTAAAGGGTCGAGCGAATTAGCGGGTCCAGATCCAAAAGTTTCTTCGGCCCCGTGTGCCTTGCAGAACTGGCATCTACAATAGGGACAATACCATGAACCCTCTGGCAATTCCTGCAATAAAAATAAAATACACCCAAAGATATACTACATTAATTAATAGATTTTTTTAGTTAATGTAACGTAAGTTATGTAATACAGAATTTAATTAATTTTTTTTTTTTGACAAATTACGAAATTGACCTTGAGATTTAAGCAGTCTTGATGGAAAGTAGAAAGGCAACCATCACAACAGAGTAGTCTTCCTCCATCGGCACAAATTCCGCACGTGTCATCACTCTCGTCATTTTCATCATACATCCCTATGTTTTTCCCTTTTGCAAGATCACCCCTCGAATTCTCGCCAAATTTCAGCTTTTCTTTCTCCCACATTTCCTTCAAGCAATCTACTAGGGGTTTTCCAGAAATCAGGAATGTGTTTTCCCAGGGATTTCTAGTGTTGGCTCCGGCATGGGATTCGAATTCTGGTACTGGTACGATGTCGTCACAACAGGTACAGAGAATTCCGTCTACCGAGACGGTACCGATCAGGAAGTTGCTTCCTGTACCGGTTCTGCTATCTGTCGAGACGTACATGACTCTCTCGTTATCAGTTAAAAAACCGGATTCGATCAAATTCGAAAGTATCGTGAACTTTCGTTGTGATTCTACTGGCTTCTTGCTTTTGTTTTCGTTTTCGTTCGTGCTTCTGGGCCGAGCCGTCAGAATGCACCTTTTGACATTGTGCCTCTCTTTGAACTGGAGAGCTCCATTTTCATGAATGGGTTTACCACTTCCAGTACAACTCGCCTTTTTGTGGTGATCTCTCTTTTCATGGATTACAGTTTTGGCCCTTCTTTCATTGCGCAACTCTCTCTGTTCGGATGATGGTATTTTCTGTATCTGCTCTTTTTTACCATTCCGACTACTTCTCTTCGAGCCGGAGATATCGGGTCGTTTTGAACTGGAGGTCTCCAGTTTCTTGCCAGTAGCATTGTCGACTTTGGGGATTTCGTCCATTTTCGATTTCAATTTGCGTTTCTCTTTCTCTTTCTCCTTTTCTTTGTCAGACCCATCGTTTCGGTCTTTGCGGCGTGTTGGTCTTTTGGCAGGTGTCCGTTTAGGCAAAGTTTTCTTTGCTTCTTCATTTTCATCGAGACCTTCAACCTTTTCAAAGTTGCGCTTTCTAACCCCATTGTTACTTTTGGGTCTTTTTTCTGTACTGATAATCTCTGGTACTGTTTCGCTCGTACCAGTCCTGTTAGAACTAATACCGCCATTAAAACTAGAACTCGCAAGCCATGGCTTTTCTTTGTACTTGGAATTTCCATCGAGAAAGGTCTCGAAAGCTTTGGGAAGTGAGTGGTACAGCATACCATTTGGTGACTGGTACACATAGTCACGGTTTGCAGATTTCAAGCTCACTTTCCATCCGAAAAAACCCAAAAGATTTATTAGATATTGAGGGGGAGGCAATGATGCGGGTGCACGATTACTTGTTTGTTGTCGTTGTTCTTGCATCGTCTTCGTTGCAAATTTAGTAGGGTTTTGGTTGGGTTTAAGATTTGTTACGTTTGTACCGGTACCGGTACTGGTATGTCTCGATTTCCTTTCTGGTATCCATTCTGGGTCTTCAGAATCAAGTTTTGAATTATTTTTGGATTTCGTAGTAGGGTTTTGAGGTGTTTGTAGTAGTTCTTGATCAGAGATGGTGCGCGTACTTACTGGAGGATTCATATTTGAATTTAGATTGCAGACATATGAGTTTGAATTTGGATTTAGATTTGGATTTGAATTTGAATATGGATTTGGGTTTGAGTTTGGATTGGGGCTTGAATTTGGGTTTGAGAACATGAAAGAGTTACCGAGACCAACTTTGTTGGTTCCTAAATTAAGGAACAGAAAAGATCCATTTTGGGTCATCTTGCAAATTAGACCTGTCCAAAAGGAAAATTATAAATGATCAAACTTGCAATAATTTGTTGGTATCGAAAGGGTAAATCTGCATTTTGCACATAAAAAAAACTAAAATAAATATTGGAAAAGATTTGTTATGTTACTGAAAAATTAATATTTTCTACAACCAGAGGTACATTTTTTTCTTAACCCAATGATCAATAATTTTCTGATTAACAAACAATAATTCGCTGGTATTTTTTTTTAATTTTCAGAATTTAGACACGGACTCTTTGAAATCCACAGAACCAAGAACCTAGGAATTAAGGTTTAAAATAAATTAACTGAAATGGTGTATCTAAAATTTTAATTTCTTAGAAGTTCCCCAATTATATATGACAAAAGCTTCTTGAAATTGAGAAAATAAACAATGCTTACAATTGAAATGGTGTATCTTGTCTTCTCTATTGATAATTGATATTCTCACTTCTCTATAATGCAGAGAGAGAGAGAGAGAGAGACTTAATTTGTGAAATTAGGGAACATATATATACATATATATATAAAAATAATCATTATAGTAATTAAGGTATCCAGCTAAACATTGCAGATCTGCCTTTCAAACATCTTTAATTAATCTTAAATATTTTACCTCTTTTTGATAATATATGTATCTTGCTTTATTTATTTTTCTGTCATGTTTTCCTAGCAATGTATGTATTTAATTATTACATTAATTAAAATAGGTAGTGTTATAATATTCATTTACCACGTCTCATATCCATGCATCGAAAAAAATTGCAGTATGCCCTGGCAAATTTTAATTTTGTATGATATACATTATCAATTTCTCAGTATTTAATGATTATTTATTTAGTGGTAAATACAAAATCCAACCCTTCTGGCAAATCATAATAGCTAAGACTTCATATTCTTTTAGAAAAAAATCTCATCTGTGCTAATGGAAATAGTCATATTAATTATCATATTAATTATTGTACTAGGATAATACTCATGAACATTATCTTGAAATAAAAAAAAAATGTAATATGTTTATAAAAATATAAGCAAGTATATAATTCATGATTATTTGAAGTGATATTACTAATTAAGTGACTCATTACTATTTTTACAGGACAATTAACATACAAAAAAGTATATAAAGGATTATATTTTCATTATCCCTATCATGACATCAAGGATTATACATATCTAATAAAAAGTTATTTTGATAAAGAATACATAATTATAAACTATATCAAATTTAATAGAAAATATACTTATAAATTATTAAATATTTAAATTTAAGTAAAGAAAGACATACTAAAAATATTTAATATCATATGATATTTTTAAGTTTATCGTTAAAATATCAACAATGTTTGATATACATTTTATAAGTTCAAAATTTAATTTTGTTTTGATATATGTCTATTTTGTCATTTTATTTTTTAAATATTTTAAAGTCTATTCTTTCAATTTATTATTTTTAAGAAAGTGAATATCAAAGTTTGTAAACAAACAAAATAATACATTATTACTTTATATTTCAAAATTATAGTTTTATAAGTATTAATAATAATACGAGAAGGTAATTGCATAAATATATATTCTTGAGTATTGTCTTGTTTTTTTTTACGGATTTTTCATCACAAATTCATGCTGGAGAAAAAAATGTTTGAAATTGTACTGTTATGGAACGTGGCACAAAGAAAAACAAGAACATTCCCCTCCTCTATCAGGCGGATCAGTCCAGAATTTGGGACGGGTTAGAGATTCGATTTGCTTCTTCCCCGCCTAAAAATATCCAACATCAAAATCTATCTTGTCTCGTATTAATAATAATATGAGAAGGTAATTGCATAAATATATATTCTTGAGTATTGTCTTATTTTTTTTACGGATTTTTCATCACAAATTCATGCTGGAGAAAAAAATGTTTGAAATTGTACTGTTATGGAACGCGGCACAAAGAAAAACAAGAACGTTCCCCTCCTCTATCAGGCGGATCAGTCGAGAATTTGGGACGGGTTAGAGATTCGATTTGCTTCTTCCCCGCCTAAAAATATCCAACATCAAAATCTATCTTATCTTGGACTTGCTCGAAAATGTTCAAATTCCCCTTTTCGTCTTATCATTTCATATGATTTAGTCTATCATTTCATATGATCTAGGTATTCTTACTTTTGTTTGTAGTTAAAAAAATATTTTTCATTTTAAAGCAAAGCGTGTTTTCATTATGCTAGAAAAAATAACTGCTTATGCTGGAGTACACTAATTTCTCTCATCCATTGTCCTCAATGCTAGTTGGAGTGTGTCATTGCTAATTAAGAGGTATATATATGGAAAATTATAATATTTTTCCTAATTTTTTTCTGAAAATCGTGATGGGGTAAGCATGACATCATTTTGTCATGTCCCCAATTCATGAACCCATTTTGTACCCAATTAATTAAGCATTTAATTAACACCTCAATAAAATACAATTAAAAGTTTAATTAATTAATTTTCAATTAAAATAATCAAATTAATATTAAAAATTAATTGGGAGAGACTTTGAGAGTTGGATAAGAGCTCTCACTTAATTGTGATATCAGCATGACCACATCACGATTTTTGTGGTGAAATATGGAGGCACGGTGAAAAGCCTCTATATATATAGTTGAATTGGTAAGTTAAGAACATTCATTTCTTGAGAGTATAAGGAGACGTTCCTTGAGTTATAGTGATCCAGGCGAATCCGAGACTTCTTCAGAGTTGTCCCTGTGTTATGAGGATTGGTATTCAAATCGTTCGGAGTCAAGGAGGGACGGTATATCATCTTCGACGAAAATCGACTTATCCTCATTCTTATAAGAATATATTGTCTGATCACATGGCTTCATAATAATTTTGTAAAGCTTCTGCATAATACTTTCGAATTGAGCCAATTCAAACATGTTTATTTATGAAGGTTCGTGACCGAGAACGACACAATATTTGACTAAATATAATCAATGCAAAAGAGATCAAAAAATACGAAAATACTACTTTAATATGATTTATTATAACATTAAAAATATAGAATTGTATAATTGAAATATCATCTTTATCCTCTCATAAATCTAAAATATCGTATTTATCCAAAAATTAAAAACCATCCAATTTCTTCATTAAAATTAACCATAAACATTTAAAAATATTATTGTATCATTTACATATTTACCCTTTTAAAAACCTAAAATATCATATTTACCCTTCTAAAAATAAGAAATATTATATCTACCCTCCCAATAATAAATATAGCATACATATCCTTTAAACAAAATATCACATATCTTTAAATAGATCTAATCTTAAACATCCTCCTCTTTCCACGTTCGGCCACGTTGCCAATTACTGTTTTTTTTCTTTCTGAATAATACCCCATCGCTATTCTTTTCTTTTTCCTTTTTTCTCATTTTCTTTCTCATCTGTTCGACGCACAAAAAAATCCGTCACGAAACCCTCGCCAAACCCTAGCAGTGCGTGAAACCCTAGTGTCGACGGCGAAAACGATCGTCAGGACGAGCTCTGGTCGTGGTTTTTGTTCCCATTCAAAACCGGTTTCCAGCGTGGTCTCTCCGTCTCTCTACAGCGCGAGAGCTCAACACGACGGCGGGCGAGAGAGAGCTCGAGCGACGGCAGGAGAGAGAGAGCTCGAGCGACGGCAGGAGAGAGAGAGCTCGAGACGCCGCCGACTCTGAGACCTAGAAGAAGATCGAGCAACCAAAAGGAACTGTAGGCCTGTTTGAGTGTCGATTTGTCTGCCCCTCTCTCGCTACCTTGGGTTTCGATACTGCAATGGCGAAGTAGACTACAGATACAAGGAGAGAGAGACATATGGGAGGGTATACGACAGGTTCCAAAGGGAGGTAGATATAATACATTGAAGATAGGCGCTGACACATGCGAATAAAATGAAGCGGAGACGGTGGGGTTGGTAAGCACGGTGATTTCATTACCTTTTTGATCTGAGATGACGAAGTTGATGTGTTTTGGGACGAAGGCATGATCGATTTTAAACTGCACATTTACGAGATTGAAGGTTTTTTGGGCGGCATCGTCGACTTGGCAAAAAGCTTGCCCAGGCGAAAGAAAGCTCCGACTTTTTCTTATGCTGGTGAGTGTTCTTTTGCTCTTTTGTGCTCTTGATTTTGCTGCTTTTAGTATGTTGGTTTGCTCGATTTTCACTTTTCTAATTATAGTTTTGTCATGTTGATTCAACTGTTTTTGTATTTTAGGGTTTCATCAATTTTCACTTTAACGAAGAAAACATGTCGTTGCTTGCAAGGGCGAGGAAATACGTGATTTTTTGGGCAGCTTCTTCAATTGGGAAAAAAATTGCTCGAGTGAAAAAAAGATCTGACTGTCTTCTGCTGGTTGGTGCTCCTTTGCTCATTTGTGGTGTTGTGCTATTGTTTTTGCTGTTTTGGGTATGTGAGGTTTGCTTGATTTTCGCTTTTGTGGTTATTCTTTGGCTCATTTGTGTTGTTGTTGTGTTCATTGGATTGGTTTCTAAACAAATTATTTGCTCGATTACCAATTTGTATTTTTATTTAGGTTTGAAACAAAAATGTCAAATAATGAAAAAGAAAAGGAACAAAAACAGAAGGAGCCTCTCTTCTTGCAGTGCTCATATTGGTACCGGGTAATTTCTCATTAATTTTTGTTTGAGTTAATTTAAGCATCAATAATTACTGCCATATTTTCAAAGAGACCCCTAAAATGTTCAGTTATTCAGGATCCGGGGCCACAGAGGAATGGAAGGTATTCGAAAGACTTCTAGCCCAATCGGCTGAGATTTTCAACTAAATTCATTTCTGTAAAATTTATGTTGATTTAATTATTGATTCAATATGAAATTAGTAATTTAATCCTGGAATATTGTTGAATTGCAGTGGTCAGCAATTAAGATGAGGCATGCTTTGCTAACTCCCGCTGATAGTCTTTGCTACGACAAATTTAAGTTATACTGCAAGGTAAAAGATAAACGTGTCAATGGACGTGCAAACTTAGGTTACACGACAAATTTCAGTTATTACAATAGGAGAATAGACATATTTTAGAAACAAATGAATTGCTCAGATTCCCAAGTATGAAACTGTATATGTGATTCATGATTGTGCCACTATAAGTCAGACTAAATTTACAGTACGATTTTTCTTTACATTGAATTTCATATATTTGTTGGAAATTAGAAATATTTGTTTATTTATTTATTTTGGAAACAGGAGGATATATACTTGATATATTCAAGTATGCACACAAGGATAATTTGAGCATTCTCACCATAAAGAAAATAGATGATGCATTAGACGACAAATATGCCTGAGGTATAATAGTTTATCAGAAATATGAGGGTCTTATTGCATATTTAACATTAATTTGGAAAAGCATCCATAATTGGAGCAATACATGCAGAACAAATACATCATACATATTTCAGACTCAATTCTGATATTAAGTTCATATTATTGTCATTTGCAGGGGTATTTTGGACATTTTTCCCACATCAAATATATATATGGGATGTTATGGTTAATTTGGGCATATATGTTATATTCATCTCACTCTCACCATATCATTGTCATCGTCATCATAACCATATCATGATTCTCATCATCATCATCATCACTATATGATCATTCTCATCATACCATGATCATCTAATCGTATCATAACCATCATCATCATCACCATTAACATATCATCGAAGTTTTAGTATTTTACAACAAAAAAAGCAAGGTGGTTACATTGTTGAAACAAAACAATACACATTTATCTAACTCATGTCTGTTGGTCTAATACAAAACTATTCATTACGAAACAATTCATTACAAATGCTTATTGGATATAAATATCCATTAATTGGTTGTTGATACGAGGACAGAAATTAAGCTCTATGGAAACGATTTGTGTAATTTTTTTCTGGGAATGTTCTGTCACTTGCAAGTCTAATTTGATTGGATTTTATTGTTGCTCTTTTTATCTTGAAATAAGACTCACGAAATACGAATACAAAAATGAAAAACAAATACCAGCACTAAAACCAGTAAGAACTAAGAAATTCGAAATGCGAAATACAAATTGTGAATTACCAATTATGAAATATGAAATACTAAATACGCAAAACAAATAAAAAATGAATAAGAACGAAGATAAGAAATACCAATACCAATCCTATTACAAATACGAACTACGAAGTACGAAAAAAATGTACAGAGCAAAATACAAAAGAAAGTGTAAAGAGAAATACTTAAACGAAATGCGAACACAAATACGATTACAAAATACAAATACGAAATACCAATACAAATACGATATACAATATACGGATACGAATAAAAAACGAAAAAGGAAATGAATACCGATACCAATATCAATACAAATAACAATATACAAATACGAATATCAAATACAATACATAATACAAATACAAAATGCATATATAAATACGAAATATCAATTCGAATACGTAATACGAATATAAAATACAAATACAAATACTGACACGATTGCAGATACAAATATGATTATCAATTCAAATTACAAATTATAGATTATGAATTAAGAGTCACGAATTATTTGTCGGAATAAAATGTTCATTCATAAATATTTTTGATGCATGAATTACGAATTATTTGTCGGAATAAAATTATAGATTATGAATTAAGAGTCACGAATTATTTTTGATGCATTTCATTGCATGAATTAACTACAACTTTATATTACTACAATTTATCTTATTATTATAATTTATGTAATGTTACGTGTTGTTGATCTATTGTGAAAAAAATGCATATTTTGTGTATTGTCTTTTAAATGTTGAAAGACGTATCCATCATTGGTTCATTTTATGTATACAATCAACATATATCGTAAAATTATTTAGATTCGAGATAAATTGCACGTTCATTCATAAATAAATATCAACTCCATATCAGTCACACATAACACAATAATTTCGTTGTAAATAGCCTTTACAATTTGTTTTGTGTTTGTCCAAACTTTTTGGTAGTTATAAGCAATGCAAACAATGAACACTAAAAAATACAACCAAAAAAACAAAAAAAGAATCCAAAAATAAATAAAAAAACAAACAAAACATACCCGCACTATTGCACGGGTGTAATGCTAGTATATTATAAAATGAAAAATTAGTAGAAGTGATAGTTTGTATCATTTCTTGAAATTCTGATTTCTGGCATTTACAATTAAAATTGAAGAAAAGGACTGGATTCGTTTGAGAGATTCTAAATTGGGGAAAACATAATATTTCATTGGATTTATGCAAAGCAAGCAGCTTTCAGGTGGAAATTCAGAACCAAGAAAAAAAACAAACAGAGATGGAAGATTAAGTGTCCGGAACGAATTCAAAATTTAGAAAACCCTGTTTTGCTAATTTTTACAAATATGCCCAATCATTTTTTATTTTCCAAATAAAGCCCAAGGCCCAAATGTTTATATAAACTTATATAGAGATGAATGCTATAATTCGGATTATGAAAACAAGGAAAAAAAATTGAGAACAAAAAACAAGAAAAATATATTCATTAATAATTTATTTATATTCATTTCCGCTCATATTTACAAAAAATTATATACATGAATCAATTCATCAAGATAACAAAAAATTATGTTCTATTATATTCATTACTTCATTCAATAATTGGAAACATTAATCATTATTAACTGTGAAGCAACATAAATTTCGAAGAGCAGAAGTTAGCCTCCGCCTCAAAGACCTTCTGGTCCTTCTTCTAGCGTGAGTTTGCCCTTCTGATTCGCGGCGACGAGCCTCACGCATCATATCATCGAATACGTGATCGAGCTGCGATATATCGATCCCTTGTGGTACAACCGCACCAGCTTCTTCCTCCTGATTCGCAGCAGCGGTATCAGGTGGTGGTACAGCCGTACCAGCTTCTTCCTCCTGATTCGCAGCAACGGTATCAGCCGGTGGTACAGCCGTATCAGGTTCTTCCTCCTGATTCGCAGCAGCGGTATCAGGTGGTGGTACAGCCGTACCAGCTTCTTCCTCCTGATTCGCAGCAGCGGTATCAGCCGGTGGTACAGCCGTATCAGGTTCTTCCTCCTGATTCACAGCAGTGGTATCAGCTGGTGGTAAAGCCGTACCAACTTCTTCCGCTTGGCTCGCAGCAGCGGTATGAGCTGGTGGTACAGCCCTACCGGCTTCTTCCTCCTGATCCGTGCCTTTGATACGAGGAGCAGCTGGCTCGATAGGTTGAATGGGATGGTACAACTCGATGAGTTGGAGATGAGAAAGGTGGGCCAGGAAAAGCAGGTAAGAGGTGATCATGCATGTCAAATTGTTAAGGACGAGAGAAACGTGAAGATGGGACGAGAGAACTGTGAAAACGAGAGAAGTGAGAAGATCGGACGAGTGAAATGTGATGACGAGAATGTTTGAAAGCAAATCTTCAATCTCCATGGAGGAGATAAAAGTGCCTATCAAAGCGAGGAGAATAAGAAGATGAAGAGTATTCATTATTAATCAAGAACAACAACAACAACAACAACAACAACAACAACAACAACAACAACAAGAAGAGGTTAATAAGAGAGTATTAACGGTGCAAGTTAAGGTGAAGAAGAGGGTCTTCATTTATAGAGCTAGCCTTAGTGACCAAAAGAGGTTAAGACGGTTCTTTATTTGCTTTATTTAGTTATATCTTGGTTCCAAACCATTTATTCGATGGAGAGACAGAGAGAGACGTTATTTATTTGCTTTATTCAGTTATATCTTGGTTGGAAATATATTCAATACAAATGTCTCCTTTTTTTAATTGACATATATATATAATATATATAATGTATTAACATTTGATTCTGAAGTTTTAGGAAAAAACTTCAAAAATGCATGAAAAATAAAAATATTATATTAAAAAGAACCTGAAATTTTAGCGAGTTTGTTCTGAAGATTTGCGAATTTCAGATGAACTGTAGTTTCAGTTTTTGTCAAAGACTGTCATAATCCTAAATACCAAAAAATAAAAGATTAAATTTAACTAGGGTATGAAGAATATATTGAGATTTTAAAGGGGTATAAAAGAAAATAATATTACTTCTAGCCAATCAACAAGTCGCTCAGGAAGCCAGCACAGCAGTTGTATATCCACATAAAATATCTCCATTATTCCCACGCACCCTTTGTACCACTTGCCTCCCCACCCTCCTATAATAAGAAAATTCCAATTTAATCCTTCATAAACCAAAACTAAAAGAATATAGTATTGAAATTATAAATAGTAAATAGCTTGACAAAAATAATAAGTATGTTATGATGAATAAGGGTAAATTTGATATTTTGAGTTTTCTGGAAGGGTATACATGAAATTTTAATTAAAAGTTATAATGAAGAAAATTACGGGTCTAGAAGATTCAAACTACAGCCACTCCATCCTTTAGTTGGGCTAGAAGCAACCAAATAAGTATTGCTACTACTACTGCACAAATTGCCCTAAAATAAACAAAAAATAACATTCATTAGCATAAAAAGGCTAATTAATTTATTTTTATACTGAATATAACTATAATGTTAAAATTTAAGGTCATTTAATAGTGTTAATACATACGTGCCAATAGTGAGGACAAGTGTAGTAGTCACTTTAATAGCCTTGGAGTTGGAACCCCTTTTAAACAGTATACAAGCGACAACCACGTGAATTATTATAAACACCTACAAATAAAAAACAAATTGAAGTACCAACGTGTAAAAATAGCATAAAATAAAGGACCAAAGTGTAAAATGGCAAACCAAGAAAGAAGGAAAGTGTTCTGAAGTCATCACAGCATTAAAACCAACGACCGACACCAAGGCTGCTAATAAAGAACCCGACACAACCTGCATAATAAATAGTACACTTTTTCAATTTACCCCCTTTAAATATAAGTATTTAGGTAAGGGTATTGTTGGAATAAGTTAAAAGACTTACAAGAGGAGAATAGGCGATATAAAGTCGTGAGGAATATCGGCCATTTACAATGCATAAGAGAACGTGCAAATATGAAAATCACAAGGGTGTAACTGCAAAATGATTTACACACAAAATAAGATAGAATATAACAGGTGTAATTACCATGTAGAAATAAGATAGAATATAGGTTAATTTACATAGGTTAATGGAAAATAATAAAAAAATGAAATATTCGAGTAATCTTGGTCTTACTTTAGTATAGAGATAAAATGTGTTTATGACTGCAAATATTGCTACAGCTTCGTTGTCATAAAGCTACAGATCTCGAGTCGAGATATATGAAGGAACCTGAAAGTCAAGTCAATTTTATTAATAATATTACTACTATTACAATTATTATTAATTCAAAATCATCATTATTAACTATTAATTACCAAGGCCCATCAATATAAGGGCTGCAGTAATTCAGCACATGTACTCCTTTAACTTCCTGCATGAAAAAAACATATAAATTCAAATAAAACTCTATATTAACAAATATTAAGAAATAAGTTGATTTGGTACATGACAAGTAAAAAAGGGTGAAAAACCTTTGCTAAAAGATAAATGAACCGGGAATCAAAAGCCGAGAAAACAGGAGTGGTACACACACACACACACACACACACACACACACACACACACACACACACAACTAAACGTTTTTAAAAGAAAAATTCTAGACTTTAACATTTTTACTTTAATCATGTCAAATAAAAAACTAAAAAGTTTTTTTTACTATCTTTGAATTGATGATTATCAAAAACTAAAGAGATTAAACCCATATGAAACTATCTGATTTTGGAAAATTAAACTCACTTAGAAACTCGAATCGTGTACCAATCAAGCAGTAATACTGGCATGGTATGGTGGTATGCAAGTTTGCCAAAAGAAATAAAGAGTGTTCTTCATCTCCAATTGGACAAGTATCGATTGATTCAGTAGCTCGTTTACTTCTTTTCTGGTGGATTTTGCTCCTTTCCCAACATCTCTGAGAAATCTACTAGGAAAAGTTGTTTAGTTAAGGAATATTTAGTTAAGGAATACAATTTGAAAAAGGGAGTTGTAAATCACAAATTTTGAGAAGTTGTTGAATTACCTCATCCTGTTGCAATGCCAGGTTCTTTCTCACTGCTTTAGGATCTTTAATTCAAGTCCTCGACCTTGAAAAAAGATCAACACAGAAACAGCGTCGAGTCAAGGTGGTGTGGCGAGGGCAGCATCAAGGTCTAGGGTTGTGGCTTGGCGAGGTTTAGGGCAGACGCGAGGCCTCGGACGTGGAGTCGTGGCGGGTGGCGAGGCCGACGGCATGACGAGGTCGAAGGCGGGACGAGGTATAGCCGTATAGGTCAGAAACGAGGTTTCCGTTTCGTCACAGGGCTGGTCACAGGGCTGGGGTCGAGATTGACAAAAGAAGAAAGAAAGACTCCAAACGGGTCTGAATTTTTTTCTTACGGGTCTGTTTTCTTCAAATCGGTTGAAAAAACGGGTCGGGTCTCATTAATCCAATCCGGTGTATTAAATGGGTTGAATAATGAATATTTGGACTAAAATTAACATACCTACGTACATACATACACACACATACACAGTATTTATTAGAAAACTAGCTTTATCCCCGCGCAATTGCGCGGGATGTTTTTTATATAATTATTTAAATAGAATTAACGCGTGTGCGAATTAACGCGCATGCGTTTGAACTAAATTAATCTAATCATGACATATTTGTAAATATCATGATGTCAATAGATGCATAAGGTTTATGAAATTAATCTATCACGGATATTATTTTCTAGTATAATTTGTATAAATAACATTTGTTCAGGTGCTTATAAAATCGATTAATATAATCATGACATATTCGCAAATTTTAATATGTATGTAAAATAGGAAAAAAAGACCAAATGTAAAAAATGTAAAATAAGAAAAAAGGATAAAAATGTA
Organism: Luzula sylvatica; assembly: GCA_946800325.1. NCBI lineage: Eukaryota > Viridiplantae > Streptophyta > Magnoliopsida > Poales > Juncaceae > Luzula > Luzula sylvatica. The sequence continues at coordinate 44,838,707 of OX326958.1, forward strand.
AAAATGTACCGAAATGTAAATAAAAAAGGACCAAAATGTAAATTAAAACAAAAAATGACCAAAATATAAAAAATGACCAAAATGTAAAATAAGAAAAAGGATCAAAATGTAAAAAATGACCGAAATATAATATAAAAAGGACCAAAATGTAAATAAAAATGACCAAAATGTAAAATAAAAAGTATCGAAATGTAACAAAGGACCGTAATGTAATTTAAAAAGGACCAAAATATAAATAAAAAGGACCAAAATGTAAATTTTAAAACTAAAAAGGATAAAAATATAAATTAAAAGGACCAAAATGTAAATTAAAAAAATATTTTTTTACACAAAGGCCCTTGATGACGTGGAGGCCTAGAATTGCAAGAAATTTCTTAACTTTATACATAAGATATAATTTGGACCTCTTTCAAAACTGGACCAATAGTCGGCCTTGATTATTACTAAAGAAAAGACGGACCTAAACAGGGTTTTTATTTTGAGGCCGACTATTGCACTACACTATTAGTGCACTCTCCTCGGCCGCCAAGATGAATCACAACTCGCTACGTGTATTAAATAATGTTTCCAAATTTTAGTCCAGAGTATATAGCGCGGCCCAATTTAGGTGCGGAGCTTTCAAATTATACGGTCAGCGAGGGGCCGCTTTATTTCGGCCAAGCAAAAAATTCGGACATGCACCAAACTTAAGACGTTTTATTAAATCTCATTTAGGAGACGATTTCCATTATACATTTTCATCATATCTTTATACTCATTTATTATAATTAAATAATTATATACATCATATTTAATCATTTTTACTATATTTAATATCTTCTTAGTAATAAGGTACGACCTTCTGACGGCCCGCGCTCGACAGTCTCGCACGGGGATTCATGCTCAGCTAGGGATGTCAATGGGCCGGGGAAAACCCGAACCCGAACGGGTAAAACCCGAACAGGGCGGGTATTACCCGAAAAAAAATACCCGCGGGTCGGGTATTACCCGAAAATAAAATACCCGGTCCGGGTTCGGGGCGGGTTCGGGCGGAGTAGTACCCGCCCCGCGGGTAACCCGAACCCGTACCCGAAAATTACCCGAATATACCCGAACATACCCGGTACCTCTTTCTCCTTCGCCAGTGCCCGTGAGTCACTCTTCTCCTTCGCCAGCGCCCGCGAATCACTCTTTCTCCTTCGCCAGAGATCTCCTTCGCCAGAGATCTCTTTCTCCTTCGCCAGTGCCCACGAATCCCTCGCGTCCTGCCGTTCTCGCCGTCGCCGTAGCTCCTGCCGAGTTCTGCCGTAGCTCCTGCCTGATGAGGAGAAAGTTCTGCCGAGTTCTGCCGTCGTCGCTGCTCCTGGCGTCGACTGCCGTCGTCGTCGCTGCTCCTGGTGTCGACTGCCGTCGCCGTCGCTGCTCCTTTCCTTCCAGCTGTCGTCGCTGCTCCTTTCCTTTCCTTCCAGCGTCGTAAACCCTAACAATGGCGATGGACGGTCCCTCCGACCTTCCAGCTGCTCCAGGCGTGGACGACGACTGCTCCAGGCGTGGACGACGACGACGCCGCTGCTGGCGACTTCGGGTAACGGGCATACCCGCGGGTAACGGGTTACCCGCGGGTTCGGTTTCGGGTATCATTTTGTACCCGCGGGTATGTTGATTTCGGGTTCGGGTAATACCCGAAATTTTCGGGTTCGGGTATGGGGAAGGACTACCCGAACCCGACCCGCCCCGTTGACATCCCTATGCTCAGCATAACTTCGCAAAAAAGGGTACAACCTTCCGACGACCCTCGCACGGGTATTCGTGCTCCGCACAACTTCACAATAAGTATATTATCACAATTAAAGAAACACATAAAGGCATAGACACATAAATATAAGGTATAAACATTATTAACATATAAACAAAAAGTATAAAAATATTAACATGTAAATTTTACTATTGCGTAATATGTATTTAAAATAATAACATATAGACATGCGTGACTCTGTAATTAAAATACTATTAGCTAATATGTATTTGTTTGCATTGTATTTTCTTATATAATATCCTTACAAATAAAAATTATGAAAAACAGTATATGTTAATTATGATAATATGGATGTCAAAATAAATAATTGTTTATATTTTTTTTAATAAATTATTGGAACTTATTTATCTATGATTATATTTTTTTAATTTACAATTTTAAAAATAACAATACTATCAATAGACGTTGTTTATACGTATAAAAAAATAATTAGATAGAGAAATCATTTTTTAATTTTTGTTTGTTTTTTCAATTTTAATATTAAATTTGTTGGAACAAAAACAAAAATATAATCTATTTAGTTATAAAAAAATTTAAAATACATTAGAATACTTACAATTTTATTATTTTATTATGTAAATATGTATTTTTTTCATTGTAGGTTCTTACATAACACCTTTACAAATTCAAATTATGAAAAACATCATGTATGAAATATGTTAATATGGATGTCAAAATAAATACAAAATTAAAATGAATATATTTGATGGATTTTTAAAACTAAAGTTATAAAAAATAATATTAATATATGTTGTGTGTTTTATAATATTATATGTTAATTTATTAGTATTCCATATATAAAATTTTTATTTTTCATTGAATTCACATTTGATCACGTAGTCTCGTATGAAATGATAAATACTTGAATAAATTTGGTCTAACAGTTGATCACGTACGTAAATTCACGACTTATTAGGGATGTAGGAAAAGTTTTAGTGGGCCCCATAGTCTAACAGTTGATCACGTACGTAAATATTTGATATAAATTTATTATTATGTAAGTTTTAGTGAGGATAAATTTGATTTAATAAAAATAAATATGATAATAACAAATTTAAGAATTCAAGAGGATAAATATGTAATTTACGACTTATTAGGGATGTAGGAAAGTTTTAGTGGGCCCCATAGTCTGGGCTAACAGTAATATGTTAGGCCCACTATCAAAGTTCCTAATTTGATAAGAACGATTATTTATTTTATTTTTATTTTTGCTCTGTCATTTTTTTAAAGAATCGACTAATGCATTTCATGAATATGCACTTCAAATGCATGTTGTTAAGAGAAACACGGCATGTGACACAGTATGTACTTCAAATGCATAAAAAATGATCCAAATTAAAAAAAATCAAATATCACGTGTTGTTTTTTTATTGACGAAGTGTACATAAAAATATATACATATGAAGTGCACAAGTTTTTTCTTTTTTCCAATTTAACTTCTAGTTCTAATCTTCAATTCTTCTTTCTCGAATTTATCTCCCTTTAAAAGGAGAATGGTTTTGTGCTCCCACAAAAGAACACCTCATCACTAATGAATAATGAACATATGGATGCCAAATAGTTCTATTAATTTATCTCCCTTCAAAAGGAGAATGGTTTTGTGCTCCCACAAAAGAACACCTCGTCACTAATGAATAGTGAACATATGGATGCCAAATAGTTCTATTAATCAACAAAAAATATTACACATATAATTATTTTCATACTTGTTTTATTCAATATTCTTCAACAAAAAATATTTCACATTTAATTATACAAAAAAAATTAAATTAATTTTACACATTTGTATTCTCACATTTAATTACTTTTATATTACACATTTAATTATTTTCATATTTGTTTGATGATATATTTCGCATTTAATTAATTTAATTAACTCTCTTATTTTCCTTTTCTTTTTTAGAATTATATTTTTTTTATGATATTTATCTCCCTTTAAAAGGAGAATGGTTTTGTGCTCCCACAAAAGAACACCTCATCACTAATGAATAGTGAACATATGGATGCCAAATAGTTCTATTAATCAACAAAAAATATTACACATATAATTATTTTCATACTTGTTTTATTCAATATTCTTCAACAAAAAATATTTCACATTTAATTATACAAAAAAAATTAAATTAATTTTACACATTTGTATTCTCACATTTAATTACTTTTATATTACACATTTAATTATTTTCATATTTGTTTGATGATATATTTCGCATTTAATTAATTTAATTAACTCTCTTATTTTCCTTTTCTTTTTTAGAATTATATTTTTTTTATGATATATTTCGCAACGCAATAATTTATATTACACATTTTATTATTTTATATTAATTTATATTACACATTTCATTATATTACACATTTAATTATTTTTATATTACACATTTAATTATTTTCATATTTGTTTGATGATATATTTCGCATTGTATTAATTTAATTTATGATTCTATATTACACAAACACAATGATTATTTTAGATGTCAATTTGTTTGATGATATATTTCGCATTGTATTAATTTAATTTATGATACTGTATTACACAATGATATATTACGCATATAATTATTTTCATACTTGTTTTATTCGATATTCTTCACCAAAAAATATTACACATTTAATTATACAATTTTTTTTTAATTTTACACATTTATATTCCCACGTTTAATTACTTTTATATTACACATTTAATTATTTTCATATTTGTTTGATGATGCCAAATAGTTCTATTAATCAACAAAAAATATTACACATATAATTATTTTCATACTTGTTTTATTCAATATTCTTCAACAAAAAATATTTCACATTTAATTATACAAAAAAAATTAAATTAATTTTACACATTTGTATTCTCACATTTAATTACTTTTATATTACACATTTAATTATTTTCATATTTGTTTGATGATATATTTCGCATTTAATTAATTTAATTAACTCTCTTATTTTCCTTTTCTTTTTTAGAATTATATTTTTTTTATGATATTTATCTCCCTTTAAAAGGAGAATGGTTTTGTGCTCCCACAAAAGAACACCTCATCACTAATGAATAGTGAACATATGGATGCCAAATAGTTCTATTAATCAACAAAAAATATTACACATATAATTATTTTCATACTTGTTTTATTCAATATTCTTCAACAAAAAATATTACACATTTAATTATACAAATTTTTTTTAATTTTACACATTTATATTCCCACGTTTAATTACTTTTATATTACACATTTAATTATTTTCATATTTGTTTGATGATATATTTCGCATTGTATTAATTTAATTAACTCTGTTATTTTCCTTTGTTCTTTTAGAATTATATTTGTTTTATGATATATTTCGCAACGCAATATTTTATATTACACATTTAATTATTTTATATTAATTACACATTTAATTATTTTCATATTTGTTTGATGATATATTCCGCATTGTATTAATTTAATTTATGATACTATATTACACAAACACAATGATTATTTTAGATGCCAATTTGTTTGATGATATATTTCGCATTGTATTAATTTAATTTATGATATTGTATTACACAATGATATATTAATTACACAACGATCTAATGTTCATTAATTTATTTAGCTATATAAAAAAATAATATCATTATTGATCTAACAATTATATATAAATTTGACTATTTATATATTAAACCCGTCGCGAAGCGCGGACAATTCTTCTAGTTCTATACAAATAATCTATACAAATAATTTATTAGGTGTTACTAGAAGTACATAGGGGTTACTTGCCGAGTTTAATAAAAGAAATTACATGTATCGTAAGACAGAGAAGTATTATAAAACAATATACTAGTACCGTCTAATTTAAAACATACAAAACAATATTTAAAATGGCAGCCCATCGTCATCCATCCCCCAATTTAGGTCTTTACTTGATTACAATCGGCCCATGTAAAACTTGTTCAATTTACCCAATACATCGAGTTTGCCGTATTAATGGAGCTTAAACGCTTAGGGGCCGTTTGGTTCGTGCTTTGGAGAATGCCTTGGCATGAAGTATGCCAAGGAATCTCATGCCAAGGCATATTATTCCATGACATCCTCTAATATCTTGTTTGGTTGGTACGTTTATTTATTCCATGTCATACTCTAAAAATGTAAAAAAGAATTTATTTATAGAAACCTTGAGATATTTATTTTTGGAAATTAAAATAAAATGTATTCCCTCCTCATGGGAATGGAGAAAAGCCACCAATTTTGGTGGTAATCATATTCCCATCAACTATTCCCTAGGGAATGGAGTATGCCATTACTTTATTACCGAGCGTATAAACCAAACGTGGGAATGGAATCCATAAGAAAGTATTCCAAGGCATTCTAAATCCAAAGCTCCAACCAAACGCCCCCTTAATTTTCCGAGCATAAACCCTTCAAAAACCTCCACTCACTCTCACGAGCAAATTAGAAAGAGCGATTTGTGCCTTCTACTTATCTGGGATCAAATGTTTCGATTCTCCACTCATCTGCTCAGAAAGGTATAATCTTTCCGGGAGTATTTTGATTTTATAAGACTTTGAATGGGGGAATCAGTGATGCTTTCATAATCGAACACTCAAAGGGTTAATTGATTAAAAATCAAATTAGTGAGTGCACGATTGAGGCTTAATTGGGATCAAAACTGGGTTACTTAAACAAACTATTTTGTTCTTAACCCATTATTAATTACCTTTTTCAGGCTCGTAATGTTTCTTCTAGATATATCTCTCACGAACCGCTTTCTCTCTCTAAAGGGAGCTATAGAGAGAGATTTCCTCCTTTAATTCATGGTGGACCTGGTCTACACGCACCAGCTTCTCTCTCCAATTCTCAAATTATATACCCTACAAAAATAACCACTCTCCCAAATGGTCTCAGAATTGCCTCAGAGGACACACCAGTACGATTTTCATAAATTTTAAATTTAAATGCAGGGAGTTTTTAAGCAATTTATTCATAACACGAGGTCCTTTTTGCAAATTTAACAGGGACCAGCGACATGCATAGGTATATACGTGGATTCAGGGTCGATATACGAAGCTAAGAGCCAAAGTGGAATTTCGCACTTGTTAGAGAGGTTGGCATACAAAGACACCAAGAACCGAGCCCACATGCAAATTGTACAAGAAGTCGAGGGCATGGGTGCAAATGTGGCGGCTTCGGCTTCGAGAGAACAAATGGGATACAGTTTCGATACTTTAAAAGCTTATTTACCACAAGCTATTGAATTATTGGTCGATTGTGTTCGAAACCCTATTTTTTTGCAAAATGAAATTCAAGAACAGGTACCAACTTATTCTTTTCGGAGGGTATACGTGGTATTTTCAGATTTCATAGTGGCACACGAAAATTTCCCGTGAAAAATAAAATTCAATTTGTATTTGTTTATTGATAGTTGGAGAAGGTTAAAGAGGATGTAGAAGAAATGACAAAGGATCCGCAAAAGTACTTATTGGAGTCTCTTCACTTAACCGGGTTCACGGGTCCTTTATCCAACCCGTTAATGATTCCTCATGAAAACTTCGACAACATCAATGCCTCTCTTGTTGAAAAATTCTATTTTGTAAGTATTAAAAAATACAAGATTAAAATGATGATGCTATATTTAATAATTCAAACATATCAGGTTAAATTAATATTTTAGCGAGGATTAATAAAAAATAATTTATATTATTAATTAAAATGGCAGGAGAATTATACGGCAGATAAAATTGTTTTATCGGCCTCGGGAGTAGATCACGAATTCTTGTTACAAATCGCAGAGCCTTTATTATGCGACTTACAAGCGGGGCCCGCATTTAACGCACCGCCACCTAAGTCTGCTTACATAGGCGGTGATGTCAGACTCAAAACCGACTCTGATTTGACACATGTTGCTTTGGCGTTCGAAACGCCAGGTGGCTGGCGTCAGGATAAAGATGCTTCCGTTTTAACTGTATTACAGGTAGTTGAATATATTTTTGTGAGTGGAAAAATCGAGTTTATTAAATTTATTTTATTTTATTAATTGGTAGACTTTGATGGGTGGAGGCGGTTCGTTCTCTTCTGGTGGACCCGGCAAAGGAATGCACTCTCGCCTCTGTTAGCCTCTCTCATTCTCTCTCTCTCTCTCTCTCTCTCTCTCTCTCTCTAATAATTGTTATAAATGATGATAAATGTAGATCTAAGGGTGCTGAATAGGTACCATGAAGTGCAAGCTTTTTCGGCATTTAGTAGCCTTTTCAACGATACAGGTCTCTTTGGTATCACTTCCACAACGGTACAATTTTTTCTTAGATTTTTATTTTTATTTTTATTTTAAATGCATTATTATTGGTTATTAATTTCCATTTCTTTGTAATTTTGTTGAAATACAAATAATAGCCGTCGAGTTTTGCGGGAAAAGCGGTCGAAATTGCAATAGGCGAGTTGATTTCAATTGCTACACCTGGCGAAGGTATTGTTATTAAAATGGAAATATGGCAATGTTTCAAGGACTATTTTGTAATTTATCTTATTTTTAAATGGAATTTATTTTTGTATTCAGTGAGCGAGTTGGAGCTTGATCGTGCCAAAAATGCTACAAAGTCTGCTATTTTGACGAATTTGGAATCAAGGGTAATTTAATTTGACAAGCAAAAAGCATGAAACATTTTCTCCCATATGAGAAATTGCAATTTGATCCCTGTTTTATTTTTTATTTAAAAGGCGATTGTAGCAGAAGATATTGGGAGGCAGATTTTGACTTATGGAGAAAGGTAATTAATAATAATTCAATTATCATAATTAAAACACAAGTTTTTAAAAGGTTGTGCCAATAATAATAATAATAATAGGGGGCTTCTATCATACACCCCTTTTCTTATCATACACCCATTTTCAAGGGTATTTGGAGTAATTATCCATTTATGAATATTTAAGGTAAGATATCAAATATATTTATCAATTAATGTTTAACTAAATTGGAATTTTTTGTTGTTCATTTAAATCAAAATTTCCATAAAAAATAAATTTTATGATACACCCTTTTACAAATATAATTAATTGCTAAAATACCCAAAATACCCTTGTAAAAGGGTGTATGATAGAACTCCCCATAATAATAATATATAATTTTGATTTTGTAGAAAACCAGTAGATTATTTTATGGAGTGCATAGACGAAATGAGAGTAGAAGATATAACAAATATGGCCCAAAGTATTTTGTCCACGCCTCTCACTCTCTCTTGCTGGGGCAACGGTACGTTTCTTTTATTTTTTTCTTTAATAAAAAGTTAAATTGAGGGCTAATTGCAAAAACTAGGGTTTAATTAATAGTAATTAATTGCGTAATTAATTGGGTACTAATGAGGTGGTTTTTTTAATGTAAATGTAGTTGACTTGGTTCCTTCATACTCGTCTATTAACCGGGTTTTTCATGCTTGAAGAATTTTCGACAAATCATTTGTTTTTGCTTAATCTTTATATTTGAACTTATGAACGGCTTTTATTGTATTATTTTGTTGTATAATTTTTAGCAATATTTTGCGATGGGGATTTATTAATTGAAATGAGGAGGTTTAATAGAAAAGTAAAACAAACAAGCAAATGATATTTTAGAAATTTGCAAATAGAATGGTTGTTTTTTGAATTAATTTTGCTTAAAAGAAAAACTTATCTTTTGTACTGAAAATATATATAGAGATAGACAAACTAAGCAAAATATTTGGGATCTTTGTAATTAACCACTAAATACACGATACCAATTTTTAACTACTATGATGTTATTCACGATGTTCGGCGAGTATGATAATTATTTTTTCATTGTAAAAATATTGACTTTCATGATGATAATGATAATATCATCTCAAAATAAAATAATTTCACATCATATTAATCTTGTCATATTGATAGAACTCATTTATGTATAATCATGTATATATTTTACAATTATTTTGTGTTATGGTATCAAAGTAACTCTTTTTCTTATTAAAGAATAATACCTATATTACTGACACTGTTTAATGATATTTGAGATGCGACATAATTTTACAAAAAATAACATAAAGACAAATATTATATCATTTTTGTTCACAATAGTTCATGCAATATACCATATGTTAAAATATCCGCTTATATATCTATTATTTGTTTCTTCTGAGAATTTTCATATTAAAGTTATTTGAATAAATCATAAATACAAATCTTACGTAATGTCTTCACAAATCCAATTAGATAACATGTTATATTTGAACTATTTTAATATAAATCTCAAAATAAACAGAAAATTCGAGCAAATATGTTTGAAGAATTTTAAAAATTAAAGTTTTAAAATAGTATTGAACTATTGATTTATAACTTATATTTTATAATATTATATATTAATTTATTAGTATCATATTATTTCAAAAAATTAAAGGTCATCTTGGCAGATCTTCTCCCTTCTTTTTCTTTTCCTATTGCACAAGAGGAGACATATCAACATGCTTGAAGGCAGCAAGAAATAAGGTTTTTCTTTTCGGCGGCAGATGGCACATGATGCCGGCAAAGGACAGACGACACTGCGGGTGGACTTCACCTCGTGACGGAGACCGGAGGCCGGCAAGAAATTAGGGTTTGCTAATTCTAATTATGATTATTTGTTATTTGTTCTTTGATGAGCCAATTGGACTATCATGGGCCATGTAATTTATTTTATTTTTCCTTTCTAAGAAAAAATGTAACTATCCCTTTTTTATTATGAATATCAATCTAAGGTGGCTAAAGCCTTTAATTTTTTTTCAAAAAAACAATATCTAAATTTGTCATATATCTTAATTTAAAGTTGAAATCATTATGATGGAGTTAAGCTAGATTATCTTTGTAATGCAAAACAATGTAGTACTAGTAAAAAGAAAATGATTTGAATATACCTATAAAATAGTAGTAGCACTTGTAGGGATTTCCTTCTTCCATTATGGCTTCAAATAAGCTCTGATGGTGATATATGTATCCTTTTGTCAAGTTACAAAATATACAATCAAAACATACACGTGAAACTCATTTTAGGAGAATCAAGTCCAAACCAACAACAATAGAAGTAATAAATACGGAAAAGCACTCGCATCTAAATCAATTTTAAATGAACATTAAATTGAGTTTGAAAAAATAATGACCAAATTGCTAAGATTAATCACTTGATCAGAAAGAACATAAAACTTGAAAATTAAACTTATTTCATCTCTATTAAGAAAAATCCAAAAACTTTTATTTTGTACCCCACAAGTTCTCAGAGAAACCCCCCCTACAAAAGCAAGAATTACCAAAAAACCCTTCGAAATCTAGATTTTGAGTTTACATCCATCAAATTAAGAACATCAAACTAACAAATCCTAACTCCTTGTAGTGAGAGCCTCGTTAATTACGAGTGGCTTCTTGCATTTAGGGCACTTGAGGTCATTTCTTGGCAGCATGACGTACATGAAGCATCTCGGGCAAGCCGTCAGAACCATCGGGTGCGGGTCTGGTGAAACGGGTCCGTCTTCCTCCGAAGACAAACCTGAGGAGTAGTTGTTATTCTCTTCTTCTACTTGTTGATCATTTTCATTCCTCACGGTCGTCCTTCTTCTAAACTGGGCCGACGATCTTTCTCTCGCCGGGGCCAGTGCAAGATTGAGCTGGAGGTCCGGCCTAGGGTTTCTGTTGTTGCGGCTCATGGCTCTCTTCCTTTCTTATTTTTCTTGTAAGAGCTTTGGTTTAATGGATTGCCTCTCATGAATCATGATCAAGCCATTATATAGGGAGTTTCAAGAAGAAGAGGTCAAAGAAAAAAAGAGAAGTCAAGGAGATTATTTAATAAAATTTAATGTATACAATAACTCATTGAGTTAGCTCCATCACACACACTAAGTGTGTGTGCGTCACTTCTTATTAAATTTTACCTGTCGAACTAACCTACAAATTTATTAAAAAGATGGCATGGGCAATAAAATCTATTAAAGCACTGCTTTTTGAAAGAAATGTTTTGCTACAAAAAATCCAAAAAGAAGGTTCAACATTTTGTTCATATACATGCACCAATTTTGTGTGTATTGACAACTTCTCTTCTTTAAGTATTCTCAAATTATTAATAAAAAAAAAGTATTCTCAAATGAAAAATACATGTATTATAATGTAAACAAGTGGAGCTTCTTGAATAATATTAGTAATTAAGAAAAAAAATGTGAACTAGTATGAACCATTAAATAATTAATAGTCTAATTAGAAGATAAACCTCCATTTTCTTGCCACTAAGCTTCGAGGCATTGATGATCCCTATGAACTCTAGAACATAAATTAGCAGTTAAGCACTAGTGAGCCTCAGGACATTTGGTCAATGTTATGCTTATAAGCGAGTTATTTTGGTGAAATGACCCTCATTATTTCAATGTTTGCAATAAGAGTTACTTATTTTAGTTTGCAAATTTAGAGCTTTGGCCATCCAAAATGGTGCAAATTACATGGTCATTTTGAATGGTGACTTTTTTTGTGGGTGGTGCTTTTGTTTAATTTTTTATTTACTTATCTTGAATGAAATGAAGAGTCCAATTATGAAAAAAAAACATCATTTTTTTATGTTTTAATATGCTCCAATTATTTTGGCGAAGTATCTAAAAAAAATAACTTTTATTGCAAATATTTAAAAATAGTATGGTTATTTTACAAAAAAAAAAAAAAAAAAAAAAATCGTTATAAGCCTACTTAAAAAGGAAGACTTTGGTATATGTAAGAGATAATAATAATAATTATGCCCTTGAAGATTATTATTACTTGTCATCTTAGGCCACTTAAACAAAATTAGCACCATTAATCATGATTCGGTCTATGAAGATATACAAGGTTATCGACTTGTACGGACTATGGTTGAATAATTAGAGAAATCCATTTGACTTCTTACCTAGGTTCTTGTATTAATTTACTGTACCATTATCTAAACAAGGTTATGGTTAGATAGTAGTTTATATCTTTATATTAGCTAAATTGGATGCATATATTTATAGGCCATTAGGCACCCATGTGTGCTTAGTTTAATCAATGGGTCTACATAATTATCGGATAAGATTATGAGCTAACTAATCAATATTTAAGAATCAACTCATTGACCTTTGGCCTTAATTCTTATTAACCAGTGATTTTTTTTTCTTATTTCTTAAAAACTACGAATCGTGTTATTTTCAGCAGGAAATCAAAACAACAATTTGAAAACAAAGACAATTTTAATGTATTATAAACGGAGAGATGGCCAATGACCCCATATCTCAGTTGGTTGAGTCTTTGACACAATAAAAACATGTATTGGAAATGTTATGGATTCAAATTTCATCGACATTGATATAAAAAATAAAAAAATTATAATGAACACGATTCGTGACCTAGTATTCTAGGGATGTCAATGGATTGGATAATATATGTGCTCGTGCTCGAAAGGATATCTGATCCGGATGGGCCGAGTAATATCCGATTAAGCCTATCCACGGATCGAGTATTACCCGATTACAAAATACCCGACACGGGTACGGATAGGGTATGGGTGAGATCATACCCGACCTGTGAATATACCCGATCCGAACTCGGTTCTTAATAATCCTAATTATATTAATATTTTAACTCCCCTTAACTCTACTCGTCTCATTTTCGAATATCGTGTTTTTTCACAAGATGCGGATGAAGAGGATGAGGTAATTGATCGTACGGAATGAAGCAATCGAATGGAATGATGTCAAATTTATTTTACGCGATTTAAAAAATTATTTGTTGTGTATTTTGTGATATTGTAATATTATTCTGTCGTGTGAAGTTATTTAATTTAAAAAAATATTTTTTCGTTAGTATATTTTAATGTTTTTGTATATATAAATCTGGGTACAAAATTTCGTGGGTAATTCGGAAACCTGCGGGTACTAAACGGGCGGATAAAATTATCCGTTTAGTTGACGGATCGGGTACGAATATTATCCGATTAAGATGGATAAAAATACGGATGAGCCTATACCCGACCGAACCCGACCCATTGACATCCTAGTATTCCTATCAAAAATAAATAAAGAGAGAGATGGACACTAAATGTACGAACGAGAGCCCTTAATTGAATGCAACAATTAAGAAATCATAATGAAATACATGAAACAAGTTAAATGGAGGAGGGTACTCCAATTAATCCATACAGTTGGCTCTCAATTCAAACCAGTTAGTTGCTTGGGCCTTTTGCCATACAGCTCATCTGTTTTAAAGAGCAATTAAAGGCCTCCATTACATCACATTCAATTCAGGGTTGGAGGGAAACTTCATTGACCTCATTAATAAATCAATCAAAATAAACAGGAAATGAAAGGTAACAATATTGACACCAATATTTTTAAATCAAACATAACATCAACACTTTTTGTTGAAAGGTTTACCGGAGGCGAGTTAATCCACACTCTTAGCCTTTTTTGTTAACATATAAAATCAAGTTAGGGTTACATAAAGTGATACAAATGAAAATATTAATGAATGATGAATGATCGCGCTTGTCTTTCATTTCAAAAAACAATGATGAATGATTTTGCACATCGGCACAAATGGGCTTATTGCATGTCTAACGTGCGCCGGTCCCTCATTCAGTCATATTTATGTGTTGCTTAAATGCTTATTGCACATATATTGCATGTTCGGGCATTCGGCTCATCTTTAAATTTTACTAGCTTTGTGCCCGCGCAATTGCGCGAGATATTTTTTATATAATTATTTAAATAGAATTAACACGCATGTGTTTGAACTAAATAAATCTAATCATGATATATTAACAAATATCATGATGTCAATAGATGCATAAGGTTCATGAAATTAGTCTATCGCAGATATTATTTTCTAATATAATTTGTATAAATAGCATTTGCTTAGGTGTTTCTAAAATCGATTAATATAATCATGACATATTCGCAAATTTTAATATGTATGTAAAATAGGAAACAAAGACCAAATGTAAAATAAGGAAAAATGATCAAAATTTAAAAAAAGACCGAAATGTAAATAAAAAGGACCAAAATGTAAAAAAAAGGACCAAATGTAAATTAGAACTAAAAATGACCAAAATATAGATAAAATGGACCAGAATATAAATAAAAAATATAAAAAAGGACAGAAATGTAAATAAGAAAGGACCAAAATGTTAATAAAAAGGATCAAAATGTAAATTAAAACAAAAAAGGACCAAAATATAAATAAAAATGACCAAAATATAAATTCAAAAATGTAAAAAAGGACCGAAATGTAAATAAAAAGCACCGAAATGTAAATAAAAAGGACCAAAATATAAATAAAAAGGAGCAAAATGTAAATTAAAAAATATTTTTGTACATAAAAGTCCTTGATGGCGTGGAGGCATAGAATTGCAAGAATTTTCTCTACTTTATACATAAGATAAAAGTAATGCCTAAAACATGAAATAAATTATCAACGGTCATAATCAAAATATTGAAAATGACGAAATTACCCCTCAATGAATGTAGCTGAGTATTGTGGCCATTTTGAAGTAGTCTTCCGGGTATAATACTGATCTCCACCTCGTCGCACTCAAAAACCATTCCATTCTGCCCAAAACGCGAATGAAATTATCAACATTTAGAATCAAAATATTGTAAATGACGAAAATACTCCTCGCGGAATGCAACTGAGTATCGTGGACATTTTTATGTAGTCTTGTGGGTTTAATTTTGCTCTCCATCTCCCTCGCACTCAAAGCCATTCCATTCTGCCTGAACGAACTCGTTTTGGTTGCACCAATCATAACCAAAATCATGGTCTCCAGTCAGAATAAAATTACCATATTACCCTGGTCCTGCAAAGGTCCCAAATTTGTTTCTCTCTTTTCGATTTCCCGAAACATAGCAAAGTCCCAACGTTTTTCCGAATCTGGTGTACTTATGACAAATATTTCAAAAAAACCCTGTCTTTTAAAAAAAATAGAATTATCACATATATCCCTAGTAAATATGAAACTTATATACCCGTATAAATATATGAAAATAATGATATAATTTGACCAATATAAAAAGTCTATATTTTAAAAAAAACCTAAAATTTGCATGAATACCCCTACAAAAATCTGAAATTACCATATATAACCCTATAAAAATATGAAAGTAATGATATCATATGAGAAATATTAAAAAAAAAAAAAATTGAAAAATATAATATATGTATGCTAATATAAATCGGAAATTAATGATATAATATGAGAAGTTGAGAACTATCACAAAAGGCTTGTATGTTTTAAAAAATTTGAAACTATGATGTATCCCCTACAAAAATATATATTTTAATCTAAATCAGAAATTAATGATATAATATGAGAAGTTGAGAACTATCACAAAAAAACTTCTATGTATTAAAAAATCTGAAACTATGATGTATCGCCCTACAAAAATATTAATTATCATATATATCCCTATATAAATCTCAAATTGATGATATAATATGTGAAATAAAATAAAAACTGTATTTGAAAAAATAAAAAATTAGCATGCATACCTCTGGAAAAAACATAAATTATTATATTTATCCTTATAAAAAATTCTGAATTAATGATACAATATGAGAAATATTTAAAAAAATATGAAATTATCATGTATAACCTTACAAAATATGATATTACCATATATACCCCTATAATAATCTTAAAATAATGATATCGCATGAGAAATATTTAAAAAGTCGTTACATTTAAAAAAACTGAAATTGTTATAAGATAGAAAAATCTTAAAAAGCCCCTATATTTACTGAAATTTGCAAAAATAAATAAATTTATGAATAGTTTATGAACAGTAACAGTATTTATGAACAGTACACATTTGAATTAAATAAACAAATCCGAAACTATGTTTTGAAAAATTCGAAACTACATTTTATGAACAGTACATTAAGTTGAGAACTATCACAAAAAGCTTGTATGTTTTAAAAAATCTGAAACTATGACGTATCCCTCAACAGAAAAATATTAATTATCATATATATCCCTATACAAATCTCAAATTGATGATATAATATGTGGAATAAAATAAAAACTGTATTTGAAAAAACTAAAAAATTAGCATGTATACCTCTGGAAAAAACATATATTATCATATTTACCCTTATAAAATCTGAAATAAAATATGATATTACGATATATACTCCTATAATAATTTTAAAATAATGATATCGCATGAGAAATATTTAAAAAGTTGTTACATTTAAAAAAAACTGAAATTGTTATAACATAGAAAAATCTTAAAAAGCACATATATTTACCGAAATTTGCACCCAAAAAAAAAAAATAAATAAATAAAAAGAACAGTAACTGCATTTATGAACAGTAACAGTAATTGCGAACAGTGATGTGTACAGTGTTTGTGAGCAGTATTGTGAACAGTAATGGCGACGTGGCCTCATGTGTGAGCTCCATTTTGTTCAACTTTAGAACTAAGACTAGCTTTGGGCCCGCGCAATTGCACGGGATGCTTTTTATATAATAATTTAAATAAAATTAACGCGCATGCGTTTGAACTAAATAAATCTAATCATGATATATTTACAAATATCATGATGTCAATAAATGCATTAAGGTTCATGAAATTAGTCTATCACAGATATTATTTTCTAATATAATTTGTATAAATAGCATTTGCTCAGGTGCTTCTAAATTCGATTAATATAATCAGCACATATTCGCAAATTTTAATATGTATGTAAAAGAGGAAACAAAGACCAAATGTAAAATCAGAAAAAATGATCAAAATTTAATAAAAGACCGAAATGTAAATAAAAAAGGACCAAAATGTAAATAAAAGGACCAAAATGTAAATTAGAACTAAAAAGGATCAAAATATAAATAAAATGGACCAGAATATAAATAAAAAATATAAAAAAGGACTGAAATGTAAATAAGAGAGGACGAAAATGTTAATAAAAAGGACCAAAATGAAAATTAAAACTGAAAAGGACCAAAATGTAAATAAAAAGGACCAAAATATAAATTAAAAAATGTAAAAAAGGACCGAAATGTAAATAAAAATAACCGAAATGTAAATAAAAAGGACCAAAATGTAAATTAAAATTAAAAAGGACCAATATGTAAATAAAAAGGATCAAAATGTAAATTAAAAAATATTTTTTTACACAAAAGCCCTTGATTACGTGGAGGCATAGAATTGCAAGAATTTTCTCTACTTTATACAGAAGATAAAAGTTATGTCTAAAACATGAAAAAAATTATCAACGGTCATAATCAAAATATTGGAAATGACAAAATTACCCCTCAATGAATGCGGCGGAGTATTGTGGCCATTTTGAAGTAGTCTTCCGGGTATAATACTGATCTCCACCTCGTCGCACTCAAAAACCATTCCATTATGTCCAAAACACGAAAGAAATTATCAACATTTAGAATAAAAATATTGTAAATGACGAAAATACCCCTCGCATAATGCAACTGAGTATCGTGGACATTTTTATGTAGTCTTGTGAGTTTAATTTTGCTCTACATCTCCCTCGCACTCAAAGCCATTCCATTATGCCTGAACGAACTCGTTTCGGTTGCACCAATCATAACCAAAATCATGTTCTCGAGTCAGAATAAAATTACCATATTACCCTGGCCCTGCAAAGGTCCCGAATTTCTTTCTCTCTTTTTGTTTTTCCGAAATATAACAAAGTCCCAACGTTTTTCCGAATCTGGTTTACTTATGAAATTATAATTATCATTAAAATCTACCAAAAATAATATAATACGACAAATATTTCAAAAAAACCCTGTCTTTTAAAAAAAAAAATGAAATTATCACATATATCCCTAGTAAATATGAAACTTATATACCCGTATAAATATATGAAAGTAATGATATAATTCGACAAATATAAAAAGTCTATATTTAAAAAAAAAACCTAAAATTTGAATGAATGCCCCTACAAAAATCTGAAATTATCATATATAACCCTATAAAAATATGAAAGTAATGATATGATATGAAAAATATTAAAAAGAAAAAAAATTGAAAAATATATATAATTGACATGTATCAAAAAACTGAAACTGTTAGAACATAGAAAAATCTTAAAAAACTCTTATATTTACTGAAATTTCCAAAAATAAAAAAAAAATAATATAATATGAGAAGTTGAGAATTATCACAAAAGCTTCTATGTTTTAAAAAATCTGAAACTATGATGTATCCCCCTACAAAAATATTAATTATCATATATATCCCTATACAAATCTCAAATTAATGATGTAATATGTGGAATAAAATAAAAACTGTATTTGAAAAAATAAAAAATTAGCATGCATACCTCTGGAAAAAACATAAATTATCATATTTACCCTTATAAAAAATTCTGAATTAATGATACAATTTGAGAAATATTTAAAAAATCTGAAATTATCATGTATAACCTTACAAAATCTGATATTATCATATATACCCCTATAATAATCTCAAAATAATGATATCGCATGAGAAATATTTAAAAAGCCCTTACATTTAAAAAAATGAAATTGTTAGAACATAGAAAAAATCTTAAAAAGTTTCTATATTTACTGAAATTTCCAAAAACAAAAAAAATTGTTCATGAACAGTAACAGTACTTGTGAACAGTACTGTTTGAACAGTGATGTGAACAGTAAATGCGACGTGGCTGAATGCTGGGCAGTATTTTTTCCAACTTTAGAACTTAGTATAGATATGTATCAAAAAAGAATTTTATAAAAGAAATGGAATTCATTTCATAAGCATCTCCTGAGTTGGGACGCAAATGGAATATGTAATAGCTGGAGACTCGTAAACTTTTGATGTCATATCTTCCAAAACATAGTTGAGTCCAGTTCGCAACCATCACAAGGGCATTCTTGGTATATCTAGCCCACCTCACTGGCTATCACTTTCGCGATGTGAGATTACTCAAATATAACGTAGGTCGTGTCAATTTTCTATTAGATAGGTTTTTTCGTATAGGAGAATTCCTATGACATTATATTTCAAGTTGAAAGCCTTATTTACAGGACAAATCCTCCCGGAAGAGTGACAAACCAAAAAAGATTGAAAACAATTATGGAATCATTGGCATTGAGATCTATATAATATACATTTTCGAAATAGAAAACATGTTAAATATCTTTACATGTACGATATGATTTTATGTGCTATGTATTTTAGTTGTATCATATATGTTTTCGATGTATGATATTCATTTTTGAAGTACAATATATGTTATACATATTTACATGCATAATATATATTTATGTGTTATATATTTTTAGATGTATCACATATTTTTTATGCATGGTATACATTTTTAGTGAGTATGATCTACATTTTTTAAGTACAATTCATGCTATACATTTTTATATGTATGATATATATATTTTTAGATATATCGTATATATATTTATTTTTTTACTATATTTATATCGTTTGTATAACAATTTATATTTTTTTTGTTAGCGATAGTTAGCCGGTCAAAATGGAAAAAAGTTTGTAAAAGAAAATGTCACGTGACGTGTAGGGGTGGCTCATGGCAAACGGCAGCCAAAAATAATATGAAAAATCATTGCATGCGATAGTCACCTTTATATGTTATTGTACGCATGTGCCTCATTCAACTCATCTTTTATGTTTTATACAATTTTAGATTTATCATATATTTTTTGTTGTTGTATGATATACCTTTTTCAAGTACAAGTATAGTTTTTTAAAGGAAAAAGTCTGTTTTTGGTCCCTAACAAATACCGAAATGTTCAACTTGCCCCCTGACTTTTTTTTTGTTCATTTTGCCCCCTAAACTTGCTATTTTTTTTCGGTTTGCCCCCTCCGTCCAATAACTCGTGCCCCCCAGTTAAATGGCTGTTAAATATGCTGACGTGGCATTATTTTATGCTGACGTGGCACTATTTTATGCTGACGTGGCACTATTTTATGCTGACGTGGCATATTTTATGATGACGTGGCATTATTTTATGCTGACGTGGCTGTATAAAATAATGCCACGTCAGCATATTTAACAGCCATTTAACTGGGGGGCACGAGTTATTGGACGGAGGGGGCAAACCGACCAAAAATAACAAGTTTAGGGGGCAAAATGAACAAAAAAAAAAGTCAGGGGGCAAGTTGAACATTTCGGTATTTGTTAGGGACCAAAAACAGACTTTTTCCTTTTTTAAATACAGAACATGCTATATTTTTGTAAATGTATGATATACATTTTCGAAAGGGATTTGATATGGTGTCTCTCAAACTAAAAAAAACATCCTTGATGAGATGGAAAAAGTGGATTAAGTGGGTTGATTAGTATTATTAATTGACTCGATTATCGATTTAATTGACCGTTTAATTGAATTGACACGTCAATTAACATGTACTAATAATAACATATTATTAATTATTGGCGTATCAATTAAACGTGTCAATTAACATTTAAGTAAGTCAATTAAAAATGATAATCAATCCATTTAACTCGTTTTTGCCAACCCATCAAGGGTCTTGGGGATGAGTTTTGTGGGGCAAGATATATTTTCCCTTTTCGAAAGTACAATACATGCTCTTCCTGGTCCACAATTTCATCAATATGTGTGGTCGCTCTCACAACGTTTTGAAGGTTCAAAGAAAAGGTGAAAAATTAATAACGGATCCACAACTGATGAAAAGACTAGATGATAGAATACATATAAAGGCTTTCTACTATGATATTTCATTTCTCACACATTTTCGTGATAACATCATCATTCATAATTAATTCACTAATTATTTCTATCAATTAACAATTAATTCAAAATTATTAATTTTTGAATATTTATAATTAACTATTAATTGAGGAAGATTCTAATTACATATTAATTTTTAAATATTTTTAATTAACCATTAATTGAGGAAGACTATAATTACATATTATATTTTTATTAACCATAAATTAATCGTTAATTCACCTTGTTAATTAGAATATTAATTGAGAGATTTGACATCATAGGAAATAGGAGGGAAGATTAGAATATTCCATACATATATTGTGCTGATGCCATATTGTCAAAATAGAAGTGCTTTCTCTTTAAATATATTATAAGACCATATGACGTAATACATACATTGTGTTGATGTGATATTGTCAAAATACAAATGCTTTTTCTTTAGGGCCGTTTGATGTAAGTGATTTGAGAGGACTTTGAAGGATTTTTGTATTGTCACGGAGAAGTGAAGTGGTGGTCAATTGTTTGAAGAACATGTGTGTCTCACATGTTGTGCTTGATGTGTGAGAAAGTTAAATAATGAAAATGAAAGTTATTGAATAATGTGAAAATAAGTTAAAAAAAAATAGCAAGATATGATATTTATTTAATTAATATTATACATGTAATACTAATTATATATTAATACATATTAATATACTAATAAAATAATAAAATAATTTAATACTAATTATTTATTGTATATGATTAATGAAAAAATGAATTCGATATTTTTCGGAATTTAATACTACAATATGCATATAAATATAATTTATTAGCAAAATATTATTAATAATTCAGATTTAATATTTCTTTATACCAACATCACAAATTAACATAAATAAAAAATCAATCTTTGACAATATAGTATTATTATTATTATTATTATTATTATTATTATTGTTGTTGTTGTTGTTATTTATTACTATTATTTATTATTATTTTATGTTCATTATAATAATACCGATAATAATTCTAGTAGTTATTATCTTATTCTTATTCTTAGTATAATAATAATTATTATTATTATTATTATTATTGTTGTTGTTATTATTATTAGTATTATTAGTATTATTAGTATTATTATTATTGTTATTATTATTTGTACTATTACTATTATTATTACTATCATTAGTTTATTGTTGTTGTTATTATTATTATTATTATTATTATTATTATTTTTATTATTATTTGTACTATTACTATTATTATTACTATCATTAGTTTATTGTTATTATTATTTGTACTATTACTATTATTATTACTATCATTAGTTTATTGTTATTATTATTATTATTTAATAACAATAATAATAATAATACTTATTATTATTATTCATATTATTATTATTATTACTTATAAAATATATTATTAATTATATTAAAGTAGTATCAATCATATTAAATCCAAAAGATATACTAATTTAATACAATTAATATATATTATAATTAATATGATTGATATATATGAATTTAATTAATATATTCAAATCCCTCAAGTGAGAATTTGTTTTCTCCTTTTTTTTACAAGACATCATTTGAAAGAAAATTGGGTGATGGACATACAAGCAAGAATGCGAATTCTTACAAAATCATTTGTATCAAACTCGTCATTAGGAATTATCCAAGACAATAAGCTATCGTCCATTACATTCCCTCTTAATAACTCGCATCAAAGAGGCCCTCAATATATTATTTTAGGTGTATGATATATGTTTTATACCTTTCTAAAGATAAATAATTAAAATCTCATTACAACTCGGAAACAAAACAAATGTGATAACATGGCACACTAAAAACATCCACAAACGACAAAAATAATAAAGATATATAAATACATTTGAACAAGGCAACCAAATAAACAAAAAATATCGCAACACAATAAAACTAACCTTAAAATAAATACTCGAAACGAAGAAAATGTATTACAACATACAACAAAAATTAAAAATAAATAAAAACACAGTTCACAAAAAAAAATGAAACAAAAAGAGCAAAATTTGATAAATTTCCTAGAGAGAGAAAAAAAAAACACCAAATAAATACAAAATAAAGAAAACTAATCCCAAGTAGAGGGGCCACCAGAACCAACATCAGGAGGGGGGGATAAAAACTCAAGTGCTGAAGATCCAGAAATTACAGTTATACCCTTCTCTTTCTTTTTCTTAGTATGATCCACGACCAAATTCTTTTCATTTTTCCTCTTTTTAATACCAATATCATGCTCATCATTGTCGTTATTATTATAATTGTTATCATTAGAAACAACAAAATCCATAAAAGATATTTCATTATCATCAATCATTTCCATTTCGCCCTTTTCTTGTTTTTCAATAATTTTTATTTTCTTCTCCTTTTTCTCTTTGTTTTTCGTTTCAATTTGGTCCTTTTCTTCTTTCTCAATAGCTTTGATTTTCTTTTCCTTTTTGTTGTTCTCGTTATTTTTTGTTTCCTTGAGAGGATTTTCAAAATCAGGGGAGATATTTCGAGATGTAGTTTTGGGGGTTTTTTGCTCGAGAGGCTTTGCATTAAATACACGCAAATTTGGTACCAATTTCTTGACCTTGTTTGCTAAATTGGCTTTGTGAGAGATAGGATTTGCTTGCAAATTGAGATTCTTCAAATTTGGCATTGCAGATAAAACCTACATTATAAACAAGATAAAATTAAATATAAAATTATATATTTCATTTGGTTTTGAGTATATAATATCATAGAAATGAAAAGAAGAAAAAAGAACCTTCAAATCAGAGGGGTTCTCCACGAAATTGTTACCCAAATCAAGCAATTGGATATTTCTATTTCGCCCCAATTCTGATGGAATCGTCTGTAACCAAAATTCATCAGTAAAATAGTTCAATAAAGACATAAATATTATAGATTATTTTTTATATTTTTATAAGTAAAGAAAAGAGAAATACAGTAATGTTGTTATGGGCAAGCCTTAATTCCTTCAAATCAAAGCACGAAACGAGTGATGAGCCAATCTTTTGAATTTTGCAATTCGAGAGAGACAACTACAAGTCAATCAAAAAGTTTCGATTTTAACCCAATTTACTCTCGATTCTGAAATTATTTAGAGAGAGAGAGAAAGAGGCATACTTTGGTTAATGATTTTGCATTAGCCAACGAATCACCAATGTCAATAATGGGATTCCTAGAAAGAACTATTATGAAAAAAAATTAAAATTTGTAAATATAAGATTTCAAAAGATAATTTTGGAAAAGTGAAGGGGTAATAATAGAAATGTACCGAGTGTATTCAAATGTTCGAGCTCATCTAACTTGCATATTGAAGATATGTTGTTATCTAAAAATAATAATCAAGACTTAGTCGGATTATATCATAATAATTGACAGTAAGTTTGGACTAAATTGCATAATTGAGGATTAACCGTTAAGAATTAGAGCTCTCAATCCACTCGCGGATCTAACCTCTTCCATTGATTTTAGTTTGTTCTTTCCTGCATTTATCACCTACAGAGAGAAGGAGAGAGAGAGAGATTTAAATGATGAAATTTGGGTGCTGTGAATAAGAAGGAGATGAAAAGAAATTGAAAATTACAGTGAGATTTGTGAGGGCTTCTATTCCTTTTAAGCTCTCAAGTTTGTTTTCCAAAACAGAGAGCCATTTCAAATTTTTGCACGAAACCAATCCCTGTATCCAATTTTCCATAAAGAAATTACAATTAGCCTCTTCAAGTTGGTATAATCAGTGAAAATATGAGAGAGAGAAAGAGGACCTCGAGAGATGTGAGACAATTAAAGCTGAGATCAACCCGCTCCAAATTGGGTAAATTACCCAAAGTTGAGACCTGAAAATTCAGTATCCATCAATTCATGCATTGTCGCAAAAATGGTTAAAGAAGAACATCAAATCTAAAATCTAAAAATTATACACGACTGTAAATAAAGAAGAACCATTAATTAAGAAACAATAACTAGAAATGAAAAGAAGAAAATAGAAAGAGATATTAAGCTGGTAAAAAGTTGCGTACACCAAACAAAGCTCGATGAGTGAGTTGAAGCGAGGTGATCTCACTTGCGTCGCCATTTTTCTCTCGTGAAATCTGATCCATGGTCAGCTGCGCCATTTTTGATAGAATTCGTCTGTTTCAAGCTCGAGAAAGAGAGAGAGAGAGAGAGAGGCAGCGGGTAAAACCCTAAAACCCTGGTTCGGGTTCGAGCCAGATAGAAGATGTAGGGGTGTCAACGGTTCGGATACGGTTCGAATAGTGGTCATACCATATCCATATCCATATTTTTTTTTTCCGATACGGACCGGATCCGGATACAGTTCGGATATTAAGCAGATATGGATACGATTCGGATATAGTAGGATACGAATACGCTTACAGATCATATTCGAATATTAAAACGAATAATATGATATAATAATATTTTTAGAATCAAGTCTTGATTATTTTGTAATTTTAAAACAAACAATATATATATATCGATTATTGATTATTAAGTATTACTATGAATTAAAATATAATTATTGTCTATTAGGTGATTTTGATCATGATTTCAACAAAACGGTTACCCGTTTAAAAATTTTATTCGGATCCGGATAATATCCGGATCCATCAAAAAATTAGCTGCTAAATCCGTTCCATACCCGTAAAAATGGATACGGTTCCGAATCCGGTTTCATCCGGATCCGAATTTTTTTTTCCGGATCCGGATATTTCTTCGGATACGGTTCGGGTCGGTTCGGACAATATCCGCCCCATTGACACCCCTACCTGCGGGCCCCAATTGTTCGTCGGTATACATTTTTATTTTAACCAATATATAATATAATATTTTCATTTAATTGTTTATTTTTTTATTTGATTTTTTTAACTTATACTTTTGTATTTTGTTATTCCATACTGCCTCATGACTTAATGTTCTAAATTGTGATATCTCGATTCGTAAGGTTTGTGGTGCGGTTTTTAGTGATTTTCGTTATTGTGTTTTATGATAGTGTCATGGCGCATCCCATAATTAGAGTGGAATTATAATTTTAAGATAAGACAAAATTTAATTTTTTGTTTAGCATATGGAATTAGAGGGTGAATTTTAAAGTGAATGTTATTATTTATTTTTTTGGATAAATTTGATTCCCCCACAAACTTGGAGTGTCAGGATGAGGAAAACACAAAACCAATTAAGCAAATAATTAATTAAATACTTATAATTGATTTTATTTTAACTATAACAAAATTCCATTGTAATAAATAAATATTGTTTCTCATATATTTTTTATGTATTTTTAATTAATGTAATATTATATTAATAATCAGGATATAATATTTAGGGGAATTCTTCAAAAAATCCCTAACTTTTTTGGGATTTCTCAAAAAATCCCTAACTAACTTTTAGATTATTTGAAAAACCGCATATAAATTGAGTTTAATTATTCAATAACACCCTACTAGTGTTATCTTTTATTTTCAATCCAAATTATTCTTTTTCGGACCAAAATACCCTCACATATTTATTTTATAATTGGATTTAGTTTATAAACTAACAAATAAATAATATTTCATAATATTATATGATGATGTTTATTATACTATTCTATAATTTATTATATGATTTTTATATAAAATTATTTCATGTAAAAATAAAAAATATAATGTGAAATAATATTTATTTAATAATATATATTAATATAAAAAATAGTGAGTTGTAAAATATTATCATAAACTATTTTTAATTATAATAACATGAAATATTTAATTTATTTATGTATTTATTAATTTATATTGAATAAAAGAATTTATAAAAGAAAATCATGAATGGTATTTTTGTCCAAAAAAATGAAAAATTGGATAGAACTAGCGCGCAATTGCGCGGGACAACATATCTCTTTTTTTACATGTTTTTTATATAATTATTTAAATAGAATTAACTCGTGTGCGAATTAACTCCCGTGCATTTGAACTAAATTATTATAATCATGACATATTTGCAAATATCATGATGTCAATAGATGCATAAGATTCACGAAATTAATCTATCACAAATATTATTTTCTGATATAATTTGTATAAATAGCATTTGTTCAGGTGCTTTTAAAATCGATTAATATAATCAGGACATATTCGCAAATATATTTGATGTCAATAGATACATTATAGTTACGGTTCATTAAAGGATCACAATGTGTCGAGATGGATACAACGGGCAAATGACAAAAAAACTCGCATAAATTTGAGGTTACAAAATTTCATATATACCCGTGCAAAATGAGCAAATACAAAAAAAATTAAAAAGCAAAAAAAAGACCAAAATGTAAAAAGAAAAAAAAAAGGGTAAAAACGAAAATTACAAAAAAAAAATTGAACTTACGAAATTGTATACATAACCCTGCCCAATGAGCAAATTAAAAAAAAAATTGGAAAATAAGAAAAAATGTAAAAAATGTAAAAAATGACCAAAATATAAAAAAAAGATAAAAATGTAAAAAATGACCAAAATATAAAATAGGAAAAAAAATCAAAATGTTAAAAAGGACAAAAATGTAAATAAACAAAAAAAGGACCAAAATATAAAATAAGAAAAAAGAAAATATAAATAAACCAAAAAAAAAGACCAAAATGTAAATATACCAAAGAGGTGATGTGGCCTCATGTATGATCAAGAATTCTCTCTACTTTATACATAAGTATAAGTATAATGTTAAAGTTAACCTTTGTAGGGTTTTTTTTAAGAATTAAATGCAATTTATATGGGAATTTTCAAATAACCAAAAAGCTAGGGGTTTTTTGAGGAGTCCCAAAAAAGTTAGGGGGTTTTTGAAGAATGCCCCTAATATTTATAATATGATTATTTCATTAATATAATTGGTGGTAATTGTTAATATTATAATAATTATTAAGTATATATAATTAATATAATATTATATATATTACTATAAATAATATAATTATTATATCCATATAATTAATATAATAATATTATTAATTGTAATATATATTAATATATAAAATATACTATTATAATAATATAAAAGTATAATTATTATTATTATATTATTACTATTACATTAAAATAATAAAATAATTATATTAATTGTAATATATATTAATATATGAAATATACTATTAATAATATAAAAGTATATTTAATATTTTTATATATGTTTATAATATTATTATTATATAATTTATAATATTATATTAATTATATTAAAAATAATAAAACGGTTGTATTAATTTTAATATTGTTATGAAATAAAGAACGAAAGAGAGAATTTGGGGAGACAATATTCTTGTTGAATGGGTTAGAGAAATACAATAGCCACTACCCCCTTTATATAGTAGAGGGTGAGTGCAGGCCAAGAAATCTCTTGCCATATAAAACGTTAGAATACAAGGAAATAATACAATATCAAATATACCAAATATCCTATAATTAAAGTCTCCATCTTCACAAGATTTGTTGCTTGACATCCATATATTATATTTATAACACTCCCCCTTGGATGTCAATATTTCATACGCATAAATAGCTACCTCGTTAAAAACCTGGTATGGAAAAACCCAATGGAATAAAAACCACGACTAGGGAAAAAGAGTGTAGCGCGTATTGTTTCTCCCCCTGATGGGTACAAATATCTCCAAAATAAAGGAGTCCGATCCTATGTCTTAATTACCTGAAAGTTTATTTGGCAAGAAATCTGCAGGATTATTACTTGAGCGAATTTGATACATATCAATTTCCCTGCTCTTCTGGAGCTTGTGTGAGGAAAATAATTTTGGAGAATTATCCTTGCCAGGAACGCGCCTCATTAAAAACCTTGCCAGAAAAATCCAAAACCATGGCCAAGGGAAAAAGAGTGCAGTGCGTACTAAATCTCCCCCTCATATAGGCAAATCTCCTTAAGACGACGAAGTCTCATCTTGTAAACCAAGTTCTAGAAAGATGTAATGACAACGACTTGGTGAAGAGATCATCCAGGTTATCATTCGAGTAAATTTGTTGGACGTTTATCTCACCATTATTTTGGATCCGTGAAGTGCTGCTTGTTAGGACCAATTATACTAAAATGTGGTACTTCTGGACCAACAAAAATTTCATTATCATATTTAGGACGAAAACCAATCATTCTCTTTATCAATGGATTGATCACAATAAATGAGATTAATGGGTAAGACTTGTACATATTAAACGTTCCAAGATATTCTCTACATGAACAAATACCCATTTCTTATATACTCGATTTGCAGACCAAGATAAAACATTTTCTTTTCTGGGTCTTTATGCAGTTCTTACAACTTCTTCAGTAGTTTCAATGATATTCAAATCATCGACGTATATTGCAAATCCATAATTTAATCTCGTGACAAATACACACTGATTTTAATCCTTCAGGGATTTTCATAACATTATAAAGTGATCCATATTTTATTATAACGTCCACGAGAAGTAAATGGAGTCCTCGAGATTGCCAATATAATCAAAATCTGAGTGTGATTTCATTTTTCATTGTAAATTCTTATACATACATGTTTGTAGTTCGTATGTTGCCTATAATAGTTGTTTGGACTGCAGGTCCAAAATCTTCACGTTTTTCAAGTGGATGTAATTCTTCTTGAATGCTTCCTTTCAATTTTATTCACGTTGAATGTGAATGGAGAATTGGTTATGGAATTTCTCTTTGGATATTTATATCATAAAATTATGCCTCATTAAAAACTTACTAGGTAAAATCCAATGGGACAAAAATCCTAGTGAAGGAAAAAGAGTGCAATATATTATATTTCATACGCTTCATAAGTTGTCTCGTTAAAAACCTTGTCAGGAAAACCCAGTGGGACAAAACCAAGGTCAAGGACAAAAAGAGTGCATTGCGTATAATTTCTCCCCCTCATGGATACAAATATTTTATGATTAAGAAGTTCAATCTTTTGCAATAGTTGTTTTGAATTCGTAGTTTCCACCGACAAACTAATTTCTTCAGGAAATATTTATTATATTTGTAATCCATGAAAAATACTATTTCACATTCGATATCTTTCGCGTTAAATTTCTTTTTTTAGTAATTGTCTTTTAGAACCCTTCGGGAGTTCAAATAATTATTAATCAAACACTATTTATTTATAATAAATATGCATCTACGAATTTGATCATTCATACCGGTATATATATTCTTACTTATTACATCGATTATATCTTATGGCTCAAATTACTATTCATGCAAAGATCTTTGTAATTTAATATAATATATCTTTCGAGAGTTTTAATCGTATGCTTCAGGCATACTAAATCCTTCGGGGATTTTCATGAATATCCTAGCAAAATGAGTCATGTGAATAATCTGATATAATAAATACAAGAAATAATTTTAGTCCTTCAGAGACCTTTAAACAAATTAAAAACATAAATACAATTTGTATCACCATGTAAGGTGGTTTTCGGACTTCAGGTCCATCAATTTCAATTTCTTATGTGATTTATGTTATTGGCCAATTATTTTTAAATGTCGACATTCCACAATTTATTTTACTTCAGATCCTCGTTTTATTAATTATAAATTGAAAGCGCACCCATGCCAACTTTCTAATAACTATAGTTTTATTTCGGTTCCATCTTCTTCTAGTAGAGACATTATTTTGAGATCTCATTATTTTCAACAATTTCGATGTTGTCAGGTACTTGAACCATTTCAAAGATTATATATTTATTTATGTCAAATCTATTAATTAATCTTTCATTATCCTGTTAAAAATGATATATTATTAGAAGTATTATGAACTTCTTTATTGCCAACATTTTATCATGCTCTTTTTTATTCCTTTGGATTTGTAATATTGAAACCGATTGGTCGACCAAGCTTCAGGCTTATATCAAATTTAAAATTATCCAAGGATATTATACTACAAGTATGAGCATTTTAGACTGGAAATTTTTACTCTTTATTCATTCTTGTATTGATCAATGCATCAAAACACCGATTTGCAATTTCGTGCAAATAATTTATTTATGAACTCCTAGTTCATGTTTACATGTTCGAGGATCTGATGTGATGATGCAATTCACATAATTTCTTATTTTTCCAGTTTTCGTTCTCTCCCCCTGATTTAGGCACGAGTTGTTGATATTTTAATTAATATTTAATGAAGTTCTTCGGGACTTGCATGATATCTTATATCTTCAAAAAATTTACTCATGTTTGGTTATTTCATAAACCATCATAGTTGTTTATGTAATTTCTCCTTCAAGGATTTCATATTTGCAACATACATATTAAACTTTCTTGCTTTCTTGAATGTAAACTTCTAGTTTACAAATACATTTTTTAACTTTTTGTTCGTGTATATCATTTGAACTTCTGGTTCAACTAAATAAATGTTCATGATATACAATTTTACAGAATAAATCAACCATATATATACCAAACACTTCTTTTTAACTCGTCCATGTGTTATCACACATCTACTACACATAAGAAATAAATTGAGTGAACACTTTTTGCTCCGATCACTTACTAATTATAATAAAATGGGGAGTACTTATGATAAATAGTTGGTCTTAATTGAGTCATGATCGTGACATGCATATTCTATGTCTAAGCAATTAATCCAAATCATAGAATTGCTATTTTGTTTTATAAATTGAACTTCTGGTTCATAATAACATAATTTCAATTTTACTAAAATAATTGCATGTCATAAAAATAAACTAATGTGTTTCTATTAACAAAATGACTCTTTTGGAGCAATATAGATAATGTATTTTCTACAGCAATCAAATAAAAATTCTTCAAGAGTCACCAATCATAAACATACGCTCTTATAATTTAATATACACATCTATTTATTGATGAAATAAATAATTCGACACAAAATAAACTTTGTCTTGATAGATAAGAAAATCATCCATTTTCTTCTTGTTTTTCTCTTCAAGAGGTTTCATAAACAATATATGATTTAGGGTGTACTACTGGTACAACTATTTTCAAGCCACATCTTGAAGATTATATTTTCGGACTCTTTGTAAACATATTTTCACGAGTCTTTTTTATTTATTATGTGATTTTGTTATCACGATCAATATTTGTGTCGGATATAATTTGGACTTTAGCCTTCGAGGCAACATGCACTTCTGGGAATGGAATAAAATCAATCATCAATATAATTTTCTTTTGCATGAGCGTATTTCTAGAATATTTTCAATTATTTATTTTTTGCCAATATTTATTCATATCAAGTCTTTAATATTGGATAAATATATTATATATTTTGTGCTCTTGCAACTTCAGGTGCTTTCAATAATACTATCAATTTTATTAGATGTTTTTAACTTTGAACATCTCAATTTTTGTATTGAAACTCCAGGTTTCAATAAGATAAAATTTCAAACTTTGTGTGCATCAATAAACTGGATTGCAACTACATGTGCAAATATAAACGATAATAGATGTTCGGGCAATATAAATAAATAAATTAAACGTACTAATAATAAATGTGCGAATAATAAATTAACATAAAATAAACATGCAAGAATAAATATAAATATTCTCACAACTTCTGGTGCTTAGTTTCAATGAGCAACTATGGGTGCGTTAACATACACTTCTGGTGTATACAACAAATTTCATAAAATTTAAAATTTTCTTAAAATACATATTCTAGACTACAGGTCCAAAACATGTAACATAAACTCTTACCATCATAACATATATATGCAACATGTACTTTTCTGAAGTATTATGTATCCAACGTTAATATTATTATGCTTACGATATTATTATCATGCTTCTGGCATTAATAATGTTTCATAATTTAAATACTAATACTCTTTCAATGAGAATAATACTACGAGTATAGATCTTATAAGCACAATAAATTTGTGTATGCGGCAATAAAAACAATCTAGCAACTTCAAGTGCATCGGTGAATATATTTTCAACTTCATAAGCATTAATGAATTTACAACTTCAAATACATAAAGAAAAATAAACTCACAATTATTGATACATCAATAGGCTTGCAACTTCTGGTGCATAATTTGAACGAGCAACTTCGGGCGCTTTAATAAACTTAATTGCAACTTCGGGTGCATAAATAAATTGAATTAAAGGTGCGGAAATAAATGTACAAAAAGAAACTTACGAAAATAAAATTAAATGTATTTGCAACTTCTGGTGCGTAATTTAAACTCGCAACTTCTGGTGTGTTAATATACAATAAATCAAACTCGCAACTTATGGTGTCCATGCAAACTTCAGGTTGCACTATGCTTCTAGTATTTTAAAAGAATAAAAATTGAAAATCATATATATTAACACTTCTGGTGTGCACTGCAATATACGTGAATATACTTCTGGTATATTTCAATAAATAATGCAAATTGGGATCCATATAACTTGAATATACTTCTGGTAGTTTATGAGAATTTATCCTTTTAGCGTTTTTTTTTTCCGTCCAGTATTTAAAATAGTCAAGTTTACCAATTCTCAATGGATTATACATGTTTGGGCCTTTATATGTGTGAAATAATAATCCCTTTCACTTGCAACTTCTAATTATACCTTGGACTTCTCATATCTGGTCAAAATGACAAAGCAATATTCACGTGGAAAAAAAAATCAATCACAATAAAATATGAAGTAAAATATGAAGACACTAAAAACACTATTATTTGGCAGATTGAATATATTAATAACACATGGAAAAGAAATCTCATGTTTATTTTATTATCATTCATGAACTTGCAGTCAAGCTTTAACTTCAATGATCAAAACAAAATTAAACTGCTAACCAGGTAGCTTCGATTGTTTTGTCTTTGCTTGAAATTCTAAATCGTCGTGATTGCAATCTTGATTTCTCAGTTGGTCAGAACTTCGTGCTGATAACGTGTTATGAAATAAATAACGAAAGAGAGAATTTGGGGAGACAATATTCTTGTTGAATGGGTTGGAAAAATACAATAGCCACTACCTCCTTTATATAGTAGAGGGTGAGTGCAGGCCAAGAAATCTCTTGCCATATAAAACGTTAGAATACAAAGAAATAATACAATATCAAATATACCAAATATCCTATAATTTAGTCTCCATCTTCACAAGATTTGTTGCTTGACATCCATATATTATATTTATAACAAATATACATTAATACATAAAATATAATATTATAATAATATTTAAGTATATTTAATATTTTCTGTTATTGTTATAATTTTGTATTGCAATAATATTATATTATAATTATAATGTTTTTGTCAAACTAATATTATTACAATAATATAATATTAGAATAATACTATTGTTTTTTATCAGTTTTAACGAAATATTATTTTTACATTTTCAATAAAAAAATTTCAGAATTTTTTAAACAATCAAACAAAAAATTATCTTTTACAATAATCTAATATTATTAGATTTGATTTAAAATGTGCGCTCTTATTAATGTGCACAAATTTTAATGTTTATCTCGAAAAAAATATAAATTTCAAAAAGAATTCAATAATTAAAAATTCCTAACTAGTAAAATCATGATACTTAATTAAGTATCTTATCAATGTATTTACTATAAACTTGATAACATATATCTATGATCGATGAAACATGATTATCGGTTGGTATACTAGCAGTGTACATACACAATGTTTGTGTTTTAATGCGTGACTAAGAATAATTTAAATAACAGTAATTAATTATATACTAGCAGTGTACATGCACAATGATGTGATTTTGAATTATTCATTCATAATGAAAAAATTCTGAATAATCAATACACTATATATATGAATTGAATAAATATATCTCACATATTCCGACTAGTCTGGGACATACACTTTTTCACCATGAAAACTCTCCTTCTTTGAATGAAAACATTTTTTCTTAAAAGTATAAAAACTAGTATTTATAATAAAATAATATACAAAACTATAAATATAACATATGTAAAAGTATATTTTGTGAGTTCACAGATGGTCATGCTGTTTACATGATCTTGTCTTGGTTAATAAATATTCCAAGTTTTCACTTGTCATAACATATTCATGGTTTGCTTTTATTTATCATGACATTTTCATGACTTGGTGTTTCTTATATGGTTTTCTTTCTTTTCGCAAAGCGCAGCAACGCTAGATGATTTTATCAATACACAAACAGAAAAAAATTTAGAGATATTGGAGGAAATCAAAGATATTTTTCTGTAACTCTATAAGGAATTATTCGGTGAAGTTTGTATAAGAAATTTACTCATATAATCTACTATGCAGTGTTATTAAAACCGGACCGGACCGGGTGGTCGGACCGGAAAAAACCGGACCCGGACCCATTTCCGGTTCGGTCCATTTGTAATACCGGATTTGCAATTAAACCGGTCAAAACCATGAAACCGGCCGGTTTTTTGAAATAAACCGTGAACCGGATTAACATAAAAAAACCGGTCAGTCTTTTATTCTCCTCTGTGAAGTTATCAAAATAATTTTTATTATTTTTTCTTCTCTTCACTGCGAAGTACTAGCTATTGGAAATAAATCTTGTCTTCTTTTGTTATGGAAATTAAACTAAAAAGTCAAAAATAAAAATTCATTCGAGAGATTTATTGTAAATTATCAAGATATTTTTTTTCTCATGCTTATGAACATTACAAATATACCTATTACTATTCGATCACTATGAATTTGCTATTCGATCACTATGAATATGAATGTCAAAATTTACAAAATATGATTGAAACATAAGACCAAGTATTAGGCCCAAGACCGTTAACATGTTTTTTATCATCTGATATTTTATATTATTTTGGAGTATTTCATATTGAGTATAATGATTGTACGCTTAGATATGAATATATATTACAATTTCATTTACATGATGAGGCTTAAATTTTTGAAGAAACTTCTAATTTCTAGATTTAAAAAACTTAGTTTTGAATTTTAAATGTATACAGTACTTAAAAAAAAGTTAAATCATCAAATGATATTATCATTGTATTTGGTATATAAAATTTTGTACTAGATTTTCATTTATGTTTTCAAATATACTTGTAAACATCATTTATACTTTATATTATATTCTCTATAGGTGTATCAGCAAAATTAACGGTTCAACCAGTTCACTCACTAAAAGCAATTATCATTAAAAGCAACTAGCTTCTGGTTCAATCTCCAATCTAGGTATAACGGTAGCAAATCTACTTGATTTGTCCCGTTGACCGTTGAAAATGTTGTTGCACGTAATGAATATTTTATTTCTTGAAATTATTTGAAAATCAATCTACTAAAATAATTAAATTGTCATTTTTTCTAGAAAGTTGGAAATTAAAATTGAATATATTTTCAAATGAGATAGTTTTAATTTTTTCATATTAATAAAAATGTCTCTTATCCAATTTAAGAAATTGTACATATTTTTTTATTATCGGTAACAATTTATCATATGAAAATTTGAATCTTTGTATTAAATATATTTGAGAAATATGAAAAATAACACACTTTAGATTGAACCGAACTGAAATAAATCGAACAATACTAATTTATTCGGTTCCTAATAAACGAATTCATTTGCATAACCCTACTTACAAATCTAAACTTATTTCGCTGTTTAAGATTTTTGAGGGGTTAAACTAAATATGATAATTTTTATTTTGGAAGGTTAAATATGATATGGGTTTTTAGAAGGGTATCTATGTAAATCCCTCAATAGAAAAAGAAAACGGGATACTAGTTACTAGTTACTACTGTAGCAGTAGCACTATCTATCTCTCCTCTCTTCCAGACCTTCTCCAATGGCGCGAACCGGATCCGGATCCGGATCCAAACCCGTCTATCTCCTTGCATCCAAAACCGAATCCGACTTCCCCGCCTTCTTCTTCCAACTCAATACACTTCTTCTTTCACCCCCAAACCCTAATGCTCGAGTTCCTACTCGTAAAAAGCCCAACCTTTCCCCGCTCGACCGCGCCACCATCGGCGCGGCCGCGGGTGCCGTCGCCGGAGCATTTACCTACGTCGCTCTGTTGCCGTTAGACGCCGTGAAAACCAACCTCCAGACCAAGCTCTATTCCAACTCTATACAAGCTACAATTTCCATTTTCAAAACTAAGGGCCTTCAGGGCTTCTACAGGGGCGTGTCTGCTGTTGCAATTGGATCAGCCACATCCTCAGCCGTGTATTTCGGCACCTGCGAACTCGCCAAGAACGTGATGTATTTGATGTGTGGTGGACTGGTACCAAAATTTCTGGTACCTCCCATTGCGGGTGCAATGGGGAACGTGGTCTCATCTGCTATCATGGTACCAAAGGAATTGATCACTCAGAGGATGCAAATCGGTGCAAATGGCCGGTCTTGGCAGGTTGGTTCGATCATATCAAATCGCAAAACTTTCTTAAATCTCAAATTAATCTCAATTTTACTATAATTTCGAATTTGTGACGTAATAGGTAATGTTGAAGATCCTACAAACAGATGGAATAGCAGGTCTTTACACCGGTTACTCCGCAACCCTTTTAAGAAATCTTCCAGCTGGTATATTAAGCTATTCGTCTTTTGAGTACTTGAAAGCATTTGTTTTAGCGCAAACAAATCAAACCCATTTAAAACCGGCACAAAGTGTGTTATGCGGGGCCCTTGCCGGAGCCATTTCGGCCTCGTTGACGACCCCTCTGGACGTCGTGAAGACTCGTCTGATGACCCAAACGGGTCAAGGGGCGAGAAGGGTGTCTGAGGTTATGGCACAAATCGCGAAGGAAGAGGGATATAATGGTCTTTTCAGAGGGATTGGACCAAGGGTTTTGCATAGCGCGTGTTTTGCTGCTTTGGGGTATTTTGCGTTTGAGACCACCAGATTGGCTATTTCGCAAAGGTATATCGAACAAAGAGAAAATGCTGTTGCTGATGTGGCATCATAGGTGACCATTATGTAATTTTGTTACTTTTTTCGATAGGGGTATCTTGTTTTTCGAATATCAAAACGGATGTAATTTAAAGTAGAGAAACAAATTATCAGAGATTAATGAATAATTGTATTCTTTGCAGGATTTAAGATTCAGTGTATATTTTTTTGCCATAATATTTTGTTATTATTTCATGCATATTAATTTTCTGATAGAAATTTGTCATTTGAAAATGGTAGTTAATGGTAGGGCCGCAAATGTTTCTTTTCGATTAATTGTTACTCGGTAGTAAGGTAATAAAAAGTACGCTCCTTACAAAATATGAAATAAAATAAATCTTAAAAGAACTAATGAATGTTTATATTCTCAGTAAGAAAAAAGATCCGTACACAAATTCTTATTTACAAATACGCCATATTTTGAAGCATTGGTGCTTAAATTTCTAAACAAAGGGCGCAATTTTCATCAAATAAAAAATCTAGATATCGCGAGAAGTTCCAAAATCATAACTCATTCACGCATTAACTGATTGATGTTCTTTCTTTCTCGCCGCGCCAATAAGCGTGCCCACTTTCTCCCCCTTGATCGCCTTGGCAATATTCCCCGGTTTTGCCAAATTGAACACCACCACTACACAACCAACCAATAACAAATTAATCAAACTCGAATCAAACAATATTACAATTTTTTTTTTTATTATAATTACCAGGAATATTGTTTTCTTGGCAGAGAGTAATAGCAGTCATGTCCATAACAGATAGATCTCTCGATGTAACGTCTTGGTAGCTTAGCGTGTCGAGAAACTGAGCATTAGAGTTTCTTTTCGGATCCGCATCATAAACACCATCCACATTCGTCGCCTTCAACACCACCTCCGCATTAACTACATTCATTTAACACCCTAAAACACATTAAAAACCGTAAACCCTAAAAACTTAATTTTAATACGACTTACTCTCGGCGCAACGGAGGGCGGCGGCAGTATCGGTGGTGAAGAACGGGTTTCCGGTACCGGCAGCGAAAATTACGACTCTACCCTTCTCAAGATGTCGAATGGCACGCCTTCTGATGTACGGCTCGGCCACCTCTGACATTCGGAATGCCGTTTGGACACGTGTCGGAATTCCGAGACTCTCCATTGTCGCTTGTAGAAATATTGCGTTCATAACCGTTGCCAACATCCTAAAAAAATATAAAAAATTAAAAATATTGTTGAATGATGAGAATATATTAATTATTTGTTTTATTTTACCCGATATAATCGGCAGAAGAACGGTCGAGAGCACTGCAACCAGCCCAAGAGGCGCCTCTAAATATATTTCCTCCACCTACTACTATTGCAACCTAAACATGGAAAAATATATTAATTTAAAATAAAATTAATATATTAGAATGCATATTAAAGAGGGTGTGAAAATAATGTACCTCTATACCGAGTTTAGTGACCGAAGCAACCTCTCTTGCAATGGACATTGTTATCTACAAATTAGAACCAATATTAGTGAAATAAGGGCAATTTTGATATATAAGGATATTTTTGATGAGTTAGTACCTTAGGGTCGATATTTTGGGTGTGGTCGCCAGCGAGGGCTTCTCCGCTAACTTTGAGCAAGACTCTTTGCCATCGATGTGACGGTTTTGCCCTTCCATTTTCTTCCATTGATATTCCAAGGCATGACATTGGGGTCATTGGGGACCTGTTTGGAAATAAAATTGAGAGAGATGAGCAAAGAGTACATAAAAGGAAATGTTATGAATTATGATTATTCATTTCAGTTTAAATTTATGATATATGTTGAGAAGAAAAAATTTATTATTTTTCCAAATTATCAGTAAAATTGCCAAGAGAAACTAAAGAGATAGCTCAAGACATTAAGCCGAACACTTGAACTGCACTTCCAAACACAGAGAACAATTCAAAACAGCAACAAGAAAAGAAATTTGTACCTCATATCAAATGAGTCGTACGAGGGACCCAAATTGGAAGAAGGAGAGCAGAGACACCGGTTCGTGCAAGTTGGGCTCGAGCTTGACTTCCGGCTAAACATGGGCTGGGTCACATATCTGGCCGGCAAAGGGGATAGAGAAACTGAAGAAGAAGGAGAAGAAGAAGAAGAAGAAGAAGAAGAAGAAGAACGAGAAGAACGAGAAGAATAGAGGTAAAGAGAAGAGTAAGAAAGAGGGAGAAGAGAGAGAGGGGAGAATGAGATAGCCATTGGAGATAGAGGGAGGTTGCTGCTAAGCTCTGTAGTTAGTCTGTAGTGAACAAAGGGGAGAAGGAAAATATTTTGATAATATCTCGACAGTGCTACTTACAAATGCATCCTTGTACTTGAATAAAATAACTGTTTACTATAACTTTTTTTATTAGGGAATTCTTCAAAAACCCATAATTTTTCTGGAATTTATCAAAATTCCCCTATATTTTAGATTACTTCAAAAATCCCAAAAATATAAGTTGAATTTTTATTTAGGCCCTACTAGTGTTATGTTTAATTTTTCATTCACATTATTATCTTTTAACCAAAATACCCTCACAATTTGTTTTATATTTGAATTCTTTTTCTATAAACTAATAAACTAAAAATATTTCATTTTTTATATAAAATAACGGACTAAATTATTTTTTATATAAAATGATTATCATAAACATTTTTATGTAACAAACTAAAAATTTGATATGAAATAGTATTTATTTAATAAAATAATATTTTACGTATATTATAAATAGTAAAATAAAATAGCGAGTGGTAAAATATTATCATAAACATTTTTTAAATATAATAACGTGAACTATTTTATTTATGTATTTATTAATTTATATTGAATAAAAAAAATTAAATTAATGAAAAATCAACAACGGTAGTTTTGTCAAAAAAAAAAATGGATTAAATTAAAGAAATTCAACTAAATTTTTAGGGACTTTTGAAGTAAGCTAAAAGTTAGGTTTTTTTTGCTAAATCCAAAAAATTAGCTTTTTTTTTGAAGAATTCCCTTTTTTATTTAATTGGGTATTTTTATAGAACATTGATAATGGATTATTTCCAATTTTATCATTTTTGTTAGATTAAATTTGTTATCGATAGTCTTTTTATTTAATAATATATTTTTATAAAAATCAGTGATTTAAATAACAGTGCAATGTTGCCGCTATAGCAAAAATAGAGGAGAAGATTTAAAAACACAATACCGCAATTTACTAAAAAATGACGTTATATCACTGTTATAACGTACAATTGCTATAATCATGCGTAAATTGCAGTCCAGACGCTACGAATCGCTATATCGCAATTTAAAACATTGATTAAAACTATATAGTAAATTGCAGCCCAGACGTTACAAATCGCTATATCGAAAATAACTCTCCATTCGATTCGAAACAAATATGAATTCAATCATTGATAGTGAATTAATTTATAATTTTACTCGTGTTAATTTAAATTTGTGTGTATTTTTAATATAATGTGAGCTCTTTCGTCCTTCTCAATTATTTTTCAAGACAATCGATTTTGACGAGTCTTGAACTCCTCATTTCTTCAAGGTTTGAGAATGCCTAACCGCCCGAACAAACAAATTCGGACTAAATTAAATTCATTATCCATAGTCTTTGTAAACAAATGATAAAAAATAAATGGATTCATGTCATGAATCGACTTATTCGTAAATTAAGTTTCACGTACGAACCAAATAAGACTAAACATTATAGGAGGACATAAGCGTGAGTATGTCCATGGAAATGTGAATTCATCCGCTTCGGTTTAATTCGAACATAATAAGACCGAACTAATTTAAAGCGATCTAATTTGAACATGATAGATTCAAACTGTACCAACCGTATTAAATTTTGAATCGGTTAACAATCGAAATGAGCAAACCGAATTTTTATTCGGTTGAAGCAATAAGAAAATTTATAATCTTAAATTCATATCATTTATAAATTTCATATTTTATTTATCGAAAAATATAAATATGTTTGTAACACAGTTATAACAAATTTTTAAATGCACATATTAGAAAATATAAAAATGTGATATAATTTGATTGGTTCAGTATAATTGATTTTCAAAACATTAAAGCGAACAACATCATTTTTTCAACCGAATCACATAAATCAAAAATCAAACCGATTAAATTGAGTTCGTCCGATTAGGCTCTCGAATAAACCATGATTATACAATTTATAGTACATGGACTCAATTTATCATAATATACACTACTCTGTAATAGAATATGCAATTATTACAATTATTATTTCAATGTGAAATACACAAATTAATTGAAATTAGTATTCTTGTTTTGAAATTCATTAAATATATTCACTTAATTTTTTTCTTCTATATACGTAGTATTGTATAACATGTTGAAGTAAATATTCGATGAATATAACAATTAAAAAAATTTAATCATTGAATTTACATCAAAATTAACATTTCGTATCTCACAATTTCTAATACTTAATACATGACTCATTTTTTTAATATCATATTTTAAATACTCACTAGATATGTATATTTTCAACTAATATTTTTATTTTACAACATATATTTTACTTATTTTGAAATAGTATCATTTTCCATGCTCAAAGAAATAAGACTATACCAGTTTTGGTATTTGGATCCTATGGGCCTATGCCCGTACCCTGAATTCTGAAAGCGCACATCAGCGAGCCAAGCCAACGACAACACGGCAACGCCACCACTAACCACCCTTCGCCACGCCAACCTTTTCCCGCGGGACCTTCTCTTATCTTCCCCTTTCCTCCAGCTGTAATTTTTTTTTCCTCTTTGGGAAAGAACAGTATATTGAAATATACTATATACTATTATATACAATTTTAACCTTTTCCCAAAACCCTCAATGCGGCGCGCAGTGCGAACCCGATCGCCGGACCACCGGTGGAGGAGGACGGCGGCGTCCCCTCCGAAGACGAAGCGATTGAGGAGCATTGCGGATGTGATGTTGGTGGCGAAACGGGTCGATCAGGCAGATGAGAAGGATGAGTTCGAGTCCGATGATGATTCTGAGGTGATGTGCGAGCAGTGTGGACTGGGCGATAATGAGAACGAGCTGATTTTGTGCGATAGCTGCAATAATGGGTTCCATTTGTTTTGCTTGAGGCCGATTCTCGTCAGAGTTCCGACTGGCTCATGGTTTTGCTCTACCTGCACTGACTCTGCTTCCACACCCTTCAAAAGTAAGGAGAAATGCTTATAATTGCTGAAATTAAGTACCATTTTGTTTCAGTTTAGCAATGTGTTTGTTCTCTTGGTAGATTTCTTTTGTTTTGTGCGATCAATTTACCTGATAATTGCTTCGATTATAGACCTTGAAAG
Organism: Luzula sylvatica; assembly: GCA_946800325.1. Classification (NCBI taxonomy): domain Eukaryota; kingdom Viridiplantae; phylum Streptophyta; class Magnoliopsida; order Poales; family Juncaceae; genus Luzula; species Luzula sylvatica. The sequence goes on from OX326958.1 coordinate 44,882,395, forward strand.
TTTTGGAAGAAATGTGGGAGATTTTTGTTTAATTTTGCACCTTGCATGTTGTAAATTTTGATCTTAAACTTACATTCTCGCAGATCCGTCCTTCAATCCGTGTCACATTTGCTAAATTTTATTTATTTATACATGTTATAATCAATTTCTAGCTATTTTACTTTATCTCCGGTAATTAATTTTTTTATGGTTGATTTTTTAGGGTTTCCGATGACACAAACAAAGATCATGGATTTCTTCAAGATCCATAAAAGCTCCAATAATTTCAAGGTTGAAAGGAAATGCGTGCCTTCAGAAGGTGGGTTAGTGACAATATTCATTTTCAATTGTGAGTCTGTGACTAGCCAATATACTATTTTTGTTTATATTATGCAATTTAGTAGAGGAGAGAGATCTTTTTAAAACAAATACAGAATTGAGGGGTATACATGATATTTTGTTTTTATTTTCATTTGTTTAGACGGGAGGAGGAGAAGGAGGAGGTGGACACCGTTAGTGATGCACAAGAAGAGGCGTAGACTATTGCCATACATCGCCACAGAAGATCCGAACCGAAGGCTCAAACAAATGGCCTCTCTCGCCACGGGATTGACCTCTTTGAAAATAGACTTCATCAATGAGTTGACTTACGTCCCCGGCATGGCCCCGCGCTATAAAAACCGCGCCACTCTCGAAAAAGGTGGCATGCAGGTATATTTAATATTTATTATTTATTATTGTTTTTATTTTTCAAGAGTTTTCTTCTGAAACGAATATTTTGTTCAAATATTGAAGGTTCTATCTAAAGAGGACAAAGAAACGCTCGAGATTTGTCAAGAAATGTACAAGAGAGGAGAGTGCCCTCCTCTCATGGTCGTTTTCGACTCTCACGAAGGGTAATGAAAATTTGAAGAGTTCCGTTGGAAACTGGAATTACAAATCGATCAATCGTGATAAAAATGTGGGATTTGTTTTCCAGGTTTACGGTGGAGGCGGACGGGTTTATAAAAGACTTGACTTTGATTACGGAATATGCAGGGGACGTGGATTATTTGAAGAACCGGGAAACGGATGACTGCGACAGCATGATGACTCTTCTTTTGGGGGCCGACCCGAATAATAGTTTGGTTATTTGTCCCGATAAAAGGGGCAATATCGCAAGATTTATTAGCGGCATCAACAATCACACTCTGTGAGTCCGCTTTATTTATTTATTTATTCATTATTTGAAATTGCAAAAAATGAATAAGTGGTTTTATTGTAGGGAGGGAAAAAAGAAGCAAAATTTGAAGTGCGTGAGATATAATGTGGACGGTGAGTGTCACGCGTTGTTGGTAGCGTGCCGTGATATTTCTCCGGGAGAAAGGTTATATTATGATTACAATGGATATGAAAACGAATATCCTACTCATCATTTCGTCTAGTTAATTCATCCTTCTATTTATTTATTAACCAAATTGAATCGTTATTAGTATTTAAAATTTAAAATGAGTATACAAATTAGAAAACCCACCAATTTTGTCTGATTCCCTCAATTTTTGTGAAGTTTTAAATTTCAAATTGTATGTTTTTTTTTTCTGTTTCTGAGACTGTTAAAGCATTGATTTTAGGTAAGAATACAAGTGCATTTCTTTAATTGTTTTTATTCTTTTACGCACTTAAATTTTTATAGCATTTGATTCAGATGATTCTTGTTCAATCCCAGATTGCTCTCTCGTGAATTGGTGAGTTGAAATATGATTACAAATAGAATCATACAAATCAAGACAAATCAAACTAAACCAAACAATGTTGACACGAAATAAAATTATAACATGTAAAACAATGCTAGCACGATCATGTTTATTTTTTTATTTAATTTTTATATAATGTCAAACGAGACTCGAATCCATATCTTATCACAACGTATGAATTTTGTATCAACTCACCTAACCATCCGAATTATAAGGTTAACGACAAAATGATGTGAATTTAATAGAGACAGTTGTTTTAAGTAACAATGTAATGAATGTATAAATAACATAGATGGTGTTCGGCAATCATGAAATAACAAGGAATAGAAAAATAAGTAGCTTAATTAATCCTTCCTATTCCCGCCGAACAAGATGAGAATAACAAAGAATAAATAAGTAGATCAGTGAAATTAGGTTCTTCCAAGTAAAATATGGAAGTGGGGATTATTTCATGGATTAAGCAAATTTTATTGGCAAAAATATCATTGACTATTCTTTTGTTTGCTTATGTGGCATTAACTGATAATATATATTTATTATATTTTTTTCCCTCATCATTCCTCCTTTCACGTTTGCTTTTCTTTCCAAAAAATTGAATAATTATTTGAATAGTTATTTTATTATTATTATTATGGTACTTGTTTAATTAATTAAAATAACTTATTTTCATTTTATTATTATGATATTTGTTTTATGTTTATTAATTTGTTAAATATGGTTAATGATAATTTGATCATTAGTTATTATTTATATATTTTAAACCCATAATTTTATTTTCTTAATATCATCGAACGTTGTTGAAATATAGTTGAATAGACTATTCTCTATTATTTTATTCATGTTATAGGGATAATGATTAAAACAACTTAATGAATGCATAAATAACATATGGATAATGATGTGAGTTTAATAGACAGTTGTTGAAGTACAACTTAGTGAATGTGTAAAGAACATACATGCCTACTTGCAACAAAAGTAGGCTAGACATAATTAATTGTACAACAAATGAATACAAAGATAATGGATATGACTGATTTGGTGTATTTTGTTATACATGGATTATCAAATACACGTATTCTATGATTTTGGATATATATTTGATTTGGAGTATTCTATCATACATGGATTCTCAAATACATATGTTTCACGATTCATAGTGTTTATTTGATTTGGTGTGTTATGTTGTACATGAATTCTCAAATTCACATGTTTCATGATTCATGGTGTATATTTTATTTGGTGTATTATGATGTACATGGATCCTCAAATTCATATGTTTCATGATTCATGGTGTATCCAAAAAAGGTGGCATACGAATATTTTGTTAAAATATTGAAGGTTTTATCTAAAGAGACAAATAAACGCTTGAGATTTGTCAAAAAATGCACAAGAGAGGAGAGTGCCCTCTTCTCATGGTCATTTAAGACTCCCACAAAGGCTAATGAAAATTTGGAGAGTTTCGTTGGAAATTGGAATTCCAAATCGACCAGTCGTGATACAAATGCGGGATTTGTTTTCCAGGTTTACGGTGGAGACGGACGGGTTTATAAAAGACTTGACTTTGATTACGGAATATATAGGGAATGTGGGGGAGTGCTATGATAGACTCATTTTCTTATCATGGACCCATTTTTAAAATAAAAAAATTCGAATATTTGTGAAATAATGATATTTTTTGTAAGATTCTAGTGTATATTTATCATTTAATGTTATTCAAAACATAAATTTTGTAGAATTAATTAATAAATAGCTAAAATTCTTAAAATAATTTTTTGAAAATGGGGGTCCATGATAAGAAAATGGGTCTATCATAGCACTCCCCGTGGATTATTGAAGTACCGGAAAACGGACGACTGCTACAACATGATGACTCTTTTTTTGGGGGGGGGGGGGCGATCCAAATAATAGTTTGGTCATTTGTCCTGATAAAAGGGGCAATATTGAAAGATTTATTAGCAGCATCAACAATCACACTTTGTGAGTCCGCTTTATTTATTTATTCATTATTTGAAATTGCAAAAATGAATAAGTGGTTTTACTGTATGGAAGGAAATTAATTGAAATTTGTATCACATATCACTAATCAAACAAACAAGCTATCATATTTTTTACAGAATTTTAAATGCATAAATGAATTAACTAAAAATGAAAGAGTATTTACTGGACAGAAAACACAGAGAGGCAAAGATTAAATCCTAGAAATTAGGAAACTAATGAAAAAATTCTCAAAATTGACACAGATGATCTAAAGTATTTAATGTAACAAAAATATATTTTTATGGATTTTTTCAAGATATAAAAGTATTTTATATGTATTTTCTAAACAGTCAATCAGTGATTCAGATCTTAGATTTTTAAATTCAATAACAAATGGTAAAATGGATGAAGTGACATGAACTAAAATTCTACTCAAACTAGACATCATCAAGATTCATAACAATATTTTTATGAGATTTAACTAGATTTAAAACTATTTTATTTGTATTTTTCAAATAGATCAGAACAGAAAGTCAGAAATTCAGAGACTCAACTTCAAAAATGCATAACAATTAGAAAATTAAAGTAAATGAGATGTAATAAATTCCTAAATAAACTAAATGTAATCAAGATTTATAAAAATATTTATAAAAGTTTTAAATAGATATAAAACTATTTTATTTATATTTTTCAATTAGTACAGAACAGAAAATCAGAAATTCAATGCCTCAACTTTAAAAATACAGAACAATTAGGAAATGTATGAAATTAGGTGAAATAATTTTCTAAATGAACTAGATATGATCAAGATTGCGAAACACATTTCTATGTGTTTTTATCAGATCTAAAACTATTTTTAATCTAATTAATAAAAAGGATCAGACAGACAAAAGCAAAATCAACTTAAACTTAAACTAATTCACAAAATTCAGAATAACAAGCAATTAAAAAAGGTAAAAGGGGGGGATTATAGATTCAAACAAGATCCAAAACAATAGTTCTCAATTTAACTACAACTTCAAACCTTACAAAATATCAAAAATATCCTAATAGAGAAAGAGAATATCCAATATGAGAATGGAGAATGGAGATGGGTGTGGAGATGAGATGAATGTCTTCTATGGTATCTTGTCACCCCAATGAAGCCTTCAGAGAGAGGAGATGGAGCTTGTAAGTCGTCAATGGCGGTGGAGGATCGATCCAGAGCTAGAACTGAGAAAACTCGAAGCTTTAGCTCGTAATCGATTCAATTGAGGTCGTGGTGTTGTTCAGGGAGTGGGTAAGAGGGTGTGGAGTGGATGAATTGGACCTGAGAAAGCTCGAAAGTCCGAGATTGGGTTGCGAGGTGGTGAGTCAGGGTTCAACTGAGAAAGCTCGAAGCTTGAACCCTATCTGATGAAGGAGGGTGGTGGAGAGGGATCAGGAGATGCTAGAGAGCGTCAGAGAAAAGAGAATGAGGGCCCAGAGGCCACTCGTAGGTGATGGTTTAGAGACTCGCCATGGCAGGAGCTTTTATAGGCAAATTTCATTGGAGAAATTCCGTTTTTGCCCAAAATTGAGAGAGATGAGATGTTGTGGGACCCATACGATGGTTATGGAGCAGAGAAAACGGATCCAAACGACTCGTACGAGCGACTGGGCTCATAACAGCCATGGCGGAACGATTTTGAAGAAGAAGACATGGCCTTCAGTTGTTTGTACCGAAAATAATTGCAGGGAAAATATTAGTTCAATTCTGTACTGTAATTGGAAAACTGGGGGTCCAGGTCTGGCATTATTGGAGAGGATGACGAGGTTGTTATACTCAGTTCTGATTGGTTAATTTGACTGAGTTCTGATTGGATCACGATTTTTGGGACAGAAGATTTTCGGTGGCAACCTCTGTGTAGATATCGTATAAAGTTTTAGATAGAGAGGGAAGGATGAGTTTCAACGTGGGTCACATGGTCCGAATGCCACAAAGGATCTCAAGAACAGGACACTTGAAAATGCTTTGTTAACTTCACGTGTTTTGCTGAAATGAGTCAGTTCTGATCCTTTATACCCTTTTGTGTAGAGATTTGTGGTAATGGGCCATTTGGATCTGGTGTGTTCGTTTATTAGTAGCTTGTCATGTAACAGGTCATTTGGATAGGAATTGTGATCCGTTTCACCAAACCTTTTATATCTTCTTCATCCTTCCTCTAAATAGTACGATCTTTATATTGAAATTGCTCGTCTCGATGCGAGGAATCCAGCCGTGAGGTTGGTTTGTGTCGATTTGGTATTTTTTATCTGAAATAAACATAAATTCATCATTAAAATATTTTCCTCAAGAATTAATGAATATAAAGATTATAGCATGTTTTATGTTTATTTTGCATGATTTTAAACCCTAAAAATATGCTTAATTATCCTCATTACAGTCATTTGTCATGATAAAATGGGCAATATTACAAGATTTATTAGCGCCGTCAACAATCACACTATGTGAGTCTGCTTTATTTATTTATTCATTATTTGTAATTGCAAAAAATGAATAAGTGGTTTTATTGTAGGGAGGGAAAAAAGAAGCGAAAATTGAAGTGCGTGAGATATAATGTGGACGGAGAGTGTCACATATTGTTGGTAGTGTGCCGTGATAATTCTCCGAGAGAAAGGTAATATTATGATTACAACGGATATCAAAACAAATATCCGACTCATCATTCCATCTAGCTAATCCACCCTTCTATTTATTTATTAATTAAACTAAATTGTTTTTGTTTTTGAAAGAAAAACTTTCGTTTTTCTATTTGTATTTATTAATTACTGAGTAGAGTATTACATAAGTGTGGGGGGTGTGTGTTACAGGGTGTTCCCTTCGTAAGGCCACCCAACAAAACTAGTGTAAACTTGACAATGCCCTATTACATCTAATTATGAACTAAGTTTTATGTTTTCGTTGTATGGCAGAGCGTTGCGTCCTGTATGGCCCTTCCTGCTACTATTATGGGTGAGCTCGCGTGTCTCTGGAAGACCCTCATGTTTCTCTCCTTCCAGATGTTCCAAAATGTCGCTGCCACCAGTGAGTCCCATGCTTTCAAGTCTTTTTTTTTTTTTTTTTTGAATTCGGTCTAGCTGAGATTTGTAATTAATTAAAAGCTGATACAGGGGTAGTTTAAAGAGAATAAGACCCACATCCGGATCCTTTCTTAATTAACGCCTAATCTATTTGCGTTTGGTATTCGTAATTTAATGATTATATGTTGTAGCTAGTTTTTGTATTTGCTCCACAGTAAATAGTCCGAGAATGCTTTTTGTGCCGTCGTCTCTGGAGATAGTGTTTTTTGTCGGAAGATTCTTTTATTCCGCTCCTTCCAAATATTCCATGTCAGCGCCGCCCACCCCGTATCCCATTTCTTCTTGTCTTCGTTGGCTAGTTGGTTTCTTAGAAGAGCCCAATTTTCGAACGGGTCTGGATCCACGGTTGCCGTTGGTATGATCATGTTGAGCGTTCGAGCATACGACCATACCGCTTTTGTGTACTCGCAAGTTAGCATTAGGTGATCCCTATTTTCTTGTTGGCGTGAGCATAGAGGGCATGTATTTGGATGCGGCCATCCCTTTTTAATCAAAAGGTCGGCCGTATTGATTCTTTTATGCATTGCTATCCATAGAAAGATTCTTACTTTTAGTGGTGCTTGAATTTTCCATAATTTTGCTTGCCATGGATTTCTAACTCCGGGGTCGGATAGTATCTTGTATGCCGATTTGACTGAGAATGAGTTGGAGGCGCTCCACATCCAAATGGATGCTTGAGTGTCTTGTTTATTTAGATTTAACAAAACTGAATCGTTATTAGTATTTAAAATGAGTATACAAATTAGAAAACCCTCCAATTTTCTCTGATGCGCCAAATTTTTGTGAAGTTTTACATTTCAGATTGTATGTTTTTGGTTTTGTTTCTGAGACTGTAAAAGCAATGGATTTTAGGTTAGAATACAAGTGCATTTCCTTAATTGTTTTTATTCTTTTACGCACTTAACTTTTTTATAGCATTTGATTTAGATGATTCTTGTACAATCCCAAATTGCTTTCTCGTGAATTGATGAGTTAGAATATGATTACAAATAGAATCATACAAATCAAGACAAATCAAAATAAACCAAACAATGTTGACACGAAATAAACCAAGCAATCTGCACGTGTATTACATAATTATAACATGTAAAACAATGTTAGTACAATCATGTTTTTTTTTTTCTTATTAATACGATCATGTTTATTTTTTGATTTAATTTTTATATAATGTCAAACGTGAATGAAATGCAGTTTCAGATCAACTAGAAGAACGTACAAATAAGGATGATCAAATTGGTTGAGTTCACAATGAGATTGTGTAAACTCAGAAACCAGGAGATGGTTCGTTCGAACGCACTATGGTTCGTTCGATTGAATAAGTTATTCTGTTCCAACGAACATATGTAATACTGAAACACATTAACAGTGGCTAGTTCGTTCGAACGAACCGTAAGGTGCGTTCGAACGAACTATGTTCCGAATCTTGTGTTAGCAATATTTTATCTCCAATTAATTGTCCTGTAATTAATGGTATGATCTGGTATTGATGGTATTAATTCTTAGACCTGGAGACAGAAAAATATGTGATTCTTTTTCATCTTATTCTTCAAGAAAACCATTAGAAAAAGAGTGAATTTGGAGAAAAGTTATCAAATTCTGATTCAAGCAAGTTTACGCGTGAATATACTAGGAGGATTCACGTGTAACCGAAAGGCGATAACTCGAGGTGGATACGGGCAGAGAGATCTCAGTTGAGATTCTATTGTGATCCAAGGAGAGCAAAGTCGGATCTTAACCGAAACAATTCCGGTTGTATACGACAAATCGGAGCTTCAAATTAGGTGTCGAATCGTGCGGGCGTGGGACGTGCGTGTCGCCGGAGTCGAAGGAAAGACATCAACAACTACACAAGAATCAATCCGTCTCCATGATCAATTTCACGTGGTATGATTCTCTATGAATTAATAGTTGATTTCATAGAGTTTAATTGCATTTCATGATTCGTATTTTTGAGTTGACGACGTAGTCCTCGGGATCGGGTCGGGCGTGCTTCACAATCCGGCTCGGTAGTGACGCCGATACCCAACAAAACGAGGCTCGAATCCATACCTTATCACAACATATGAATTTTATGTCAACTCACCAAACCATCCGAACTATAAAATCACTAACAAAATGATGTGAATTTGATTGAGACGGTTGTTCAAGTAACAACTTAATGAATGTATAAAGAACATACGGATAATGATGTGAATTTAATAAACAATTGTTTAGTTGTTTAAGTACAACTTAGTGAATATATAAAGAACATACATATATAATTTGCAACAAAAGTAAGCCAGACATACTTAATTGTACAACAAATGAATACAAAGATAATGCATATGATTGATTTGGTGTATTCTATTTTACATGGATTATCAAATACACGTGTTTCATTCTTTCAGATGTATATTTGATTTGGTGTATTATGTTGTACATGGATTCTCAAATACACATGTTTCATGATTTCGGATGTATATTTGATTTGGTGTATTTTGTTGTACATGGATTCTCAAATACATATGTTTCATTAGAGCTGGCAAAGTTGACCCGAACCCGAAAAATCGACCCGAGTAACCTGAAGCCCGACCCGACCTGACTAGACATAATTTACGAAAATCAAACAACCCGACTCGGACCGACCCGGGACTAAATAACCCGAACCCGAAAGTTGATGTTTAATATGGTACCCGAACTCGACCCGATATGAAACCGAATAACCCGAGGCCCGAATATAACCCGAATATACTGGTTAATTCAATTATTATAGTTTGGAATTTTAGTTATTATTTTTATCCGAAACTAAATCAATTCAAACCCGAAATAACCCGAACCCGAAGAATATGATCCGAAAACATAATTTAACCCGAAAAGAATCCGACCAAACAAAACCCGAACACAACCCGACCCGATCCGAATTAACTTCACCCGAAAATAACCCGGACATAAAAATGACCCGAACCCGAAAAAACCCACCCGATCATGACCCGACCCTCCCGATTTGCCACCTCTATGTTTCATGATACATGGTGTATATTTGATTTGGTGTATTCTATTCTATATGATTTCTCAAATACATATGTTTATGATTCCAGGTGTATATTTGATTCGGTGTATTTTGTTGTACATAGATTCTCAAATTCATATGTTTCATGATTCATGGTGTATATTTGATTCGGTGTATTATGTTGTACATGGATTCTCAAATACACATGTTTTATGATTCATGGTGTATATTTGATTTGGTGTATTTTGTTGTACATGGATTCTCAAATACACATGTTTCATGATTCATTGTGTACATTTGATTTGGTGTATTATGTTTTACATGGACTCTCAAATTCATATGTTTCATGATTCATGGTGTATATTTGATTTGATGTATTGTTGTGTTGTACATGGATTCTCAAATACACATGTTTCATGAATCATGGTGTATATTTGATTTGGTGTATTATGTTGTACATGGATTCTCAAATACACACGTTTCACGATTCATGGTGTATATTTGATTTGGTGTGTTTCGTTGCTCATGAATTCTCAAATATATATGTTTCACCATTCATGGTGTATATTTTATTTGGTGTATTATGTTGTATATGGATTCTCAAATACATATATTTATGTATTTGATGATTTTCGGTGTATGTTTGAATTGGTTTGGTGTATTTGAAACATTGACACTATTTCAAATGGTATTTTTGTCCGTGACTAGAGCGGCTAGCCGTGTTTTTTTTTCAAAATATCCTAGATTAATTATGATATGCATTTACAAAATAATTAATACATAATTTGTTTCTTATGTAAAATAAGGCTATCAACAATATGAATAAAGTGAACTCAATAAAAATACTTGCAGATAAATTCATAACTATAAAATTCATTCAAATGAAGTTAATTGCCTCTAGTGTTTTTCTTAGCTTTTTTTTAAAAAAAAAAAAATCAAATTTATTTTCCATATATTAATTTAGGAAAAATATTGTGCATTACATAGATATGCACGTCCTTGTGTATGTCATCAATAAGAGAGCGACACATGATACTTGATTTTTTAAGTTTTAATCAAATTTTAATACTTGGAGTGCATCATGTCACTTGTCGTGTTTTTTATTAGTAATGTGTATTTGGAGTGCATATTCATGGAGTGAATTAACCGAATCCCGTTAACTTATTGTGTTACTATTGATAAATATAAACCTTAACATGGGGTCATATTCTTTCCATTATTATGACAATATTTCCTTCCTTACAATTGATATATTTTTTTTTTTGAAAAAATCAATTATATCTATGCAATTAAAAAAGAGTGATTTTCGGTACCTCCAAAAAAAATTAATCAATATGAACCATTCAAAAAGAAATTTATATAAATAGCAAAATAATAATTTATGTTTTTATTATTATTTGAAAAAAGATAAACATATTTAAGTCTACTGTTATATCAATTTGGTTATTATTTATATCGTTAAGTACACTTTTAAGTAATTATATTATATTATTTTATTGGGTCGGTTCAAGTTAAGATCTAAACATTAACATTGAAGTTGTTCATATTAATAAAGAGTGTACGTTATTTTTTTATTAATAAAGAGTGTGTGTAGTTTGTTCTGAATAAGTTGATAAGTAATAGTTAATAAAAAAAAAAGGAGTTAATAAGTAATAAGTGAATAAAGTGATATATGTAGTTTTGACGTGAAGTGGTGCATGTAGTTTGTCAAGCGATGAGGTGCGTCCAGTTATATTGGAGGAATGGTTATAAATAATGGTGACCCTAATTTGTTTCATCGATTACACAAAAATAAATTGAGCACACACGGCTTTTTGTTAAGTACAGACTACAGAGAGAGAGAGAGAGAGAGAGAGAGAGAGAGAGAGAGAGAGAGAGAGAAGATTAAGAAGAAACTTTCTCCCACATCAGTCAGGTAATCAAGTCTCTAATTGCAAATCTTCTTTCAATATTTCTATATCTGATTACTATGTTAAATAAATAATATTTATGATGTGATTTTGCAGACTGAAGAGTAGACTGATCTTCAAATTTAAGAATGGAAACCTCCAACTTTTATGAAATAAGGGTGCGCCATTTTGCCCTGCGTCCGCCAGTAGGACACACGTCGTGTATTGATTTACATAATGAGTTTAAATCATCTGCAAGATGTTACGCTAAGGTTAAATTGAACGATGGATTAGTTAAAATAGTCCCTGACATCACGATCGTCGGCCCGGGTGGCGGTCATCAAGAATCCGGTCCTGAGGTGGCATTCACTTTTACTAGTGCTGAATTGCGTAACCTTACGAGAAAGACGAATTTTCTCAGCACAGAGGTTTATGCAAGTTTCAGATTCGACCCTGTGACTGGGGAACCGTCACCTCCTCACTGGATTTTGGGTAGAGTGACAGTTCGTCTCGATCTTTCCGATTTTGACGATACACCATCACTAATTGAACATGGCTGGAGAGAAGTGTTTGCCTCAAGATCTGGAAACATCATTTCACAACTACACTTTTCAATATACACCGCAAAGGAGGAACGCTTTGTCATTGGATTCGATAATGCACCGCAAAAGAACCCCAAAGTACTCAATATCAGAGGTTCGACACGATATCCAATTCCAGTCTTCACGTGCTCATTTGTGCAAGGTTTTGGCCAAGGCCGTATAGGGTTGCAAAATCCTGCCAATGGCCGGGGGATAAAACAGTGGTTTAAAAAAACACTAAACAAGGGCAAAGAAATAGCAAGACAAGGGCCCCATTCGTCAGTAGTGATCTACGACCAATCGGTGACCATGGCTGCGTCCGCCGTTCTGGTCACACCATTCCTTTCCACTGCGCAACCCGGTTCATGGATTATAAGCTTACGGCCAAAAAACAAAACGGAAATGGTTCCATGGGGGAACCTGAATGTTTGGGGAAAGCTCCCAGACGGTAAAATCGACTACTCCTTTGAGTTCCTCACCAAAAAGATCCGCAGGATTTCCTCGTTTCGATCTGAAATAAGTGCCAAAAACGGCGGTACTTTTTTGTTGGACCTCCATGCCGATGCCAACAATGGCATCGCATTTCTCATGTCCGCAATCATCAATAGAGAGGGCAACAAGTATAGATCACCTCATGTGGAGGTTGCGGCAAAGTATATCAAAGATGTCGAAGAATTAGCCGCGTACGTGGCGCTTGCGGCTGCCGTGGACCTCAGTGTCGATGCGTCGCGCTGTTTAACAACATAATTACTTTTCTTTTCTTTTCTTTTTTTAATTTTTAATAAGTTGGACTGTATTAAAACTTAATATTATGTGTGCTTGTTTGTTTTGTGAGGCTATTTACCTTGCCTACATATTTCGCCACCACACCCTTCATATCCCTTGTTAATTACCATGTTCGGTACAAGTTTTTTTGTACCGAACATGGTAGTTAACGAGGGGTACAGAGCGTGTGATGGTGAAATATGGGGGCAAAGTAAAAATTTAAAATTTTAATTTCTCTTGGTTTCGATTTCTTTGTAATGGTTATTGTGCCGAACTCATGTCGAGTCATTTGTTGTTTGATCTGAACTCATGTTGAATCATCTGTTGTTTGATTTGTGATATTGCTGTACTTTTTTGATGTTATTTTAATATGAAAATTAAGAAGTTCAAATTGTTTCTTGGATTTTTGTACGAAATATATAACATAACAAAGTGAAAATCCAATATACATACTTGCTGGATCAATCATTCAAGAATTTAAAAAATGGTCGGTATTATCATGTGTTATACATTCAGAATTTTAATAACAACCCTAACTTTTTAAATATCTGAACAAACACTCTTACATTTTTGATACATATCAATCATACAAATAAAAATAACACGAAATAGACCAATCAATAATACAGGAGTACAACACAGTTACACAAACACAAAAAGAAATACTTCACATTTCCTTTTATATTAATCAGGACCCCACGCATCATCGCGCTACGCCTGACGACTAACGATCCGATTCTTTCTTTTATTGTTGATTTTTTAGGGTTTCCGATGACACAAACAAAGATCATGGATTTCGTCAAGATCCATAAAAGCTTCAATAATTTGAAGGTTGAAAGGAAATGCATGACTTCAGAAGGTGGTCAGTGCCAATATTCATTTTCAATTGTTATGAGCCAATATATTATTTTTGTTTATATTATGTAATTTGTACTTATCATGCTTGTTGTGCATACGCAAGACAATAGCATTATCAAAGAAAATTTAGTAGAGGAGAGGGATCTTTTTGAAACAAATACACAAATGAGGGGTATACATGATATTTTGTTTTTTATTTTCCTTCGTTCAGACGGAAGGAGGAGAAGGTGGACTCCATTAGTGATTCACAAGAAGAGGCGTAGACTATTGCCATACAACGCCACCGAAGATCCGAACCGAAGGCTCAAACAAATGGCCTCTCTCGCCACGGAATTGACCTCTTTCAAAATAGACTTCTGAAGGGAAATATACCGACCCCGGACCCGAGCCCGCGCAGCGGATATGAAGGCCCGGTCCGGTTCCCAAAATCCGAGATCACGCCTCGACTTCGAGAGTACGATGCAAAGAAAGATAGACGATTACTAGTGTGAAATTGATCACGTACGAAGAGTTGATCGATTGCATCCTTCTCTTCTCCGGCGTCACGTTGGTGACTAGCCCGTACGTATCATACCGCACGTCTCCCACCGTTTGGACTCCATGAACGCCTCCGGTTTGATCACAACTGAGAGCCACATGTGTCGCTCCTCTACTCGTATCCACCGTGAGTCGTAGCACCTCGGTTACGGGTATACCTGCCTAGACGATATACCGGTAAACTTGCTTGATCGAATTGATTCTCTAAACCGAGAAAAATCGTTTTTCTCGTTTCTCTATTTTCGCACCCTTTCACTCTCTGAAAGACGACTCTCTATTTCTGGATTAATTCTCTGGATAGAATGAATTGGACTGAATAGAAAAGAAAGAAATATCATATTTATATCACATAGGATGAGGATGGGCCAAAATGTATGTATATCTAATATACACATTTTCAAATAGAAAACTGCACACACCCTTTCAGTATTCTGTTGAAAAAAAAATATTAAATCGTTCCAACCGACTTTAAACCTTCATGAAAGTTGTAGATAATCTTATTATCTTTCCAACCCAATTTGGCATGACCCAATTGGAGTTCGGATGCGAAAGTTACGATCGTTTTACTAACTGTATGTCAAACTGTCGCACCCTTTCGGTATTCCATTAAAACGACACTGATACTTCGTCCAAATGAAAAATATTTTCTACATGAAAGTTCTAGATAATCTCATTATATATCTAACCCAATTTGAACCATTCAAATTGGAGTTTCCAACTGAAAGTTATGCCAGTTTTACTAAAATTGTTTCTTATGCTTACGAACGCGTACGTTCGTTTATCCTTCTGTACGATTTTACGGTTGATCTGAAACTGTATTTCTTTCAACTTCAACAATGAGTTGACTTATGTCCGTGACATGGCCTCGTGCTATAAAAACCGCGCCACTCTCGAAAAAGGTGGCATGTAGGTATGTTTAATATTTATTATTGTTTTTTTATTTTTCAAAGTTCTCTTCTAAAACGAATATTGTTGAAATATTGAAGCTTTTATGTAAAGAGGACAAATAAAAGCTTGAGATTTGTCAAAAAAAAAATGCAGAAGAGAGGAGAGTGCCCTCTTCTCATGGTCATTTTCGACTCTCACAAAGGGTAATGATAATTTGGAGAGTTTCATTGGAAATTGGAATTCCAAATCGACCAGTCGTGATACAAATGCGGGATTTGTTTTCTAGGTTTACGGTCGAGGCGGACAGGTTTATAAAAGACTCGACTTTGATTACGAAATATACTGGAAATGTGGATTATTGAAGTATCGGGAAACGGATAACTTCTACAACATGATGACTCATTTTGTTATGCCAAACAATGTAAAACAATGTTAGCACGATCATGTTTTTTTGTAATTAATACGATCATGTTTAATTTTTTATTTAATTTTTATATAATGTCAAAAGAGACTACAATCCATAGTTTATCACAACATATGAATTTTGTGTCAATAAACCTAACCATCCAAATTATAAGATCATTGACAAAATGATGTGAAATTAATTGAGACAATTGTTTAAGTAACAACTTAATGAATGTATATTTGATTTGGTGTATTATGTTGTACATGGATTCTCAAATACACATGTTTCACGATTCATGGTGTATATTTGATTTGGTGTATTATGTTGTACATGGATTCTCAAATACATATGTTTCACGATTCATGGTGTATATTTGATTTTGTGTATTATGTTGTACATGGATTCTCAAATACACATGTTTCACGATTCATGGTGTATATTTGATTTGGTGTGTTCCGTTGCTCATGAATTCTCAAATATATATGTTTCACCATTCATGGTGTATATTTTATTTGGTGTATTATGTTGTATATGGATTCTCAAATACATATATTTAATGATTTCCGGTGTATGTTTGAATTGGTTTGGTGTATTTGAAACAATGAAACTATTTCAAATGGTACTTTTGTCCGTGACTAGAGCGGCTAGCCGTGATTTTTTCAAAATATCCTAGATTAATTATGATATGCATTTACAAAATAATTAATACATAATTTGTTTCTTATGTAAAATAAGGCTATCAACAATATAAATAAAGTGAACTCAATAAAAATACTTGCAGATAATTTCATAACTATAAAATTCATTCAAATAAAGTTAATTGCCTTTAGTGTTTTTCTTAGGTTTTTTTTTTTTAAAAAAAAAAATCAAATTTATTTTTCATATATTAATTTAGAAAAAATATTGTGCAATACATAGATATGCACATCCTTGTGTATGCCATCAATAAGAGAACGACACACGATACTTGATTTTTTAAGTTTTAATCAAATTTTAATACTTGGAGTGCATCATGTCACTTGTCGTGTTTTTTATTAGTAATGTGTATTTGGAGTGCATATTCATGGAGTGAATTAGCCGAATCCCGTTAACTTATTGTGTTACTATTGATAAATATAAACCTTAACATGGGGTCATATTCTTTCCATTATTATGACAATATTTCCTTCCTTACAATTGATATATTTTTTTTTTTTTGAAAAAATCAATTATATCTATGCAATTAAAAAAGAGTGATTTTCGGTACCTCCAAAAAAAATTAATCAATATGAACCATTCAAAAAGAAATTTATATAAATAGCAAAATAATAATTTATGTTTTTATTATTATTTGAAAAAAGATAAACATATTTAAGTCTACTGTTATATCAATTTGGTTATTATTTATATCGTTAAGTACACTTTTAAGTAATTATATTATATTATTTTATTGGGCCGGTTCAAGTTAAGATCTAAACATTAACATTGAAGTTGTTCATATTAATAAAGAGTGTACGTTATTTTTTTATTAATAAAGAGTGCGTGTAGTTTGTTCTTAATAAGTTGATAAGTAATAGTTAATAAAAAAAAAAGAGTTAATAAGTAATAAGTGAATAAAGTGATATATGTAGTTTTGACGTGAAGTGGTGCATGTAGTTTGTCAAGCGATGAGGTGCGTCCAGTTATATTGGAGGAATGGTTATAAATAATGGTGACCCTAATTTGTTTCATCGATTACACAAAAATAAATTGAGCACACACGGCTTTTTGTTAAGTACAGACTACAGAGAGAGAGAGAGAGAGAGAGAGAGAGAGAGAGAGAAGATTAAGAAGAAACTTTCTCCCACATCAGTCAGGTAATCAAGTCTCTAATTGCAAATCTTCTTTCAATATTTCTATATCTGATTACTATGTTAAATAAATAATATTTATGATGTGATTTTGCAGACTGAAGAGTAGACTGATCTTCAAATTTAAGAATGGAAACCTCCAACTTTTATGAAATAAGGGTGCGCCATTTTGCCCTGCGTCCGCCAGTAGGACACACGTCGTGTATTGATTTACATAATGAGTTTAAATCATCTGCAAGATGTTACGCTAAGGTTAAATTGAACGATGGATTAGTTAAAATAGTCCCTAACATCACGATCGTCGGCCCGGGTGGCGGTCATCAAGAATCCGGTCCTGAGGTGGCATTCACTTTTACTAGTGCTGAATTGCGTAACCTTACGAGAAAGACGAATTTTCTCAGCACAGAGGTTTATGCAAGTTTCAGATTCGACCCTGTGACTGGGGAACCGTCACCTCCTCACTGGATTTTGGGTAGAGTGACAGTTCGTCTCGATCTTTCCGATTTTGACGATACACCATCACTAATTGAACATGGCTGGAGAGAAGTGTTTGCCTCAAGATCTGGAAACATCATTTCACAACTACACTTTTCAATATACACCGCAAAGGAGGAACGCTTTGTCATTGGATTCGATAATGCACCGCAAAAGAACCCCAAAGTACTCAATATCAGAGGTTCGACACGATATCCAATTCCAGTCTTCACGTGCTCATTTGTGCAAGGTTTTGGCCAAGGCCGTATAGGGTTGCAAAATCCTGCCAATGGCCGGGGGATAAAACAGTGGTTTAAAAAAACACTAAACAAGGGCAAAGAAATAGCAAGACAAGGGCCCCATTCGTCAGTAGTGATCTACGACCAATCAGTGACCATGGCTGCGTCCGCCGTTCTGGTCACACCATTCCTTTCCACTGCGCAACCCGGTTCATGGATTATAAGCTTACGGCCAAAAAACAAAACGGAAATGGTTCCATGGGGGAACCTGAATGTTTGGGGAAAGCTCCCAGACGGTAAAATCGACTACTCCTTTGAGTTCCTGACCAAAAAGATCCGCAGGATTTCCTCGTTTCGATCTGAAATAACTGCCAAAAACGGCGGTACTTTTTTGTTGGACCTCCATGCCGATGCCAACAATGGCATCGCATTTATCATGTCCGCAATCATCAATAGAGAGGGCAACAAGTATAGATCACCTCATGTGGAGGTTGCGGCAAAGTATATCAAAGATGTCGAAGAATTAGCCGCGTACGTGGCGCTTGCGGCTGCCGTGGACCTCAGTGTCGATGCGTCGCGCTGTTTAACAACATAATTACTTTTCTTTTCTTTTCTTTTTTTAATTTTTAATAAGTTGGACTGTATTAAAACTTAATATTATGTGTGCTTGTTTGTTTTGTGAGGCTATTTACCTTGCCTACATATTTCGCCACCACACCCTTCATATCCCTTGTTAATTACCATGTTCGGTACAAGTTTTTTTGTACCGAACATGGTAGTTAACGAGGGGTACAGAGCGTGTGATGGGGAAATATGGGGGCAAAGTAAAAATTTAAAATTTTAATTTCTCTTGGTTTCGATTTCTTTGTAATGGTTATTGTGCCGAACTCATGTCGAGTCATTTGTTGTTTGATCTGAACTCATGTTGAATCATCTGTTGTTTGATTTGTGATATTGCTGCACTTTTTTGATGTTATTTTAATATGAAAATTAAGAAGTTCAAATTGTTTCTTGGATTTTTGTACGAAATATATAACATAACAAAGTGAAAATCCGATATACATACTTGCTGGATCAATCATTCAAGAATTTAAAAAATGGTCAGTATTATCATGTGTTATACATTCGGAATTTTAATAACAACCCTAATTTTTTAAATATCTGAGCAAACACCCTTACATTTTTGATACATATCAATCATACAAATAAAAATAACACGAAATAGACCAATCAATAATACAGGTGTACAACACACTTACACAAACACAAGAACAAACACCCATTTATATTAATCAGGGCCCCACGCATCATCGCGCAAGGCCTGACGACTAACGATCCGATTCTTCCTTTCTCTCTCTTGACTCTTGTGCTCATTCATCTTATAATCAGAATATGATTTGATATGCAACCCCATTCCTTGTGCAATCAGTCTTTGTGCCGTACTTGCAGATGTTTTCGGCCTTAGTAATGGAGGCTCCAAATCTTTTCATAAATAAAAAAGTTCTTTATTTATTAAAAAATATTTGCACATAAAAGTTTCATGAATTAACACGAAGTACATACGAAAATATGACAGTAAAAAAGAGAGTGAACCTCTAGGTTTGATTTGAGTTAATATTTCATCATCGTCGCGTAGAAATCGAACTTTACATCTTGTTGGCACCTCGTTCTTAGCCTCTTTGGCTACGCAATTATATAAAAAAAAAAAGTATTTTATATCTATTAGTGAAATTCTTGTTTTGTACAAGGTTAATTTAGAGAGAGCGAGAGTGTACCAAGAGAAGATGTGCGAAAAACGGCAAGGGCACAAGTGTCATTTACCCATCGAATTGCGACCCCTCTATCATTAAATGCTTGAAATATTTTTTCTAGCTCTATGGTGCGTGTGCTAGTTGGGAAATCATATAGTACCAGCACGTGTCTCGTACCAAAATCAACTGGAAAAACAAAATAAGACCTAATTTAACTGAAAAAAGCTCAATCAAGAATTAAAAAATATTTATATATAACACCTCTATTTTCCCCTTTTTGATCCTTGTCTACATCATCATCATTATCATGTAATTTTTCCAAATCGTGAGTTTCACTATATAAAATGCTCTTATTATAAAGAAAAGAGCCTCTTCCCTTTCTTCTCGTTTTACTTTTACCCTTCTCTTTTTCCTCCAAATCATCGTTCAATTTGATAATTTCAATTTCGGGTTCCAAAGAGAGAACTTTTGGACGAGTCTCTAATTGGTCTGCAATTACCTCCCAATCTGGAAAAAAATTGTAAAAATGATGCTTATTTTGTCGATTTTGGATATATTTCAACAAGTTCAATCGCAGAAACGTTAAATCGAAACATACCATCTTCTTCGTTTTCTATGTCTTCATTTGATGTGATTGGCTCTGTAATCTCTTCTTTTTCTCCATCTATATTTGTTACCTTAAGTTCCCTATAGTATCCAAAGAAAAAGTAATAATTAGAAAACATAGTGATAAATCAAATTGATTTTGGGTTCATGATGATCATCTGCAATTCGAAATTTTCAGAAGGGACAATGGGCATAACCTCAGATTACTGGAGAGGATCTGAGTGGGCAAGTCTTCCTCCAGTCTGGCACGAATGGACAGAGCACGTGATTTCAATTCATCCGACTTTATGGAGAAGCCTCGAGACGAATATAGATCAGCCAGGTCGGACATGGCGGCGACCAACTGGGCATCATTCGTAGAAGAAAAGGAGGAAACTACAGACTCCAGAAATGAGATGGCTCCTTCGACATCACCGGCCTCCAGTAGGTTCTCCACATGCTCCGACCAGTTCTCTTCTTCCTTCTCGTGCTCTTGGTCTTGCTTTTGCATTTCTGTTGCTTCTTCCATTGGAGAGAGAGAGAGAGGGGGGTTTCGGTGGAGAACTCTGAAGCACGACGAATCTGCACGGCCCCAGACTTTGGGCCTAAAAATAAGCCCATAATACTATATTGTTGTTATGAGGTACTATTTTATATAGTCCAAATAATATTAAAAAATGCAAATATAAACAG
The DNA here is from genome assembly GCA_946800325.1 of Luzula sylvatica. Classification (NCBI taxonomy): domain Eukaryota; kingdom Viridiplantae; phylum Streptophyta; class Magnoliopsida; order Poales; family Juncaceae; genus Luzula; species Luzula sylvatica. The sequence continues at coordinate 44,903,670 of OX326958.1, forward strand.
GGTAGAATATTTCATTAGCATAAACAGAAACTCAATTTCTTAATAATATTAAAATTAATGTTTTTTAATATATCTAATTTTTTGTGTATTTATGTAATAAATAAATTAATGTGTGAACTAGTTGAAACTTGAAAGGTACTCAGTATGGATAAAGATTAGGGTGTCTTATCCATATAAAACAAAGAATTATATACGAGAAGATGTATGTGAATTTATAAATGTAATTCATCTCGTATGTCGTTAGAGAGAAAAAAAAGAAAAAATATTCAGAAAAATATAGAGAGAAAAATAGAGTAAGAGTGTAGAAAACAATCTTATCCTTATCTCAAATATTGTATTATAAATTCGTATGTGCACTTTTTGATGCTCGTATCTATTCAATTTCGTGTGTCTTTTGGATAATGTTTATCTTATCCACTTAAAACATTCGCAGCTTGAGAATTGGGAATTGCTTTCTTTCGCACTGTCTGCGTGGCATTTTCTAATTGGTTCACCTTTTCTATAGTGTTTTGTTAATTATCCCAACAACAAATCCCCACAAATATTCTCCAATCAAATCAACAAATAAATCATTACGAAATATGAACTGCTTTTTAAGTAAATAATCCTTAGGAACTAAAATATACATCATAAACGAAAAACCAAAAAAGCTCCAAAAAACTAAAACATTGATTCATTAATTATATATATTGGATTTGTTTAAGGAGTAATTTTTGGTTTCTCAGGGCTCGAGTGATGGTGCATCGGGTCCGGACCAGACGGCACCCATCTGAGTTCCGGTCTGTCTGAGTCGCCTCGAACTTGACCGTCTCCGCCGAGTTGATCTGTATTTGGGATAATGAATACTGCACCATGTTTTAATTGTCCCCCCTGGAAAAATTAAAATACAATATTAATTTTTCTGGAGAAAATTATTACTGTTTATAAATTTGCATCTAAACCCTTTTGAGTTTATTAGATTATTTCCATAAATTTAAGTACATTATCAAAATTTAGAACCTGTGTGGCTGTATGTTTTGAAGGAAGGTTTGGATATTGTGGATTCGACAGAGGTGTACTGGCAAACCCTGCAAAAAAACACACAAAAGAAAAGAAAATCAATCTAATATCGATTATAAATTAAATTTGTGAAAATAAGTTGTTAGATGAGAAATATTAAATGGTGATAATGTATGTACGTACCTATACGAGCCTCAGCTGAAGATGAACACAAGGCCAAGAGAAAAAAGAGGACAAGGGCAACGGTACATGAGAACATACCCATTTTTTCTCTTTTTCTCAAGTCTGATTCAATGAGGAGGTGCAAGCTGGATTGTCAGGTCAGGTAGAATGGTGGAAGCATATTTATTGACGAGAGAGAGAGAGAGAGAGATATGCATCAAGTCATGTTTAGTATTACGAGGAAATCATTTGGAAGTCATTTTCTGATTTGCGCACAAATTTATAATTATAGATTTTTATTTGTTTGAGTACAAACCAAATATAAATTTGGCACACAATTTGTGATATTAATTAGTCAAATATGTATTCTAAATCAAACACCAATTTATATATTTGTATCAAAGTTGTGATGGATTTATATGTTTATATCATTACTCACAATCTATTTGTTTAATTTCCAACAAAAGCGCCACTAAAATTAATTAGTCGAATTACGCATTACATACAATATGTCCTTAAGATTGTAAATCTAAAATAATTGCATATAACTCGAACCGGAAACTCTTGAATCCCGGGCTCTCTTGAATCCCGGGTCCAAAACAGTACTCATTTTCTTCTTCAGAGATCGGATCCGACTCTATGACGGGATTTTCCCGTATCTCAACTAATACCTAGGTGTGCAAACGGTTTGATTTAATTGAAAATTGAATCGGTCAAATTTGTTTAAACTTTAATCGGTTCGGTTTTTCATTATTTGGTTTGGGAAAATTATATCCTTCCCACCATTTCACCCCCAAATTCATGATGGAGTAAGCATGACATTATTTCGTCATGCTTACCAATTCATGCCTCAAATTTACACCTAATTAATTAAGCATTCAATTAACATCTAAATAAAAATACAATTAAAAATTCATTTAATTAACTTTTAATTAAATTAATCGATGATCCAATGAATTAATTTTCAATAAAATAATCAAATTAAAATTACAAAATTAATTGAAAGATATTTTGGATGCAAATGGGAGCTCTCATTAATCGTGATGACAACATCACGATTAATGGGGAGATATATGGGGGCATAGTAGAAGGGCTCTTTGGTTTGGTTCAATTCAAAAATTATGTTGTTCGCTTCGATTTTAATGTTTTGGAAACCGATCGAATAATATTTCATTTTTCATTTTTTTTTTATGTGTTAATGTTAAAATATTAATTTTATGTAATAATTTTATGAAATTACATAATTATATTTTATAAATTTTATTTAAATTTTTGATAAATAAAATATGAATTTTATTTTAAAATTATAATGTTTCTTAATTATGCAATTCAACCGAATAAATCGAATGAAAAATCGATTTGTTCGGTTCGATTCGATATGAATTTGATTCGATTTGGTCTTATTCCACCGAACCAATAGAACACACATAAGTACCATCTTCTTGGATCAAAGTCATCATAAATACCTTCAAAACTTTATAATTACAAAAATTATTAAAAAAAACGTTAAATAATACAAATAATTTTTTAAATACAAAATTGTTTCATATGATTTTTTTTAAATAATCTAGTCAGTTAATCTAAAATAATACTAAACTAACTTAATCTTTACTCAAAACTAATATCAGAAATAAATTATTCTTATTAAACTTAAGCTAACTCAAAAATTAACAAATTAACTCATTAATTTCTACCTGTCTACAAAGTTGAGAATTTGCTAAAATTTCGACACGTGTTTTTTTGGCAATCAATTATGACTTGAATTGTATGGATATTCATGTAACGGTAACTATAACATTAATATATTCAACTCATTGTACCTCTCAAAACAAACTATTATAAAATTTCGACACGTGTTTTTTTGGCAATCAATTATGACTTGAATTGTATGGATATTCATGTAATGGTTACTATAACATTAATATATTCAACTCATTGTACCCTCTTCTCTCAAAACAAACTATTATAAAAATTAAAAGTTATACAATACATGTGATTTTATGTGTGTTTTGGTGTCACATTTCTTTTCGTTGGCTAAAAACATGTTTGTTGCTTGGTCAAATGCTCTTTATGGATGATTTTCCACTGTTATTTTTCTTTGCATTCACCGTGTAACGTGTTTTGTGTAGTCACTACAACACATATACATGTAGCACAAAACCATTGGTAAAGAGTTTTACCACGGGGGCCCCGTTGGTAAAAGTGACGTCATTGATACCTAATTTTATCCACGGACCGTTAGTAAAGGTTATCATCGACGGTATTTTGGTTTCCGACGATCAGTCGATAAAGAATATCTAAATTCAAGGCCATTTGAAAACACACAAGTGTCATTTTTCTTGATTTTATGTGACATTTATTCTATTGATAATTGTAACGAATCATGTTTGTTTAACAAATCAATATATTTAATTTACCAATCCCTTATTTTGGACCCATTTTTATGCAATCTCCTCATGCAATCTCATCATAACTCATGCCAAATCATCCTTATTTTGGACCCATCTTTATGCAATCTCTTCATGCCATCTCATCATAACTCATGCCAAATCATCACAATTATTTCAACCATTAGATTAGGATATGTGGCAACATATGAACCATAGATTAACCTTTGATTTTGTGTGATTATGTTTTATTTGTAGATATTTATGTGTCCCTTATTTTACACATAGTTTTAAGCAATTTTAGAAGACCACATCACCTTACACTGATGACGTGTCAAAATATTATTTGTTAGGTTCATGTTGGACCAGTTGTATTTGATTTTGAATTTTTTTCACAATATGTTACATGATCAATTGTGAATACAAATAGAATGTGAAGAGTTTAAATATCTAAGATTAATAAATTAATATATAATATCATAAAACATACATCAAATATTGTTAGTATTTTCATAATATAATTTAAAAAAATTAAGAAATATATTCGCTTGAATTTTATCTTTATTTTGAGATCCATATTATCATATTTTTAATATTTTTCTCTAACCTAAAATTATGAAAATAATTATGTAAAAAAAATATAAAAATAAATTTAATTACATTAATGACTTGTAAGCCTAATTATTATTATTTTTAAAACTATAATTAAAAAAATTGCACATACTACTAAGTATGTTATTATCATATATTCTATATTTTTCTCTAACTCAAAATTATGAAAACAATTATGTAAAAAAAGATATAAAAATAAATATAATTACATTAATCATTTGTAATCCTAATTATTATTATTTTTAAAAATATAATTGAAAAAAATTGCACATCCTAATTATTATTATTTTTTTAAAATAATTATGTTATATTTGTATTTTCACTTAAAACAGTTTCATATTAATCTTAAAAAAATAATAATGAAAGATATTTATTTACTAAACATAATTTCTTTAACTTATATAATATTTTTCAATAATAAACATGAAACATAAAATCTACCAGACACAGATAATTTTTTTTAACTTTTACACTGTTATTATTCTTAATTTTTGATATGAAAATTTAAAATATCATATGATTTTGATTTTTGTTTATGTCACGCATGTTGTTTTATAATTTTATAGTGACATTTATTATTTTTTGTATGTGTTGCATTAAAATATTAAATAAATATTTCACAATGTGTCATTGAAATATTCAAAAGTAATATAATAATTTTGTCATTATCAAACTTCCTTAATCGATATGATGTTTATTTTCATAAAGTCTTATATTTGATCCCGAAAAATCATAACTATATATTATGTGTATGGTAAAACAAATGAAACAAAACCGCCGCGAAGCGCGGGTAATCTCCTAGTATGTATAAAAATAGGCCAATCAGACCTAGACACGTGTCACCTTTCATGGTTTTCTTTGGCATTTCTTCTACTGATAATTGCAACAAAATATAATTAGGCCATTCTATATTTTTCTTGATTTTCTATTGGTGTTTTATATTAATAATTGTAAGGAATCATGTTTTTGTAATGAGTCATTTTATTTAATATATACATATGCAAAAATTGGGTCATACCAGATGAAGTTCAATAACTTAGCCTCGTTCAATCTAAGACCTAACTAAAAATATACATAATCCTTATAAAACGTTTTATGTGGTCTTATATCCAGCCTTTTACTCATAACAATAATAACAACATTTTTCATTCATACCCAAACAAAAACTGAAATATCAATTACACCCCTATAATAAAAAATGAAAGACTTCAATAATTAATATATTATGTGAAGTTACTTAAAAGTATCATTATTTTTCTCAAATACAATTATATAAAAGAGATAATTTCATGTATATTTATGTAAAATTTTAAAATATATTATGTGTTGAGGTTGTATAGAAAAGTATGAGTTTTTCAAAAGGAATTTTGGTACACACTTTTAAAAAAGAATTACATATGCAAATGTGTGAGAAGAATTACATGTACTACCCAACCAGATTACATATATAATACATGCCTCGAAAAACTAAATTAACTTTCTACTTTTCACCAATATATTTTCAAATGTATTTCATGTTATATCTAAGTATGTATATAGTTCAAAAATTATATTGACAAAATCATGTTATATCTGATATAAGGATACAGTTGAAAATTTATATTTCATGTAATATCAAACTACTAATACTTTAATAAAAATCATTAAAAAAATCAAATACAGATAATATATTTTTCAAATTAATCAGAAATCAAATTTTACCCGAAACAATGCGGAGTACTCGCTAGTAACTTGTAAAAATAAAATAGTTTAAATAACTTACATCGTGTAATAGCAATATGCTTTCTCCTTCAAATTTTTCAACTTTTCGAACAAATAATCTTCCCTAATATTTTGGGATTTTTTGTTCTCACAAGATTAAACTAGAGAAGAGCGAAACAAAGAGAATAAAGAAACATGGAAGAAAGAAAGAAAGAGATAGAGAAGAGGAAAAAAGAAGAGAGATTGTGACCGAACTAAAACAAGCATTTTCATCCCATCATAGAGCGAAAATGTTTTCTTCACGCTTAGTTCGCATTTTATAAGACGTATCGGGACATATTAAAATACAAACAACAAAAAGTTCACCTAGTTGCTTGGCGAAAATTCTCAATGCATCTTCTTGACCGAATAAATAGTCATTAATTGTGCACTACCAAAATTTTTGAGTGAAAAATTAACATTTTTTTCATGCAATGTTGCGAAAATGCTACCTTTTCGCCATAACAATGGCCAAAAAAAATAGTCTTACAAAATAGATCGCATACCTTAGTTCTGCAATTTATTTACAAAGAAATGTTAAAACACACAAAAAACAATAGATCGTGTTAGTATTTTAACAAAGAAATGGTAAAAAGGAGAAACTCGTCAAAGTGTAATAGTTCATATAAGTACTATGTAACAAAGACTTTCTATGAAGTTTTAAAATTGAGGCCATATATCATGCCTCTCAAATTCTTTCATAATTTTCCCACAATAATAATTCATGATTAATCCAATAATTAGTATTTTGGATTAACGATTAATTCATAATTATCTACTTTTAAATATTTAGAATTAATCATTAATTAGTATGGATCTTAATTTCATATTAATTTTTTAATAACCATGAATTAATTGTTAATTCACTTTGCTAATTATGAGATTAATTAGTGTGGGGGAATTGTGGGGAAAATGAAGGAGAAAAGTATAATTGTTCTATAAAATTTTAACTTTTTTGTAAGACATCGATGTCACTTGTGTTTTATATATATAACTTTTGACAGTCGAGGTTTCATATGATGATTTGGTGTTTGTAAGAGAACTGAACAATCATGTAAATTTGGTACAAATAGTAGCTAATTGAACTTGACAGTACATTGAACCGAGGCTAAAATTACATTTTAAAATTTAAACTCGTCAGTACATTGAACCGAGGCTAAAATGACGTTGTAAATTTTGAATTTTCTATGTGAAATATTAATGTAGAGAATTGGACAAACCAGTAAATTTGGTATAACTTGTGACCAATTGAACTTGGCAGTACATTGAACCGAGGCAAGAAATGACGTTTTAAAATTTGAACTTGTCAGTACATTGAACCGAGGCTAAAGTGACGTTTCAAATTTTGAATTTTCTATTTAAAATATTAATGTAATTTTTCCGGTAAACTTTCTAATTTGACTGTCAAATCTGTCAAACAACAAATTATTGTTTTTAAAGTAGAAAATAAAAATAATTAAGTCTTGATTGTTTTTAAAAATATATATATTATAGAAAATGATCACGGATGATGATCTGGTATATATGGCACATGTTTATATTTGTGCAATACAATCGTGTTAGTAGGGCGGAAAAATGGAATAAAAAAGAAGTTAATTTAGCTTTGTTGAAAATTAATTCTATGACATGCAATGTTTTGGAAAAACTTAAATTCAGAAATTCAGAATTAGGATATTAAGTTGAATATCTTTTTCACAAATGTAATTTGAAAATATTTGGAAAGACCAGGATTAATTGGTTAATATGTCAATGCATCTGCAACATTGTAAGCGATGAAATAATAATAATAATCTAGTTTAACTTTATAAAAAGATGTTTTTTTCTGGCTTTCAATACATAATTTTATACATGCCCTGATTTAATAAGCAATATAAAAATTATAATTATATAAATATTGTTGGTAAAATGTAATAATATAACATTTAACTTCATTCCAACGACAATGCATGTGAAAAAAATATTAGATGCGTGGCTATGTAAAAGAATGAGAGTCCTATCATACATTATGTTTTCTTATGATATATTTTTTTTCAAGGATATTGTGAATAATTATCAATTAATGAGTATTTAAGATAAATTTTCAAGTGTATTTATCAATGAATGGTAAGCTAAATAGAAAATATGTATTGTCTATTAAAAAAAAAATTGATAAAAAGTAAATTTTATGATACATTTTTCTAAATGTCCAAAATATCGTTTTAAAATGGTGTATGACAGAACTTCCCGTAAAAAAAATACTAGGTTGTGTTGTCCTAATGTAATATGTTATAATCGTTTTACCATCCTATGATCACATTGGGGATCTAATATTGCTCCTATGATTCTTGTTTTTGTTCGCATGTAAAAATGTCATAATATTTTTTTTAAGTATATTATTAATTACACACAATAAACAATATACAATAATTAGTTTATGATATATTATATTAGTCTCATATATAATTGTACTAAAAACAGTATCCATATACTAAAAAATAATTATTTATCTTAAAATATAATTTTTATTTTATTTCATAATATACACATAATTAAATATTATTATTTTATTATAGTTTATAGATCATGATAATTTTTTCTTAACTACAATATGTGGTAATGTTTTTCAACCTCTCTATTATTTGCGAATTTTGAACAGTGATTACGTAAGAAACAAACATTTCGCCATGTTACACCATGAAACAAATAAGGCAATGTTTTAAATAGTGGCGCTATAGCGAATTTTTTAAGGTAAACGCTGCATCGTTTCGGATTTTAACTTTGTTGCAATGTAGCGTTTTGTTCCGCTGCAACGCTATATCGGGTTTCTATAGCATGAAGCGTAGCGGTTGTAACGGTGCTATAGCGTGATTACAAAATTAAAATGATTAATTAAATATGTTTATAAAAAAATATTAAGTGAAATTTATTAATGCAGAATATAATAATAATAATAATAGTAATAATAATGACAGTAATATTAACAATAGTAAAAATAATATAATAATAACAATAAAATAGTTATAGTATAAATAATAATAATACAATAATTATTATTATAATTAAATAATAAGAATAAGAATAATTATAACAACAACAATTATTATCTAAATTATTATAATTATTATTAGTTTATACAAAAATATTGAGGGGAATTTATTTATGTATAATAAATTAATAATAACAACAACAATAATAATACCAATATAATAATAATAGTAATAGTAGTAGTAGTAGTAATAATAATAATAATAGTAATAATAATAATAATATAATGATAGAATAGTAATAATAATATAATAATACATAGTACAAACAACAACAACAACAACAACAATAATAATAATAATAATAATAATAATAATAATAGACTATTATTATTATTATTATTTTAAAATAATAATAATAATAATAACAATAACGACAACAAAAATTATTATTAGTATTATTATAATAATAATAATAATAAAGTAATCATAGTAATAAAAATAAATAATAAATAATAATAATTAGTATTATCGTATATTTAGTATTTATTTTATTTTAAATCATATTTGGCTGCTTAATTATATTTGAATACATATTGCAGTATTATTAAAAGAATAATTATGATCAAAATCCTTTGCAATGGTAAAGCAGCGTTATATCGTCCGTTTTTCGCTAAACGATAAATTAAACTGTGAAAACATTGTGCGCCTCTATGCGCTATTTAAAACATTGAAATAAAGCAAAATTTCGAATCTAATGAGTTATTCTAAAGTTTGTTAATGACCCGCCCTACAAAATTCGAAAACATGTGAGCAATTTCCACGTGTACAAAAGATAGTATGATTTTTAACTTTGCAAAATGAATTTGCTTTCACTCTTAAAATTTTCACAACTCTCATTTTTTCTAAAAATGTATACTTCATGCTTGCATCCGAAGCGGAGTGATGATTCCACCAATTACAAAAATAAATGAATTCAAAACTTATATTGTTATATATTTTCTATATTATTTGATATTATCTTTTTGAAGAAATTATTTGATAATATTTTCTATATTATTTGATATTATCTTTTTGAAGAAATTATTTGATATTATCTTTTTGAAGAAATTATATTTTCTATATTATTTGATATTATTTGATAATACAATATAAATAAATTATATATAGATAGTTTAATTTTTTATTTTTCACATCAATTTATTTTAAAAATATTTAGGAAGTTTTTATTACAAAATAAAGAATAATTTTAGAGTTCAAGTAAAATAGAGAGTAAAGGAAATGTTTTCAAAACCCCTCAACTTTTCTGAATATTATTAAGCCCTCTCCACTTGTAAGATTCCTTTAAAAATCCCTTGATTTTTCTTTTCCCCTAGATCTAAATTTTCATCTTGTATGGGGTTATATTTTCAAATCTACCAAATTACCCTCTCTTGGTTTATTACATCTTCAATAAATATACGGTGCAAATTCGCAGTGGAATTATTATAAATATAATTTTATATATGATAGATACATGATGCGATGTTAGTACGTAGAGTGACGAGATGAATGATAGGAATCTTCAATAATTATATTTATTATTATGTATCTGTGAGTTATGTGAAGTTATGACCAGAATAGTACACATACACAAATCAAAACTGTAACGAATAATGATCATTGTGTTGGGCGGTATATTAAATAAAATCAGCAAGAAATGGTAAAAAGCTGGTACCTCTCGAAAGCATCAATCATGCATCTCTCTTCTCTTTCTTTTCGACGTGGACTGGTATATTATAATTATTATAATTATACTGAGATCGATCATGATTTCTTTTTACAGCAAATCTAAATGATGATGCATGATCATGCATGTATATATACATGTCTTGATTAATTTTGGATTTGATTTGATTTGTTCTGCCTGATGCTGTTCCATTGGGCGGCGATTGGACCTCATGTATCACTTCTTCATCCACTCCAAATTTACTCCAATTAATTAACATAAATATTTAATATATCGATTAACAAAAAATACATAATCAACATAGGTCGTGAGATATTAGACCGCTACTTCTTTATAATGTAAGTAAAAGCATTTTATAGGATATATACTTTTTAACATTTATTTATTACTTAAAAATTGTATCAATGATGATATTCTATTGTTAACTTAACAACATTGAAAATACCATACGAGACACAAAAAATTATAAATTATGGGCGACGTTATTGCGAGGACTAACATTGAATAAATTGAGAATGATTTCAATTTTTTTTAATCAAATGACCACTATATTGTTATTTATGATTATTGATATTTATTATACTTATATACTATTATTTATATCTTTCATAAATAATGCAAAAAAAAAAAATTAATATTATGAAAAAATCAAATATAACCAATATATATTAATTTTCATATTCAAATATATATGATATGTTATAATTGAATTGTTTTTTATGATGAAAATAATTAAGCATAAAAATATTTTTTATATATACATTTTTTTATTTGCATGATTTATGAAAAGTGATAAACTAATAGATAAATGTAAAAAATATCAAGCATCAATTCATCATTAACAAAGGTATAACGGTTAATTAAACAAAATTAAAATCGCTCTCAATTTAGCCATGTTGGCTTTTGCAATAGCGTCATCCAAAATTATATGTTATGAGAGGTCGGGAGTTCAATTCTCATTAACATCAAATGAAGCACATATGAGTTTTCTCCATTTATTATAAGAAATTTTAAAAATATGGTATTAAGAAAATTAAGCAAAAATAATATGTCTCGTACTTTTGAAGTTCCGTGCGAAAATTCATTTTGATCAATTTCAATTTTATTCCCGCAGATCTTTTTCAAACACGAATATGACACAATCAAAACTCATTTAAATCAAATATCTTTGAAAATAAAAGAATGTTTTTCATTGTGCATATTAGCTTTGAATATAAAACAAATACTTAATTATAAAATAGAATAAATAAATCATTTTTCATAAATACAATTTTTTTAATAGTTGAATCATTAAATAAATAAATGGTAAAATTGCAAAGAAAAAATATTGTATTACAATTACTTCAATGCTAGTTGATATAAAATAAAATGTGTTGAGCAAAATTATTTATATATTGCGCCTACACAATTTTTGTTTGTATCTTGTTTTTTTCAATATCGTCACAAAGAGAAGATAGCAATTTGATGGCAAATTGGGTGGGTATTTTCATGTTCGAGTCATTTTTATGTCTGGGCTATTTTCGGATGAACATAATTCGGATCGGGTCGTGTTGTGTTCGGGTTCTATTTTGAGATTTGTGGGTCTACTTCGATCAATTAGCGAACATTTTGACGGGACATAAAATCACCGGTACTCGATCTAGTGATATTTTAAAGAGCATTCTTTATTTTTTATCGTCGTAGGATTTCTTTTAACGCGGTTGATGGACCGGATGACCTCACGTGTAGGATGAGATGGTACAATGTATATTGCGGCCAATCCTTCTAATTATGCAGGGATCAAGCTTAAATCACATGAAACTCATCACTAAGAGTGGAAGATTGGAAAAAAGTAGAAGAAGTCGATTTATTCCATCACACAAGAATAAAAAATAAAATGAATAAAATGAGTGAAATAGTAAATTAACTCTCTTTCGTGGGAAGGGGAAGAGTGGAAAATAATGAAATAATGATTTTGTTTTTTCTCCCTTGTTTCAAATAAAATAATATTACTTTTTTTTTACTTTTGTCACTATTTTTATTTTTCATCTAACTAAACATCACTAAAATAAAATAAAATTAACGATCTTTCATTCTTCCATTCTTGCTTATTGTTGAACGCTGACTTATTTTTATATCTCTTCCGACTTGTAAATTCTTTTGAAGATTAGCTTCGATTTTCGGAGACGGAGCATGTAACATTATAACGAGACGAAGATTTAACGGCTCTGCTTAAAAAAAATCCGCCATGATAATTATCATTTATCATTTGGGGTTATATATATGGTATTGTTAATTAACATGTATTAATATTAACATATTAAAATTAATTGATGTATCAATTAAATATTAATTATAGTGTTAATCATTCTAACTAATTCTTCTTATCCGTTTCATCAAAGATGTTGGGGGTAAGATGAGAAGAGATAGTATATTTTCCCTTTTCATTTGAAGAACAAATATGGCCCAACACGAAATAAGGCCCAACTAATTGAAGGTCAGATATGCTAGGCCCAATCCGGGCAACTGTTAAATTGTTTTTTATAAAATCATTGCATGGGCATGGTTCATGCTCACGAAAAGTTATAGAATTTCATTCTATTTACACTTTTGAACTTATCTTTAAGCATTTTTATGAATTCAAATCATTATAGTTATTGATAATTATTTATCATAATATTTTATGATATGATTTCATCGTATACATTAATATTATGTTTGATTTTTTCCAACATATATATTGTGTGATATTTGTATGTGTTAATTTGAACCGTTAGATGTAGTAATTTGGTTTAATATCATTGAATGATTTTTTCTAGAATTTTTGAAAATTATAATCTATGTAGTTATTATTTTACAACAACTTTAAAATCATCTACTCAATACATGTTATAGTTCATAACTTAAATATGAAACGTATGATTAAAATCGAACACTTCATATTAAATGTAAGATCCACACGACAAGAAATATGAATAATTTTGCTAAATTTTGTTTTGAGACACATAAGTAGTATATTTTTGTTATTAATAATTTTTTTGTTAGTATTTGATATTTCTCACATATGATCGCTTTCTCTCTCGTCCAATTATCAAGTGTATATAATATTTTAATACGAGACATTACAATGTTTTTTGTTGTAATTTATATTGATAGTATTGTAAGAACTATAATTTAAAAATAAATCACTTAAATTGTATTTATATTTTGACTTCGATATTAGTATAGATTATGCATAACTTTTTTTAGTTTCAATTGTGAAGATATTATGTAAAAAATAAAATACATTTTTACTATTTGATTAATTGCTATTTTTAAAAAAAATATAATAGTAACGATCCTATATAATAGGAAGTAGGTTATATTTGTGTTTTTTTAAACAACTTTAATATTAAAAATTAAAAATTTGAAAAACATAAATGAAAAAGAATAGTTTACCTATTAAAATATAAATAATTTCTTAAACTTATAAACATATATTGAATACTATTGTTATTTTTCAAATTGTAATTTTAAAAACACCAAATGATGTGAAATGCCGATATTATTTATTGATTACTTTCACCGTTAAATGTGATTTTGTGTATAATTTTCATTGTCCCTTATCAATAAAAATTATAGTATTATATAATTAGAGGGAGGCTAAACTACTTAATTAAGTATCAACATTTTGGTACTTAATGTTTTTTCACCATTGGATTTGTATTAAGATTTGTGCATTTAATGATGTGCACAAACTTTAAATGATGGTACTTAATTAAGTAGTTTAGCCTCCCTCATATAATTAATTATGTTTTGTTTATACGCTGTATGGTTCAATGTTTGCATATTTTGTGTTGCGTAAATTATTGTGAGCAACAATGGTATATTTTTTGTCGTTATGTTTTTTTCATAAAATGTTGTTTTAGTTCAGATAATATTATATTGCTAGTCTAATATATATTAATATTTTATAAAAATGAGTTATTTTCTACCAGTTCATATAAGTGTAAAATATATTCATGATTATAATACTAATATTATCACCATAAAAAATTAAAATTAGTATTTTCTATTAAAATAAAAAACATAATTATCATTCTCGCTGCCGCGTAGTGCGGATGTTATCTTAGTGTACTTAGTACATTCATGAGAATTATTTTAGTATACTTAATACATTCATGAACAATATTGATGTGTGATTTTTCTCTAATATATTACTATCAAACATAGTTCATTGCACCGGGTTCATATGGGCTTCACGAGAAACAAAGAGTCAAAAATCATTAAATTACCAGGAAATTGAAATACCAAATGTACCCTTATTAAGGTCCTCTATATAACTTGTTTTGCTCTTTACACAAAACCTCTTCATCTCAAAGTTCTGTCCAAGCTCTTCAATGGCACAGAGACCCCGTTTCGTGCAGCGCCAAGCGAATCGGGAGCACCTGGCTCAACAAGTGGTCTCCTTTGGTCTACTGAGCCATGGAAATTTAGAGGTCTCTCTCTCTCGGCTCTTTTCTCTTATCGTTGCGATTTTTCTTCCCTAGTTTCGATATATTCATTTTGCTTGCTTGTTTGTTTCGTTTTGTTTATTTTCTTACCTTATATTTCTTTTCAGAATTTAAGATTGGATCAGCCCCGGTTCATGTCGCCGGCAGCACTAAATGCCAATTTTTTTGTTCCCCGTCCCAGTCAAGTTTATGTGCACCAAATAATGCCGATTCCGCTGGCAATAATGGTCAGTATCGCATTATTTCTCGTTTTAATTAAATTAGGGTCAAATTTTTCCTTGTGGACACTTAATCAAAAGTCCAATAAAAAATATTTTATATGATTTATAATCTTTTTGCAGAATAATAATATGATACATGGACCAAACCGAGCGGTCCTCCCGTATCCTCCAAAAAGGAGAGGAACTGGGGCTTACATTCCTCACGCCAGCCGTGAGTACTGTAAAAACTATGGTGAGCTTTTCGTTACCTTTTTACTATCCCTATTTTCGCTTAAATTTTAATAAATATGTAGGTTAATTCTTAGTATAGATGATTCTAGGTCTCGGCAAAATTCGCTGAGAGAGGATGTATCAGAAATTAATTGATATACCGACAAAAATTAATTTTCCAATTTTGACTAGCATATAATCATTTTCTTTCCATATTCAATGTGTTACGACAATGAATTTACAACTATCCTGAAATATCGTTATTTTATTCCTGAACAAAAAAAAAACGTTTATTTTTCTTATTATGTGATGATCTAACTGTTGGAGAAAATCACAAAAAATTCAGCTAAATATATTTTCTCTATTTTTTCATGATCAATTATAAATTTAATTCTGAATTTCTATGGATGAATAATTGAGATTTTATTTTAGGCCACAATTTCCAAAACACTGCAAAAACTCTATAAGCTTTTGGATATGTTTTTTAAAACAGAAAATAATCATTATTTTGTATTTTGTATTTCTCTATAGTAAACTCGATGAAATCAAACCGCAAACAAGAGGCAAACACTTCCGAAGCCAGTAATGCCTCAGGATCGCAAAACGAGAGCTTTGATGATCTGTCACTGCCGAAGGAATGGACTTACGAAGTGTCATTGAATTAAGATCAATCCAAAGGAATAACAATGGAGCGGACACTAGGAAAAAAAATATGAAATCATTTTCAATAAGCAACTGTGTGAACTAGAAATAATAATAAGATCTCATAAAAAATAAAAATATTATTTTGAGGTACTATAAGCGAAAATGCCTATTTATTAAAATAAATTTAAAGGTTCATACAGAGTTTTTAATTAAAATCATACAAAAATTGTGCTTAATGTTGTGATCTGATATAAATTGGCTAAATTCGCGATGTGCAGTTGATTTGGGTGTATCTTAGGACGCGGTTCGTGTCACAAGATTGTAAGCTTTTGGCTTGTGTGCGAGGATTCGATATTTTTTTTTTCAGAATCTCCAGCAACCCGTTATCACTATGCAGATGCCGAACTATTCTGAAGAAATAGATGGCGTAGCGTAAGGACAAGAGAGAAAAAAAAAATTTAGTTATCCTACAAAACAAATTAATTATTTCTTACAACTTATACGATACACACATCATAAATTTGGCCATGTTAGATCACCTGTTTAATTCAATAAAGTCACACAACTTGTAGCAACAGTTAAAACGATCAATAAACATAGAAAAAGCCGTCACCATAAGACATTTATTTGTAGTGTAAGTTCCTTCATTTTTTTTACTCTCTGTTTTCTTCAAAAATTAAAAATTTATAAGTTAAATATTATGTTTCTCCTGTGTAAATCTTAAGTTTTGGTATGATATAATAGTTTTGGCATCTAAAATTGTATAGGACTATATGAAGAAATGTAGATGATATTTTTAAGTTTGTAAGGGTATATCAGAAAATTTGAGGTTTTGCAAGGGTACGCGAGATAATCAGGGCATAAAAACTTATTTTACCAGCAATTTACCAGTATGAAAGTGAGAAAGAGAGCAGTTGAAGAACACTACGCGAGAATCATATAAAACTTATTTTATCGAATTTTTCACGATCAATTTTCTGTTATAGACCTCGTCTTGTAGGATCATCGACTCTACCTTGGCATGTGCTGGCGTATATCTGGCTGACCGAGGAAGATACCAATGTTTTTAAATGATCAAGATAGGAGTGAATAGGCGATTTAATGGCTTAATTTTTAACTAAGGTCAATTTCAAAATTTAATTCGTTAGTCAATTTGGTTAATTATTAATAAAACCATTCAAAGTGCGGAATAAAAGTAATTAACCGCAAATAAAAAGATATTACAAAACAATCAAATTCGTTAACGCATAAAATTGATAACGGAGTTCGGTGGATAGTTGCACGAGTACCTACGTCTCAGAAGATACCTTGCGGCTAACTTGTGGCTTTTGAACACCCTTTTTTTTTTCCCGATGAACGATTACAAGGTTGTCGATATTGATTTACAACGTTCTACCGATATCAACGACTTTACAAATCGATTGCTAGCATATTACAAACTAAACCAAATCTCTCAATCGAATGACGGGACACAAGAGTTGAAGTTGTTTGAAGTTTGTGGAAATTGAAACAAGGGTTTAAAGATCTACAATATTAAGCCCAAAACGATAGCCAGGGTTCCACTCAAATTTTGCAATTTGTGGATTGCGTAAAATGAGTGGTAGGAGAGACGAAATGAGGTATTTATAGAACCAGCTATACCCACTTCACAGACGGAACCACGAATGAAAGATTCCGTTCACGAACGAAATATATTCTGTCAATTTCCTTCTAATTCCGTTCAGAACGCAAAAGGGTTTTGTTTGAATGGAACGACTTCGGTTCGGGAACGGAAGCCACTCAAATTTCGAGTTAGTTATTTCATAAATTTTGAGGTTAATTAATTTATATAAACAAATGGGATAACATAAGGTTAATTTGTGAAGTATTCTACGATGATCCAACTCGTGAAGATCTTCGATATCTTGTTTTTCATTTATTTCAGCTACGTCAGATCTTCTCGGGTTATTCCTTGTTTTGATCTTACATGATTTTGATCATGCGTTCCGAACACTTAAGTAAATCATTATTAGAATCTTGATTTGATATAATCAAATATAATTTGAACCAACATATACCATTTGTTTTTCTATAATCTTCATCAAGATGTTCTTTCAAGAATTATCATGGCATTTGGGGATATAGAAAATGCTTTAGCCCAGAAGTAATCCACAAATGTGATACCGAACATGAATTTATAGAAAAAAATGTAAGTAGGTCCCACCGGATATTTATTTAGAAAAACAATTCGGTATTAATTATGTGGATTATTTACGTGATCGTAGCAGTTTTGTTTGGGGATAAGGGTAATAAATGAGCGTCTTAACGACCCGTCAATGAAAGACTGCTTCGAATCGATATTCACTTCGATTGTTTTGGGAGGAATAACTGAAGACATGAGGGAGTATTTGAAAATATGCCTCGACTTATTATGCAGCAACAAAAGAAGCGCAAGTCTGATTCGGATGATGATAACGGGTCCGGTTCGGATGAGCCAAGTGGGTTCGATGTGGAGGAAATTGAGAGTAAGAGTGAGAAGAGGGGCAAGAAGAGAAGGAAGGGAATTAGTGTTTGGGTTGTGTTAATTGTTAAAATAGTTTAACCTAATCACTAATCAGAAACTTTCTTGAATCATTAATGGAATTTATACTTAATTTTAACTTTTGAAGTGAGGGTAACGAAGACAGGTTTGTAATTTTGTTAAGCATCAGGATTAAATTGAAAATAGTACAATTAAGTTTCTCATTTATTTGATCTTAATTTCAATTATCTGGTCAATTAAATGTGGAAGTTAATTTTAGAGTTATTTCATAGTTCTTTATTCATCTCCAAGTAAATAAGTATCTTCCTTGGAATTTATCAATTCAATACTCACAAAGTTACATCAGAGAGAGGGACTTAAATGGGTATCTGCCATTCAGGCTCTAACAAACCCTCAATTCATCATTTCTCCATAATTGTTCATACCGGTACTGTCCTTGTATCAGTAATTCATCATTTATACTTGCCTTGTCGAATGTCATGTATCGCTGCGATTACGTCCTTTCTGTTATGCGCAGGTGATACCCAAAAATCAATTTTTTTTTTTTTTTAAATAATAGAGTAGGCTCTTATGTCCTACTTCTATTTAATAATTCATGTATTAAAATGAGTTTTTACATGAATTTAAGTAAGTTTCTTTGAAGGCATTGTCCCACTCTAGCTAAAAATCACTAAATCCTAATACCTTCATTATAGCTTGCTTATCTAAACTAAAACAACAACAAAACCATAATAACCCCTGAAATTCGTTCCGAGGATTTCAAATCCTTCTTTTTTGAATGTTATAGGAATCTGGATTTGAAAGCCTTGATTTTATGTAAACCTGAAACTTGAATCCGGAATATCTAGAATTTGAAGAACGGTTTAGTGGGAGATAACAGCTTAGGTCTCTTAGCTCGTCTTCCTTCTACGTTCTTCTCTTCCTCGTGAGCACTATCGCCATTTATCTTCACTTCAATCACAGCTTTCCTCCACCATTTAAGTAAGTTCTTCTCTTTACTGCAATTCGTTGAACCCCAGCTCTTCTAAGTTTTCCCCAATTAACTGCAATTGATCTTTATATTCAGCAGGTGTTCGAGCAATTTGGGGGTGATCTTCTGGCACGAAAGTGCCAATTAGGCTCTCCAGTTCTTCTACTGTTCTTCTTATGGTAAAGGTACTATCTTTTGCTTGATTCGATCAATTAAAATCACGACTCTTTTTTTATAATTAAAACTTTTTGTTTGTATGTACTTGGCACGAAACTCGTGTAGGCAGTCCTCATCGAGTTTATGCCGATGACTATGTTAATCATGCCAGAGGCGCGACTCTCGCAACAATTAGGGATAGGGTGTTGTTCTTCTGGTAGGAGGAAACCGACGATGGTAAGAGAGATCATTTGATTTTAATCGACCACGCGAGAGGCAAATTCATGGGTTTAATCCCGATCATTTGGTACTCCAAAGAATTGCACTGTCACGTGGTGATTTGGCCAAGCAGGATGCACAAAATCGAGGGTCAACAAGCACCACAAGCGAACAAGGAGACGAGGAGTCGTTTTATTCTCGAATAGATGGATTGACTGGTTTCAAAACGCCATAGTTGTTCAATTCGCGAATAATACGCGTATAATTTACGAATAATTGCGTATTACGAATAATATACGTATTGACGTTCCCGTACTCAACTTGATGAATAATTCGCGTATTTTATAATTGTTTAAAAAAAAAACACGAATAATACACGTATTTCCGTATAATACGTTTTTTAGAAAATAAAAATATCAATAATAATATATAAATTTATGATTTTGAAATAAAATAAATATTGTTTAATAAAATAATTATAATTATGAATTATTTATGGATAAACAAATATACATTTATATATTTTTATATATCGAATTATTGCTCCGTATTATGTAAAATAAACATAATTATAGACGAATAAGCGAATTGACGAATTATTAGCGTATTGCGTTTTATTTGACCGAATATTTGACCGACTTGAAAAACGTTTGATCCAAATTATACACGAACGTATTACGTACCGTATTATTCGCGTATCACGAATGACTAACTATGCAAAACGCAACAAAAACGATAGATAAAATATATACTGATATTAACAAAATGCATATTGGTCAATTAAAGAGACATACATATTAGATATATAAAAAGCAAGGTTTGAAGTAGCGCCGCAAAACGGATGTAGCGGTCCGAAAAAGTAAAACACAAAATCGCACAAAAATATTGCTATAAAATTGTGGATCGGATGCAATAACCGGTATAGCGGTTAAGGTTGTGGTTTGGATAGCGGCACCATAATGAATCCGGCCCACTAACACTCAACTTGGATCCGTTTTGTCATATATTGGGCCCAGTCGATTGATATTAGCCCGACTCGTAATGCCTCTATCATTAAATTTGTACAATGAACATTCATGCGTTGACTTTATTGGTTTCGTGTTACTTTAAATTTCATGAATTAATTATGGACATGAACATATGTGGCATGTTTTAATTATTTAATTATGAACAATGAACATTCTTATGTTTGTTTGTTTGTTTTACTCTTGTTTTTTGTTTTTGAATTTGTGAAACATGACAAATAACTTGTGAAATATATTTCAAAGACACTTTATTACAAAAATTAATTTTATATTGGAATCTGATGAAATAAATGACTGGCCGCTACAAGCCGTCGTATCGTAGTTTCAAACGAGTAATGATAGGGACCACGAATTTGGTTCCAAAAAATTGACCACGAATGTCATCGGATGAATGTTTACACAACTTTTAATGCATCCAATAACTGTCTGCCACGTGACATTCGTGGTCAATTCTTGGGACCAAATTCGTGGTCCCTATCATTACTCGTTTCAAACGTTGATAACAAAATATTTAGTTCAAGAAAGATGTATCAACATGGTAAATATATATTGGGTATTTCAAAATGAATATTGTATTAAATTGACAAATGAAAAGATATATTGGAGGTGCTAAAACTTTTCTGAATATTATGAAAATCCCGTTTTTTTATTCCCTAAAAAATCTCTTCTTTTTAATCTCCTTCAAATTCCCTTCTAAGTTTAATAAGTATTATCAATTATCAAAACCTCATTAACTTTTTATTGTTATGATATTTAAAGATGACTATTTTCCCATCATTTTTAGTATGTTTTTTTGAATAAATGGTGGGAAATGAAACTTATTTTAAACAGCAATAGTTAGATAATTTTTGTTTAAATATCCCGTACAAACACGTCAAAAAAATAAAAATAATGATCAGAATTAATATATATTTTTGAAAAATAATATTACATAGTTTCAATAATTATTAAATGTTTGTTGGTATTTTTATATTAGAATATGTACATATTAATGTAAAATCAGGATTATAATATGTAGTATGATTTTTGAATAAATGGTTCAAACTAAAAAATATTTAAATAACAATTAAAATATATAATATTTTTGAAACTATTTTGTATAAATATATTGAAAAAATGAAAATGATCATCAAAATCAATATATATTTTTGAAGAATAACATTATTTATTTTAAACAATTATTATATATTTATTATATTTTACATAACATTGTAAATATTTATATTTTGCTTTTAAAATTGAGGGGATTTTAAAAATAAAATTATGAGAACAAAATAGTCATTTTTAATTACCATAGCAAAAAGTTTCAGGGAGTTTTGCTAGTATTGAGAAAAGATTTTTGAAAAAGGCAAAAAAAAGTGTAAAGAGATTTTTTAGGAATCAGGGGTTTGTCATAATATTCAAAAAAATTAGGGAATTTTTTTAAAAAAAAAAATTCTAGAGAAAACACCACATAATTAAAAATAAAAAAATAAAAGTCTAGATATTATATTTAAATTAGTATTGCATTTCTCTTATAAAGTGGAACTTGTCAAGTTTAATTAATTGGTGGACTTTTATTGGCGTGTTTAAAATATTTTATGTATTCTGTTAACAATAAAATGTATAAAATTCATAGTAAAATATACAGAAATAATACTGGCATGAGACATGTCCTACTGGCAAGAAACATGATTCATTTTCAAAAATAGAAAAAAAAAATTAAAACTTTATATTAGTATTAGTCCCATCTTTATATTTTTTTTGTCTTTCTTTCTTAAAAAATAGATTCTAAATTAAATATTATGTTTAACATGTTAAAACATTCAGACACAGAAATATGTAAATTTCTTTGTTATTTTAAGTTTAATATTAGTATTATTTAATCTAAGTTATCTCTCATATTCTGATAATGTATTATTATCTATGTTGCGAGGATACTTCAAAAATCAAATTGTATCGTATTGGTTACTGTATCCGAAACCCATACACGTCAATCGAATCTATTTCTTTTCCTTTCAAAAAAACACGAGAAGAAAGAGAGGGTTGTAGGTCAATGTCTACCGAAATATTACAGAATGAGATAGCTGCGCGATGCTCGTCGGATACGTATCAAATACTCTGTGTGGCGTATCAAATTATTTTATTACGAAATAATAACTAATCCTTCTCAGATACTTCATCCATAAATTGTCAGATACTTGTAACGCATATAATCCAAACATAAAATTTGAATTTCAAATATATATATATTTTTTTATATATACGAGTAAATAACATAAAAATTTGTTTTAAAAAATTATTTCAATTATAATGAAATCTCAGTAATTATTATTGAAAGAAAATAAAATATTATATATAAGAAACGTATCGTATTCTAACTTTTTTTTGAAAAAAATATCGTATTGTATTCTAACTTTTTTTTGGAAAAAAAAATTATCGTATCGTATCGTATCAGTATTGAATCGAATATGATATCCGTGCCAGTATTTGTATCTTTGAAACATAGATTATTATCCATAACATAACTAATATATATTTAACTATTTAATTATATAAATTCATATACACCATAATATATAAAAAAAAAGGAAAAAGTTGCATATCCCCGAACTTTCCCCTAGTGCCCTTGATGCGCTGGCATGGAGTGTTAAATCGGAACACGAGATGTTAAACCATGGGTCATGCCATGATCTATTGGGCCGTATTTGTAGACTCGGGAACGTGTTAAATCTTACGAAATATTCGTACAACAAGACACATCAGTGTCTGCACACAGCTTTTTGTCACTTCACTCACATTTTTGTCACCTCCATACTTCCCCGACCCCACGAGATCATCATTACCAAGTGTTAAACCTTCTTCCACGATCTTCTTACCCTTCTTTCCTTTCTTTCTTCTTCTTTCTCCTCCTTCTTCTTTCTTAACCTTCATCCTCTTTCTCCCTCCTCTCTCAAATCTCTGCTGTTAATATGAGTGACGAAGAAGAAGTAGAAGAAGAAGAGTTTCCAGTGGAAGAGCACGTTCCTAAAGTTGGCATGGACTTCCCCTCTAGAGAAGATGCTTTCCACTTTTACCGTTCTTATTCCAGTCAGGTAGGGTTTGGCGTAATACGAAGATCGAATCACAATTTCTACGGGCAACCTTCAGACGCCACATTTGCGTGTAGCAAAGAGAAGAAACCTAATCTCCGGTGCAAAGTGGAGGGTTTCAAAAAAAGAAGGAATAGCTATCAAGGTACATGTTGCCCGGCAAAAATGGTAGTGAAGGATTACTGTCTCGATGGCACATGGACCATCTCAGTTTTCCAGGCAGATCATAACCACGAATTAAGGCCTGACGCAGTCAGATACATGAGGTGTCACCGTACCATACCAAATTTCGTCAAGAAGCAGATCGAGATAAACGATGACTCTGGAATACCTCAAAACCGTTCATTCCACTCTATGTTCAACCAAGCTGGAGGTTACGATAATTGCAATTTCACGGAAAGAGACATGAGAAATCACATTCAGACTAGGAGGGCTCTAAAGCTGGCAGAGGGAGATGCGAATGCATTGGTAAAGTACTTCAAGGATCGTCAGAACAAATGCTCTAATTTCTTCTATCTTTGTGAAATCGACAACGAAGGTAGGCTTCGTAACGTCTTCTGGGCTGACGGTCGAAGCAGAGCCGCATACAAGTACTTCGGAGACGTAATAACCTTCGACACGACATACCTAACGAACAAGTAAACCTAAATCTCCCCTCTATTAAATTTGGGTTATGTAGGGAATTTTTGGCACATTGATCAGGGTTACACAATGTAAAATGAGTGCACAGCATTAGGGTTATTTACTGATAAACGAGCGAGAGGGGTTATTTTAGGGTTTGATATGGTTTAGGATTTGCACACTGTTAAACGATTCATATGGTTTTAGGGTTGCACACTGTTAAACAATTGAAGGCTGTTAGGGTTGCACACTGTTAAAACATGATTAATGGGTGTTAGGGTTGCACATTGCTAAATGTAAATCAATTTTTTTGACCAGTATCTCGTGTTAAACAATGCAGGTACGACATGCCATTTGCACCTTTCGTGGGTGTCAATCACCATGGACAATCCATTCTGATGGCCTGTGCTTTGTTATCGGACGAGAGTATAGCAACGTACGAGTGGTTATTTAACACTTTCCTGGACTGCATGTGCGGTGTCCATCCTTTAGCTATTATTACTGACCAATGCGCCGCAATTTGCAAAGCCGTATCGATTGTATTCCCTACTGCTCGACATCGATTGTGCCTGTGGCACATAATGAAGAAACTACCTGCCAAAGCAGGGAATGGCGAACACCGGGATCAATTTATGTCCAAGGTAATACACCAAACAATATTAAAATTCATCGTGTAAAAAGGGATTAACTATTATTTCGACAGGTTTGTGAATTGGTGTACGACACATCAGAGGCTGCTTTGTTTGAGGAAGGTTGGAAAAAGCTAATCGATGAGGAGGAATTACCATACCGTGTCACTTGGTTGGAGCGTATGTACAGGATACGTACACAATGGGTTCCGCTGTACGTTCGAAAATACTTCTGGGCGGGCATGTCGACAACACAGCGTAGTGAGTCCATGAATTCATTCTTCGACGGATATGTCAATTCGTCAACATCGTTAAGGGACTTTGCCGACAAATACGATCTCGCACTACAAGCAAAGTGGGAGAAAGAAAGGCTCGAGGATTTCCGCTGCAACGACCGCGCTACGGCACTAGTTTCCATGTTGCCATTCGAGGAACAGTTTGCTCATGCATACACTCATCGTATGTTTTACATCTTCCAAGAAGAGGTAAAGGCACTCATGAGTTGCCATGCGCAACAGAATGGTGTCGAAGACGATGTTAATTTTTACCAGGTTTTCGACGCTGCCTCGAAAAAACCTTGCCAAGTACAATTCAGTACCAGTAAGGATATGTATTACTGCGAATGCCTACTTTTCCAGTTCAAGGGGATCGTGTGTCGACACGGTCTAACTATATACCGCCAGCTCGGTGTCATTTCAATCCCCTGTTGTTACTTCATGGACAGATGGCAGAAGGACTTCATCAGGACACACGCGAGGTTAACAATTAACAAACCAGCCATAACAAGGAATTTGTCGCAGTACGACTCGGTTTACACACGGGCTCACTCTTACATGGTCGACATTATAGAGTGCACATATCGTGACGAAGAAGCCGTATGTAAACTGATGTCTTCCTTACAGGAATTGGCAATGGACATGACCCGATCATCAGACATATGTGCTGAAACAAAAGGAGTCGATGAAATAGACGAAGAAAATCATGTCCACATATCAGATCCTAAGAAGGTAAAACGGCTCGGTCGACCAAGGTCCACCAGGTTCAAAACCCGGATCGAGATAGCTGCACTAAAAAAGAAGAACAAATCTACGAATGTCACTAGTACCATGGTAAACATGATTTAGATTTATCCAATATGATTGAACATATATAGTTCTTTATTTAATTTGGCGTAATCTGTATAGGATGAACGCCTAGACAACAGCGTTACCAAAAAGAAGCGACCATCCGGGAGGGGTGAAAAAAAGAGAGATGTCGACGTTACAGCCACGCCCCATATCGACGAAAACACGGTACGTTCTGTATTACCCATTAAGGAAAAATTCCAGCGCCTAACAGATTTATACGTGCAGTTCGATGCATTCGCAGACGACGTAACGATGATGCAGTACTCTCAGTTCAGCAGTACGAACCCCTTAACAGGAACTTTTGTATAATCAGAACCATTTTACAAGGAACTTTTGTAGTGAATTTGTGTACTGAACTTTTGCATTGAAAAGACTTTTGGTACCAACTTTTGTAATCAAAGGTGGTATGATTTTAAATCGTGCAAGTTATATTGGATGACGTTAATGGTTAAATTTGATTAAATATTATGTTATGTTAACCAAAAGAAATGTTATTAATTTTTTGTAAAGCCCCATTGTTCCAAAAGCCCAGTCCAACACAAAGGCCCACTGAACCATTTCACAGCCCGGACAACGAGGGGGGGTGTGTTAAACCAAAGGGCATGCGTGTCATCTAAATCAAATCCCGTATGTCTTTAATTAGTGAATGTTATATTGGATCACGTTAATTATTACTTTTCATTAACTATTATTTCTAGTAAACAAAAAGTGTTATAAATGTTTTGTAAAGCCCACTTGTTGCAAAAGCCCAGACAAACCGAAGGGCCCACTGAACAATTTTACCGCCCGGCCCATGGAAACATGATGGGTGTCAAACCATGAGTGGTGTCAAACGATTAGATCGTGTTCTATTGGATCACGTTAATTAATACTTTTGATTAACTATTTGTTCCAGCAAACCAAAAATGTTATAAATTTTTTGGAAAGCCCAACTGTTGGAAAAGCCCAGTCAAAACAAAAGGCCCACTGAACCATTTTACTGCCCGGCCCAGGGAATCACGAGGGGCGTCAAACCATGCGTGGAGTCAAACCATGCGTGGTGTCAAACCATACGGGGCAGATTACCAAGATGGGTTGGCTCAGTTGTCAGCCTCAATTGTCACGTCTCCCCACTACAGAGTTCATTTTGTTTGAACTTTAATGGCGCCTTTAACCCTTCTAACTACCAGCCACTCATAAACCTTACGCCTCATACGCCTTTACGCCTTCAAACAGCCGTTCCTTCGACCAACGGGAGACGCACTGCTCCACTGTCGCACCGCCATTACTCTCCTTTCGTCGCTCCTTATAAAAACCCTAAGGTCTTCGTTCTTTGGCCCCTTTATCTTCACCAGTAAAATTTAGCGATCAAACTCTTCTTCTTCAACAATGGCGCCCAAAAGAAGAACTTCCAAAAGAAATCAGAAGGAGGTCACCTTCACAGTGAAAACCAGGTGCAGCCCTAAGAGATTCTCCAATTTCTTCACGGAGTACTTGATGCCACATCTGAAACCCCAACACCGTACCCTACTCGAAAACTGGCCTTTCAGAAACTTTCTCCACTTACCTCAGATTGGTATGCAGAGGGAGTACCTGGCTGGAGTCATGTGTTATTGGAATCCGCTTCTGTCATGCTTCGTAGTCAATGGCAGATCCATGCGTTTCTCGGCTCACGATGTGTGCATCATATTGGGGTTGAGGGGGGTAGGCAAACCAGTGGACATCTCTTTGAGGCGTGGTGTCGATTGCGATATCACGAACAAGTTCTTCGAACAGAGTGCCCACCTTGAAGCGGTCGACTACGAGGGAGTCCTGGAGGATCAACTCAAGGACCACAAGATACCCAAAGAGAAGAAAGCCACTCCTGAAGAATGGGTATCCATTCTAACTATGTATTTATTTACGACTGTCTTGTTTTCAATGAGCAATCAGGCAACACCGCAACAATTCTGGGACTATGCAATGGATTTGGACTCTCTGTGGGAATACGCTTGGGGCCAGGCGGTGTTCGATTTTATGCAGAAGTCAATTCCAGAAGTCGGCGCGAAAGCAAGTAGCTACGCCTCGAAGACCCTGACTGCTAATTCAACCCCAACACTTGTTGGATGCTCGTTTGCTCTTTTGGTAAAAAATCTATCTGAATAATTGTTAATTCATAATACGGTTCTAAATCAGTATGTTATGTCATTAGGTATGGTTTTACGAACACACGAAGCCCGATCGTTTGAGGCTTGGTTCGAATAGAGTACCACGCTATTTGAACTGGCAATTGTCCACAGACGGGACCAAGGAAGGATTTATGGATGCGATTAGCACCATAGACCCACAACGGATTGATGTCAGCATCACACCCGAGAAGTTAGAGGCTTGGGTGTTCGAATCAGACGACACGCTTGCAAAACAGTACTTCTTCCAAGTTCCTCCAGGTGAAACGCTAGCAAACGCACTCGTTCACACGATGAGCCAAATGCTATGTGACGGCCAAGAAAACATGATACAATTCCAGCAAATGATCGGAAACACCCCCCCACGCCCCACTGGTAACGTTTCACATTCAATGATTAATTGGCTGATCGAATAATATAAAAAACGTATAATATAACGCCATTGCAATTTCAGGTCTACAACATGAATCTGCAATAGGGAGGAAACGGACTGTTCAACCCGATCAATCTGCTGGGCCATCACAAGTGAGGCGGTCACCTCGCATCCTGAACCAATTAAACCAAGGTATATCTTATTCTTGCAGTGTTAATCCAATCATGTAGACTATATTAATATTTGTTCATTGTTGCAGTAGATGATAGAAGGAGATCATGCTCAAGGAGGCTCCCGGCAGAAGATGATGAAGATTCAGAAGAAGCAGAAGAAACAGAAGACGAGGAAGTGAGAGTTGTGGGAAGTGGGAAATCGAAAAGCCGTGCGAAGAACAAGAAGGCTCGGACAAATCAAATTCCAACAGGTATCTCTTGTCGTTGCATAGTTAATTCAATATATGTCAATTTACTTTGGTGATTTCCAGAGTCCAATGCGTCCGTTCAAAACATGTGGGCACAAAATCTTTGCGTAACCACACTCCCTACCAATCTGCAAGAGGAGACAATGCCAGAACATTGTGCCCAACCCCAGGACGACGGTACGTACTTTATTGTCTGGATTATGAATGTGCATGCAAGTTTTAATAATACTATTTTCAATAGTTGCCAAAGAAGATGAGAGGTCTTCTAGCTACATTCCGGATGACCAGCTACCTGATGTCGACAATGTTGTTGCGGAGCACGTTGCCAAGAGGAACAAGGAGTCGGGCCAGCAACGTTCGACCAGCTATCAATTTCCCGACGTCCACCCAAATGTCTGCAGCACTTTCTATGTCCAAAGGAAAGCTAACTCAGACCCCGCTATTTCTGGTACAATATCTCCATTTCAAAATACCAAATAACTTTAAGTACTTTCATTAATTCTCATAATTTCATTATCCATATCAACAGTTACACACCCACCCACCGTCGAAGCTACGCCATCAAAACATTCATGTGCTGGATCTAGTGGAACAATGAAGAACATGAACGAATTATCTCAAGGCAACATGCAGCTTACCCCCCACAGCAACTATGTCAACGTCACTCCACTGTCCATGAAGAAACCCAGTAGTGACGAGACATCGGCTTTCAAAGGTAAAATAGTTATCCTCCTCGATCGAACAATGAAAAGTACTGACATTGATTTGAATTTACTGCTAATAGCACCCACACGTTCGCAACAAAGCAACCACTCTGGACCAGGTTTTCAGACTGCCGACCTAGCACTAAGGATGGAACAAAGAGCACTTCAATTCGGCACGAAAGTGACTGAAGATTGCGATTTTTCTTTCGACTTAGGTAATGATTGTATGGCTAAACCCCCACAGCATACAACTTCACATCGTTACAAATTTAATTATGTTATTTTTGCAGGAATGGATCCTAGAGTAGGTCTCATTAGTCAGGAAAAAGGCAAAACAGTGGAAGAAAAGGAGGAGTTTGATCGAACTGATATGCTAGTGATCAACAGCCCATTTGATGCCATGGAACTACTCGTGCCTGATGTGGACTACGACAAGTTAAGTACTGACGATTTCCTAGATCAAAACTTGGAGAATCAATTCCCAACGTTCAAACTTGTCCCTGACTACATGAAACGCGTCATCCACGGTTACTTGTCGGGAAAAATCAAATTTGAATCCCTCCCAATCGAAGCTTTAAGAATGAGCGCAATGGAAGTGAAAATCCTGCTAGAAAGGAAGGCTCTTACTGCAAAGGTATCTGTCTATCTCCTGATCTAACGTACATTTTGAAAGGATGTCTCCAATTAACCCCTTCTTTAACGCTACAGTTGTTGAACGCAATGGTTGAAATGGTTCGCCGTTGTTGCATGGACGTCTATAACAGATGGTCCTTCATAAATCCCAGTGTCTCAGTAAGTGGCTTTTTCAAATACAAAAGTTACTTGAATTCATACTAATAATACCATGTTTTTTACTGGCAGGTCATGGTTCCAAACATGCTGCCAGAAGAAATGGATGAAGATACTAAGAGAGCTTTGTCGATTACCGAGTTGGCGAGCAACAGGTGGTTATTCGCTCCGTTCAACGTAGGAAAGAATTGGATATTGGTGGTTTTTGATTTTGACGAGCACAAAGTTTTTGTGTACAACTCGGCCCCCAAGACTGACCAGTATGCTACCCGGGTCAATTCGTTCATCGACG
The DNA here is from genome assembly GCA_946800325.1 of Luzula sylvatica. Classification (NCBI taxonomy): domain Eukaryota; kingdom Viridiplantae; phylum Streptophyta; class Magnoliopsida; order Poales; family Juncaceae; genus Luzula; species Luzula sylvatica. The sequence continues at coordinate 44,934,872 of OX326958.1, forward strand.
AGTGGAAAGTTTTCTTATCTGAGAGGTTGGATCGAGCTGAGATTACACAATGGGAAGAACGTTTGGTGCGTTGCCCTAAAACTGAGAGAGTAGAGGATAGTGCGATTTTCCTAGCTAAGTACGTGGAGTGTATTGCCGGATCAAGACAGATGGGATTCAGTCAGAAAGAGGTGGATCATGCGAGAGGCTACGCAGCATACAACCTAATATGCCTCCCCAAGTATTATGCAAAGCTGAAGGAAGTATAAATTACGCAATTCACTGTTGGAGTATTTTGTAATGGAACAAATGGTTTGGGTGTTAGTCCGGAACAATTAGCATGGTTTTGTTGTTAGTATTGAACACTGGTTTTTGGTTGGTTTCAGTATTGAACAATTAGTATGTTTTTATGGGTTTGTCTTGAACATTTACTAGGGTTTTATGGTTTGTTTTTGAACAATTATTTATCTTAGGTCGTTTTGTTTGGTTGTAGTATTGAACAATTATTATGGTGTTATGGTTTGTTCTTGAGGTCTGATGGTTGGTTTGTTAACAATTAATATATTTGTATGTTATTTATGTTAGTCTTTTTATTTATTGCTAAGTAGCTCAGAAATTTATTAACAAATATTACAAAAATAAGAGCGTTAAATGTAAAGCATTTCCTTTGTTGCTAGGCGTCAAACCATAAGAAATAAGACAGATAATAAGACAGAAATAAGAGCGTTAAATGTAAAGCAATTCCTTTGTTGTTAGGTGTCAAACCATAAGACATAAGACAGAAAATACGACAGAAATAAGAGCGTTAAATGTAAATCATTTCATTTGTTGTTAGGTGTCAAACCATAAGAGATAAGACAGAAAATACGACAGAAATAAGAGAGTTAAATGTAAATCATTTCATTTGGTGTTAGGTGTAAAACCATAAGACAACTCTTTCAGCGTAAAGAAATAAGACATAAATAAGAGCGTTAAATGTAAATCATTTCATTTGTTGTTAGGTGTCAACCCTAAGACAACTCTTTCAGCGTAAAGAAATAAGACAGAAATAAGACAGAAAGAAGAGCGTTAAATGTAAATCATTTCCTTTCTTGTTAGGTGTCAAACCATAAGACCACTCTTTTGACATACAGAAATAAGACAGAAATAAGAGCGTTAAATGTAAAGCATTTCCTTTGTTGTTAGGTGTCAACCCTAGTACAACTCTTTGCACGTAAAGAAATAAGACAGAAATAAGAGCGTTAGATGTAAATTATTTCCTTTCTTGTTAGGTGTCAAACCATAAGACCACTCTTTTGACATTCAGAAATAAGACAGAAATAAGAGCGTTAAATGTAAAGCATTTCCTTTGTTGTTAGGTGTCAAACCTAATACCACTCTTTCGACTTAAAGAAATAAGACAGAAATAAGAGCGTTAAATGTAAAGCATTTCCTTTGTTGTTAGGTGTCAAACCTAAGACCACTCTTTTGACATAAATTTGTTTATTCAAAATACCAGCGAACTATTCAAAATACCAGTAACAATTAAAATACCAGTAACATTCCAAATATCAGCAAAATTTTTTTATTTAAAATAACAGTAACAATTAAATACCAGTAATATACAAACAACTTTAGAACAGTAATAACAGTAACAATCAAAGTGGTTTAATCAGAACCGCTGTGGACATGAACACCTTATTCGGTTCAAAAATAACCAATTTGAAACAGGAAAACTGAAAGAGGTGCAAACCTTAGACCACTCTTAGAACCATTTGAAACATTTCTTTGAGAATAGTGGTAAATTCTTAGAACCAATTAAGCACCAAACTGCGCATTGCAAAAATTATCAGTCAGAAACTTACAACAGGTGTAAAACCCAGAATCAGGGAATTAATGACATACCTTGTAAAACTGAAAGAGGTGCAAACCAAAATTGCAAAGCTAGGTTTCAAAACAATCCAAAATAACCCAAAAAAACAATGGGAAAATTATCAGTCAGAAAATCCTGATATATGTATCGCGGGTACAAAAAAAAATAAACTAATATTTGTAACAGCAATATATGGCCATCTGGTATATATAGGAGTGTGAAATTTGCTTAAAATTCGAAATTTCTGATTCCCTCCAAAACGATGTTAAACGATACCGCTTCACCAACCGCCATTAATGCTGTACGTCCTACGTAGCAGTTACCACCTTAGCAATGACGACCTATATTTCACTAGCCATAAATGGGCCTGACAACTTTTAGTCCAATCAGTTAATCGCAAAAGGCCTATTTGGTTTAACGCGTTTTTGGGCCGTTAAGCCTTACAATCAAATTTCGCGGCCTGTCAACCATACACAGAAAATGGACCCGACCCCTATAAGGGAATCCGGGAAAAAGGCCCGCATGATTAAACACCCCCCTTTCCAGCGCATCAAGGCCTCGGGGGGATGAATCAAGGGGTCATGCATCATCGCTCAAAAAAAAAATACAGGCAAAGACATAATTCAACTTGTAAAAAATACCAAAGAAAAAGAAGTTTTTTCAACTGTGGAGCCGCATTGAAAAAAACGTAACAAACTTCGCACACGAGGAGACAGAGACGGTTGAGTCTTTAATTTTACTATTTTACCCCTGTATCCTTTCTTAACCGCCAGTGGTATTAACAATAATATCCTCATCTACTTGAGGGCATTTAACTCAGGCGCTCTTTCTTCTAACTTCCCTCGAAACCTACAAAGATTCCGGGCCGCGTCATGCTAGGTCGACACGTTAATCGTTTTAACACATCTGCAATCGGTGTATGCCGTGTACTATACACCAGATACTAAGTAGAAGCCACCTCAAAGGTTTGTCTGTAATATACATTATATACGGTATATACCAATTCCATACATATATATTGCCTTGTTGGCGCGAAGACCGTGCGATTTTCTTTCTGACGTATTTTCTTTATTTGCTTTTTATAATGTTGACGTCGTCTATATAGAGACCAAAGAAAGATAAAAATAAAAAGCATAGACTTCATGTTCGTCAAAATTGATATTTAGCATATTTTTTGTAAAATATCCGTGAGAAAGGAATTATTCAAAATTTTAAATACTCAACTAATATCACCAACAGAGCAATAATTGAGGAAACAAATCATCTTAATACAAACATAAGAATTAATATATAGTATCTTATGCAACAAACTATAATCATAAAAAGTATGCAACGTTTAATTATTTAATGTTGAAGCCTTGAAGGGTACCTCTAAAATAACCAACAAAAAGTACTTGCGCAATTTCATCCGTACCCCTTTGAATTCTCAAAATATCACAAAAGGTCCTAATATATGTATGGATAAAAGATAATAAATTTTGATAATTAATACGGGTACATATGAAATTACACCAAATATTAAAATAATAATATTCGTACATTGGATTTATTTATAAAAAAAAGTTAGAAACATTCTTATCCAGCTCGCGCCATTATTTCATTTTATCAATTTCATCCCTCAAAATTCGAAAATTCAAATTTAGAAAAGTTTGACAAATCACTTTGAAATTTCCGCAATAAAACAAAACAAAACGACTCCAAATTTTCGTTTCTTTCATAAAATAAGCACAAACGTTACATCAGACCATTTCTTGAAACCCCCGCTTAGCTCTTCAACAGCAAATCACAATCCATGGCGACGATGACGAGGACAACGAGAAGAAGACAGTAGAAATCAACCTTCCTTCCTTCTTTGCTACGATTCCAATGGCTTTTTGCGATGGGATGTAGTAGCTCCAGTCATAGAAGAATCGGTTTGCATTTCAACCTCAATCCGTTATTCAGTTCACACCGTGACCATGATGATCGTAATCCGTTGCACTTGTGTAGAGACCGTACGGAATTGATCCATACTGCCGGCGATCGCCGGTACGGTGCTGCTGCAGCTCATGCTGCGTATCTTCAGTCCGTGGTTGCTTTCAGTGAGTCTCTGTGCCGGTTTGCAGCGGATGAGTTACTGTGCATTTCTGTACCTGGATCGCCTGTATTGACTCTCCCGTCTTCGAAAGGAAAATCGAAGCAAGCGGATTCGGAATCGGTGTTATCATCGGTTTCTTCTCTTTCACATTCTCTCTCGTTTGAAGATGATGAAGAAGGAGATGAGAAATTGAAATCTCTTGATTCAAATTTGAAGAGAACTTCCAATTCTTCGACAGTTACGCCATTATCTCACGATATCTCAAACAAAGAAGAAAAACCTCCGGTGGATCCTTCAACAAGCTCGAACGGAGAAGCATCTAGAACGTCGAATTTCCAGATGAGATCCTCTGGAGCAAATCCTTCTGCAATTTACGATTCTGATCCATACGGATATGGATATGGATACGAATACCAGTATGGATCAGAATCAGTATTCCCTAACCCCAATTCAAACCCAAATTTCGACGATAGACCTGGTCCGAGCAATGCTGCAGCACCTCCAGCTCCAGTTGCAGAGAATTCTACTTGGGGTTTTCTCGATCCATTTTCAAATTATGATTCGAATTATGATCCATTCATGATGTATTATTCAGACGAGAGATTCAAGTATTCAAATGCTATTCATTCTATTCACAGTAGCGCTGATTCTGATGAGATTCGAAAGCAGGAAGGCATCCCAGAATTAGAGGAAGAAAACCAATTCAATGAAAATGGAAACGAAAATGGAAAAGGAAAAGGAAAAGAAAAAGAAAAAGAAAAAGAAAAAGAGAAAGAGAAAGAGAAAAGAAAAGGAAAAGAAAAAGAAAAGAGTGTAGATCCATCGATTAACGTCAATATTAGTACCAAAGGTACTAACGATGCGGGATCAAATGGTAAGAATAAAGCGGTAAAATTTAAAGAAGATGAAGAGGCAACGAATTCAATCTCAACTGCAACTTCGAATTCTGAAAATGGTCATGTTGTTCCATCGATGGTTATTACTAGAGATTTGAATGAGGTGATTGAAGCGATCAAAACTCAGTTCGATTTAGTGGTAGATTCTGCTAATGGTGTATCCGACATTCTCGAGGTGGGCAAAGTGCAGCACCAATCTGGTTTTCTTGGTGGTACGGTTTTTTAATTAATTTATTTTCCATTTCTACTCTAATTTCTCTTTCTAAATTCGGTTTACAAAATTTTGATGCATCAATTGCAGTTATGCCCACAACTCTTCCTGTTTTGCTCACTTCATGCCTCCCTCACAATCCATCTACTTCATCTACACGCAAAACCAAGAATAATGCGAGCAGTTCAAGGGCAAATGCAATTAAATCAAATGGAGATCTCCATTCGGCTAGTTTGGTACCCATTGACCTCTCATTGACCTTGGAGAAATTATATGTTTGGGAGAAGAGACTCTACAAGGAAGTCGAGGTACACGATTTCTTTCTCTTTCTTTCTGGGAAATTTGCAAAAAGGCCCTTGTTATATCTCAGAATAATGAAATTGATATAGGTTGTTGTTCTAGGATGAAGAGAAACTTCGATCAGAGTACGATAAGAAGTACAAGAGATTGAAAAATTTGGACGAACACGGTGCAGAGTGGTCCACGGTGAATTCGACTAGAGCAATAGTTAAATCTTTACAAAATAAAATTACTGTTGCGATGAAATCGGTTCATACAGTCTCCAAGCAAATTCACTTTATAAGAGACCAAGAATTGCAGCCTCAACTCGTCGAACTGGTCCAAGGGTATGTTTGCAAATTCATTTTTTTCTTGGGTATATTTGCATAATTACACAATTATACATTATCATACAAGTATACTGACTTCATCAAGTAACCGACTATTCTTATTCAATACCAGTTAGGTATAATTATGAATTATACTATTTGGTAGTACCCCAATTTGGCAATTAAGTATTATAACACACCAAATTATTTGGTGCAACAAGCAAGTTGTACATTTGTCTTATATGATCCTAAAATTTGCATAATCTTATTTTAACAGATTAATACAAATGTGGAAATCGATTCTCAAGTGCCATACAGAGCAATTACACGCAATAATAAGTTTAAGTAGTGAAAATCTCAAGGCACAAATTAGGCCTCATTCAAGCCGAACTGCAAAATCCACCTTAAAACTGGAAAAAGAAATCTCTAGATGGAGACGGTATTTCAAAAAATGGATCACCACTCAAAAATCCTTCATCGAAGCCCTTAACGGGTATTTAATCCTTTGGATCCAACAAGAGAAAAAAACCCAAGAAGAAAACGTAGATGGGGTGCCTCCTTTTTCTCCAGGTAGACTCGGTGCACCGGCTTCCTTCGTCATTTCAAATGATTGGCATCAAGCAGCGAAAAACATTTCGGAATCCAAAATCCTGGAATCCATTTCCGAGTTTGGATATATCGTGAGAGATTATAAAAGGTTACAAGTGGAGGAAAATCGGTTGAGGACCAGAGCAGAGTATTTCTCTAGGGTTTATCAAAAGAAGCTCAAGGCTTTGCAAGACGAAATCGGAACTCATAATCTCAAAATCGAAACCAGAACCGGTGGCGAAATCCTGGAAATAGTTTCCCGAAACAAAGACGAGTCTGAAAACCCGGAAACGGAATCCCATTACCGTGATTACTTCCACCAAATCGCGAAACTAGAAGAGACGAAGAGGAGAAGGGACGAGGAGAGACAAAGACACAAAGTGGCTTTGGAGAAAGTTCATGATTTTGCAGCAAGTGTATTGAACACGGGATTAGTACCGGTTTTCGAGGAGTTGGTTCATTTTGTTTCGGAGAATTTGAAGGCTTATGAAGAGGTTAGGCTTGTGATTAATCAACCTTTGGGGGGCATTAATGGAAATTGACTGACTAACTAACTAACACGTGTCGCTTATAGATGTGTCAAGTTAGAAACTAACTATATATCCTTTTACCGCAAATTGATTTGATTTTTTTATATACGTTTTAAATTGAGCAATTTTGGTGTTCAAATTTTGTTTTTCAAATTCGAAGTGTATATTTGTCTTCAATGGTTTCAATAAAAGAAACTTGGGATTTTTCAATATGATTTCGTCCTAAAGTTCGAATTTATGGTGTTTTTATTAGTAATGAAACGGAGCATATTAGGAGGGCTACATTTTCTTCAAAGAAGATAATTTAACAAAAATGAAAGTATATACTTTGTTTTTTTTTCCTTTCTTGACCATATAAATAAAAAACATGGTACAAAAATACTCAAGTTAAAAGACCATAAAAAGATATAATGACGGTTATGAAATTGCAGATACTTGGGTAACAGAGGGGTTAGGGTCGCGATTTTCTGCGGCAGCAAAGCTGAGTAGCTCTTGCTGTGCTTTCTGATGTGTCATTCTCCTATTGGTCTCTACCCATATTAAAAGAGCCGTTACATCAGCAGGGCTCACTCCGCCCATCCGTCTTGCCTGTCCCACCGTTTGAGGCCTCACCTAAATTATATCATGAAATAATCAAATTATCGAATTTACCCTTCCAAAATTATAAATATCAAATCTATCCTTCCAAAACAGCAAATATATCAAGGTTCCTTCGGTATCAGCTCGGAAGGGCAAATTTGATATTTTTGTGTTTCTGAGAGAGAGAGAGAAAGAGAGGTACTTTTGAGAGCTTTTCACGAGCTTCGAGGGATAAAGTATTAATCGAGTGGTAATCTAAATCCTCTGGTAGCTTCTTATGTTCCTGATTTACAATCTACACCCCGAAAAGCTTAAAATTACATAATGATAAAACCCCACAAAAAAAAAAAAACCAAAAAAAATTATAGTTAAATACCTGTTGAAGTTGGCTTTTTTGTCGAATAATAAAACCCTCGTACTTAATATCGATCTCGACACAATCCTTTTCGGCCTTGGATAAATTCTCGTTTCCAAACCCGTGTTTTTCTAGAAGCTTGTATTGCACGTGTGGCTTTTTTAAAATACTTTCTAAAGTGATGTGATCTCTCAAGGGTTGGCCCGATACTTCAGTGACCGCCAAAGCAAAATCACCACCCCCTTCATTAAAAAAGAAAATAAATTAGCAATTTTACAAAAAGACCCCTATCTTTATGTAGATTTTGAATTATTTTTAAATTACCTGAAACCTTAACAGACTTGAGGCGTTCTTTTTCTTGTTTAATAGAATCTTGCTTAGTTTTGTACAAATTCCATCTATTTTCACTAATTAATCCAATTTCATGGCCTAAAGGAGTTAATCTACTATCTGCATTATCGGACCTTAACAACAATCTGTGCTCTGATCGGCTACATAAAATCATCAAAATAAAAAAATTAAAACATTTTCAGAAAGAACCCTATATTTTCCCTTTTTATATTTTAAGTACCTGGTTAACATGCGATACGGTTCTCTAAGATCTTTAGTCACAAGATCGTCAATTAAAGTTCCAATATAACTACTTTCTCTCTCTAGAACCACGAGTGGCTTCCCTTCAGAATGCCTCGCCGCATTTATTCCAGATATTATTCCCTTTACGCAAACAATTATTTCCAATTCAGGCACAACACAGGGTCTATTTTGCAAAATCTCAATAAAACAGGGTTAAATCCAGAATATTTACCTGAGCTGCAGCCTCTTCGTAACCAGTAGTACCATTGATCTGTCCCGAGAAAAACAAGCCCTGTATTTTCTTTGTCATGAGCGATCTCGAACACTGGTACGCTGGCAAAAAGTCGTACTCCACCGCATAAGCCGGCCTGAGCATGACACACTTTTCTAATCCTGGCAAAGTCCTCAACAAACCGAGTTGTAACCTCTCTGGCAATCCCGTCGAAAAACCCTAATTTTCAATAGTTCAGGGGCTTTTTTGAAATTTTCAATAATGTAAGGGCCTTATTGAAAATTATTCGAACCTGGACGTAAATCTCAGGGACGGTTCGGCCTTCCGGTTCGAGAAATATCTGATGTGATTCCTTGTCCTTGAACCTCACTATCTGATCGTGAACGAAATTTATAGTTTTGAAAAAATATTGAGAAAAGTGAGGGGGGTTTTTGAGAAATTTACCTTGTCTTCGATTGAAGGGCAGTAACGAGGGCCTTTGGCTTGGACCCAACCGCCATAAGTAGGGGTTTCGTGTAAATTATCGTTTATGATTTTATGAGTCTCGCTCGTGGTTCGTGTCAAGTAGCAACACATTTGGTCTCGTTCTACGTGACACTCTGGATCGAAACTGAACCAACCTGCCTATTAAAAAAAAGAGAATTTTTCAAAAATACCCCTGTATTTTATTATATTTATTGACCTGTTATGTAAATACCTCGTCATCGCCAAATTGGGGTTCGAGACCTGAAAAGTCAATGGAACGAGAGTCGACTCTAGCTGGCGTACCGGTTTTTAACCGTTGAGTCTCGAACCCTAGAGATTGAAGATTTTCGGTCAAGCCAACCGAGGCTGACTCGCCGGCTCGTCCAGCTGGCATGGAGGTACGGCCCACCCAAATCGTACCGCTCATGAACGTACCAGTGGTAAGCACAACCGAAGGAGCAAAAAAGTCCATGCCGAAAAAGGTATGGACCCCTTGTATCGAATCGTTTTTGCCTATTATTACCTCTGTTACCATTGCCTCTCTTATGATAAGATTCGATTGGCTAAAATTGAAAAAATACCAAATTATTATTATGATAAATTGATAATAGTTAAACACTTAAACTTGTTATTAATTATTAAATAATGATAATACAACCTGTCTACGACTTTTTTCATCTCCATGGCGTATTCTCTTTTGTCAGTCTGAGCTCGCAATGCTCTCACAGCAGGGCCTTTCGAAAGGTTCAATACACGCTTTTGCAAATAAGTCCTATTAAACGAATCTATTATATACAAGTCCAGATTTGAGCAAATAATTTTGTTTATTATTTATATAAACCTGTCTGCAATTTTGCCGATTTCGCCACCTAGGGCATCGACCTCATGTACCAGTTGCGATTTTGCGGGCCCACCTACTGCTGGATTGCAAGGCTGTGTATAAATTCAATACTTTCGTTATGAAAAACATTGAGAAAAGAAAAATAATGCTTTAATTGAAGAGATAAAGTTAGCAATTTTCATACTTGCCAAGCAATTCGGTCAAGGTTTAGAGTGAGAAGAAGAGTTCGTGCACCAAGTCTAGCCGAAGCAAGCGCCGCCTCACATCCTGCATGACCTCCACCTACAACAATCACGTCGTATCTCTCCTCTCCTTCTTTATCTACCTTCTCGCTCACTCCGTAGTTGCCTGTATAACAAACAATTCACCACTGAAGAAACTCCATGAATCATTAATGGAAGCATAAGAAAGCAAAATGCGGAAGTAAGGTAAATGTATACGAACTACTGGTACAATACCGTTTGAAGCGAAACTGGCGACTGCTCTGTGAGTGCGATAAGTTCCAGGACTGAAAGAGAGAAAGGAGAAAGTTCTACTTCTTTGAGAGAGAAAGGTCTGGGCTGGACAAGAGAATTGGAGAGAAAAAGGGCGAGGAGAGGTGAAGAAGGCGGAGATAAGGCGTGGTCCGGTGATCGACGGAGACATGGGACTGAGCCGGTACATCATCTGATTCATCTCCCTCCAGCACGAAGCGAGATAAGAGAGACTAATAAATCCTTCGCAGTTTCGAAAGGGTAAATTTGATATTTTAAACTTTTGGAAGGATAAGTTTGATATTATAAACTTTTGGAAGGGTAAATTTGATATTTTCAAACTTTTGGAAGGGTAAATTACTAAATTGGATGTTTCAAACTTTTCTGAAGGGTAAAGTTGATATTTTGAACTTCTTGAAAGGTATATATAAATTTTTCCGCTCGGATAGTGTTAACTTGTACTACTCTCCAACCAGCACTTCTGGCCGGTGTATTCTGGCTCCGGCGAACATTCTCGCCGTGGAATCCGACTGAGAACAACACTAATGGAGTTTCAGATCGCACAGTCTTGTTTTCATTCTTGCTCGATTTCCCGCCTTCAAGTTCAACAACGACAAGCTTGGCTAAGATCGAATACCACTGGTACGAGTAAATATGCTAGTATAGTTAAAAGTAGAAGTAGAGGAAGCAGGATTTGTGCGAGATATCCGCAAGAACCTTCTGGAAAAAGTTCTGGTTCCGAATCTATCCAGGTCTACTCTCAAATCGAAAGGTTAATACTGAATTACTGATCAAGAATTCTTGTTATTCGATCCAAATCGAACTCGAATATAAAACAATTGTTCTTTGTGCAGATTAATTACAGAAACTGCAAGACAATCACAACAACCTTGGAATTCCTCAGGAGATTGGACTGAAATTGAGGTATATCATTTCCATCTTATCTTTATTATTGTCAAATATGTTTTTTTGGTATCGTAATAACATGATTTTGTTTTTGGATAGGGAGCATGGGTTCTAAGATCGAAAATTACAGAGCCAAAATCAGTAATTCACTTCGTAGGTGGTATCTTTGTAGGAGCTGCTCCTCAACTAACATACCGTTATTTCCTCGAGCGCCTTGCAGACAAGTAAGGCCTTAATTAAATACAATCAATTACTCAACTTTATTATATTTTCTACAATTTGATTTCTTTATCTATTTTTTGTTGTTGTCTATTTTAGGGGGGCATTGGTGATTGCAACGCCATATGCAAGTGGGTTCGACCATTTCTTTATAGCCGATGAGGTCCAATTCAAGTTTGATCGGTGCCTTCGCTTCTTGCCAGAATCGGTCAGTACCCATTTCAATTCCTTAATAATGGAGGGGCTTTTTTGGAATATAGATATAATACGGGGGTTATTTTGCAAAATTTTCAACTTATTAAATCGAGAATTATTTGATTGATATAGGTAAAGGACCTACCGAGCTTTGGGATTGGTCACTCATTAGGATCTGTAATCCACCTTCTAATCGGTATCATATTTATTGTTCATTTATATTGTTTTGGGGAATTCAATTTTATCTAATAAAGTTTACTTTGTATTTGTGTCAGGCTCTAGATATGCAGTACAAAGAAATGGAAATGCTTTAATGTCTTTCAATAACAAGGTATCATGTACTTTCATGGGTTTAGGGTTTTGACATTTAATAATTAACCTTATTTATTTTTTTGTTTTTGTAGGAGGCAAGCATGGCAATACCGTTATTTTCGCCGGTTATAGTACCGATGGCTCAAAGTTTCGGTCCTATTATATCGCAACTCATCTCTTCTCCTACTATTCGCATGGGGGTATTTATATTTTATACTACTCCATTTTCATCAAATTTCCTAAATTTATATATTGATATTAAAATTGGAAATAAAATAGGCGGAAATGGCCATGAAGCAATTACAAAGCTTGAGTCCTCCATTACTGAAACAAGTGCTCCCATTGGTCGAACAACTCCCTCCTCTATACATGGATTTAATTCAAGGCAGAGAAGACTTCACTCCTAAACCCGAAGAAACTCGCCGCCTCGTAAATATTCCGAAAAAAAAATATTGTCCTTTTTTTTAATTAATAGAAAAATGACCTGCAGATAAAATCATACTATGGAGTTTCTCGAAACTTGTTAATAAAATTCAAGGACGATAGTATAGACGAAACACCAATACTTGCACAAGTGTTGAGTTCGGAAGCCGTTATCAATTCCGTGCTCGACATGTCCATTCGCTCCTTGCCCGGCGATCACGGCCTCCCCTTACAACAGGTTTCTTAAAATCTTAAAATATTCAAAAAAGAAAAAAGATTTTTTTATTATTTGAAAAATTAATCTTTTGGATTTTAGGTGTTGCCTGACGTGCCGCCAGCGATGGCGGACTACGTGAATAGAGGAGGCGAATTGTTGGCGAATCTGACGGCAGGAACGCCGTGGGAAGCGGTTGCGAAGGAAGTGGGGGAGACGCTCGGTACTACGGACTCGCGCATATTACGTGCGCAAATTTCCAAGGATGTTAATTTGTTGGTCGATGTTATCGCCTCTTGGATGGACGATAATTCTTCCCCCAAGGTCCTCCCTCCTTAATTAACTAATCACTTTATTAATTCATCGCGTTTTAAAAAGGTGTAGATATTTTGAATTTGTATGTATTGTAAGTTGGACCTATTTTACAAAATATCAAAAGTATCATAATATGGGATCCACTTATTGATGATAGAGTTTATTTTATTTTTTTTCATTTTTTTGATGAATTGGGGAAGAAAGGTATGATCATTGGAATGAAATATGAAAATGATGGATTATATGATTAGCTTGACATGACAAATGATAGTTGGAGATATTGACCGTGTATAAACAAATAGAACATGTTGGTTACGAGAACATGGAGACAATTCAAGAAAAAATTGGTCCCAATACTACAAGAACCATGAATTATATAAACTCGATTCAATGCTGCCAGACAAGATATGTATATCATATATGGGCTCATGCATGTGCCTTTGCCCATGTGGTTCCCCCTTCATTTCCTCTGTTTATCTAATTTCTCTTCAAAAAGGCCCTTACATTGTTAAAAGTTACATAATGGTCCTTTATTTTATTCTTTATTAGTCTTAACAAATGGCCAAGAGAGATATTTTTATTGAAGGCAGAGCTGTCGATCTGTGAATTGGTCAAATGAAAAATGGCATGACTAGGAACTGGGAACCACTTTATTTTTGATTCTTTGTATAATATAACATTGTTATGTATACAGAAGATAAATCACTTGTCTTACATGCATAATTGCTTGGAAAAAGATATGTGTGTAGTTTTTTGGCATAGAAAATCGGAAGGATAAAATAACTTCGATCCACGTGGTTCCACGGCTCTCGCTCCGGCTCCGGCTACGTCTCGAACTCACAAAGTTACACACAATCCATATATTAATGCTAAGATATGGAGGTCCAATTCATATTGTACCAGTTTCTTGTTCAAGGCATTTTAGATCCGTTGGATAGGATTTTTGATGAGAGATTAAAAAAAAAAAAAGCAAAAACATTTATCAAAATGCTTTATTTATAAGTGATATATTCCAATAAAAAAATTTAATGAACTAATTATTTAGCTCAAATTTATTTGTCTAGTTCATCTTGTATATTCAATTTTTTTTGAACTACAAATTACCCATCTAATAATCGCACAATTATATAAATGAATATGATATTTGTCATTTTTACTATTCGAATCAATTATTACTTAAAAAAATCAATTATAAGTGATGTCAACTATTTTTGAAATGTAAATTGATTTTATATCTAATAAAATTATTATTGCAAATAGCTCGCTGTAGCATTGCTATAGCGCGATAATAGTGTTGTTTTGATTATAAACTTTGCACACTGTAGTTTTATTGCGATTTTTAAATTCTCGAAGAGTTTTTTTTGAATTTGACATATATAAAAATAGTAAAGTAATTAAAAAATAATTTCAAAAATAACTAAAAAAAGATTCATTTTTGAATTTTTTTGAACGAGATATTTCATGATACTATTTTATAACATACATCATGGTATATGATGCAAAAAAATATTAATTTTGTATGCTGCAAAAATATTACGTCGCTATAGTGTCAGGTACACGCAATTCGCTGGAAGAAAAATTCTAAACGCTACAAAACGCTAAACGTTATTTGCAACATTGAATAAAACAAACAAACAAAAAAATCTAATTTTAAAAAAAAACGAGTAAATGGAGAAGGCTCAGTGGTCCTCCATCCATTGGTGAAATTACAGGCGAAATCTAATTTTAAAAACATAGTTTGTTAATTTCGAGAATTACGAGTGTTTGAAATTGTTAAAAGAAAATTTAAGGATGAAAGAATAAAGTTTAAGAATGAAAAAATATGATTTGTTGATGATGAAAATGAAGAATGAAAAATGAAGTATATATATAGGCGAATGTAATGATAATCGTTTTTTTAATAAAATCGACTTTTGAAAGGTCGGGTGTAACCTTGTAGGTAACAGTTAATTAAAAACACCGACCTTTAAAATATGAGATAATAGTCTAACAAAAAATAATAAAGAGTAGTAAACAATACAAAACTTCGGTCTTTTAAAAGTTGAGAGTATTTATGTAATTTACGGATCTTCGAAAATTCGAGACTTTGTGAGTTTATTTTATACAACACATTTAACTAATTTGAAGAGTTAAAATTCTCTACTTTTTAAAAATTGAATTTACAAAATTTTCATCCTTTGAAATCGAGAATGTCATGTTTATAAATATCAAGTTGGATTCACCATGTTTACAAATTTCAATTCTTTTGTCTACATTAATAAAATATTCTTAAATTTTACAATATACATTAATAAAATATTCCTAATTTTTTTTCTGGACGCTTAGAAGGTCCAGAAGGCAGCGGACTCATCTTTCCTCACTATTTAGTAATCAAGAGAAATAAAACCATCATTAATATAGTCACAAACAGACAAACACTCTGTTCCCTCTCACTCCTCTCTCGATCTGCACATTCACCACAACCCCTCTCCTCCTCCTCTCTCTCTCTCTCTCTCTCGTTTCTCTGATAAACCCTGCATTTATTCCATTTCCTCTCGATCCAGACCCAAAGAAAATCGAGGCGAAAACGAAAGGAGAAGAATTCAAGAGATTCGGAGACAAACCAAAGCTCCAAAGAGTAGCGTTTTGTGGGTAGCTCGGAAGGAACGAGTGTCGACATTGTAGATCTAATTGGTGGAAGAAGAACAATGGGAGATGAAAAAGGGGGAGACGTAGTCGCAGTTGGCGGCGGCGATGGAGGAGAAGAGGGCCTGCAGTGCAAGGAGCATCCGTACAGAAGCAATCCAGGCGGGATCTGTGCTTTTTGTTTGCAAGAGAAGCTCGGCAAGTTGGTTTCTTCTTCCAATTCCAACACCCCTTTCTTTCCTCTCCATCCTCCCCCTTCTTCTAATAATTCTTCTCCTCCTTCCTTCCGGTCTGTAAACAACTCCTCTGGCTCTGCCTCTACTTCCACTGCCGTTCCGTCCGCTACTTCTCGTAATGGCCATGGCCGCACTATCAGACCCAGCAAGATCCCCTCCTTCCTTGTTCGACCTAGCTCAAACCATCAATACATTAAGAAAGACCAGCCCCCTCTTAAGCCTTCTTCTTCATCTATAATCAATACCAACACAATCTTGTCTTCGGCTAATTCATTAGCAGCACCGCCCCTGAATGTGAAACCAAGCAAATCAGTCGTGCCAAAGCCCACAGGAGACAAAAACATGGTGGCCCCACCAACATTAACCATGGATAGCCCCCGCAAGAAAAGCTTCTGGTCCTTCCTCTACCTCTCTTCCTCTTCTTCCTCGGCCGATTCTACGAGTGCTTCGGCTCAGCCCATTGGAGCCACAGGCTCTACTTTTGGTACTACTAATGCAGCTCTCAGAAGGCGATCCGTCTCCTCCTACTCATCATCAAGGGGACAAGGGACACATCACGATCTCCCCCATCTCGGATCCATCGCAGATCACAAATCAGAGGAGGACGAGACTGTCAGCCCAGGAGGAGGAAGCCAGAGCCAAGGTTCATCTTCCTCGTTTGGGCGAAAGGTCGCGAGGTCGAGATCTGTTGGATGCGGGAGTAGAAGCTTTTCAGGTGATTTCTTAGAACGGCTCTCTAATGGATTCGGAGACTGCACTCTGAGACGAGTCGAATCACACCGCGAATCGAACAACAAACCGAATAAAATGGGTATTCATGGGCACATGGATGATGGAGAGGAGACCGAGCTCGAGCAGAGAATGAGGAGGATCAAATGCTCTGGCTTTTTCAGCTCTTCGTACGCGTCTTCTTCGTCGTACTGGCTATCGGCAGATCAGAGCGGTGCGAGAATGTCAACAGGAGGAGGAGGGAGGAGTAATCGGAGTTGGGGTTGGGCCTTTGCGAGCCCAATGCGTGCATTCAAGCCCACAACAACCTCTTCGTCTTCATCGATCAAATCTATGCCTTCAACAATTACGGCAATTCCACCGCCAATTTCATCGAGTTGAGTTCATTGCCTCCTTTTTTTTAATACTTTTTCCCGATTGGTTTGCTTTATCTAACAAGTGTGCGAGAATTTATAATTGGAGCAATTGATTGACTTGATTATTCTTTATAGATGGATAATTATGGTAATGGAA
The DNA here is from genome assembly GCA_946800325.1 of Luzula sylvatica. Taxonomy (NCBI): domain Eukaryota; kingdom Viridiplantae; phylum Streptophyta; class Magnoliopsida; order Poales; family Juncaceae; genus Luzula; species Luzula sylvatica. The sequence goes on from OX326958.1 coordinate 44,951,818, forward strand.
TACAAGTTCTTTTTATCCATTTTTTCTAGTTGAAATTATTTATTATGATGTTGGAGTGGTTATGTTTTTATGTACTGGAGACAAAAAATCTGAAAAGGTTGTATTTATTTATGTTTCTTTGGAGGATTGTTGTAAAAAATATCTAACTTTATGCAATTTTTTTTTTCCTCTTTAATTTGTGATCCTTTTTACCTTTTTTTGTACTTCGAAATGTTAGTAATTAAAATTGAATGATTGGTATCCGAATTAAATGATGTGAGAAATTTAGCATTAGTCTTGATACTTGTCGGTCAGGGCCGTCAACTAATCGAACTCGAACGAACCAAGGCTGTTCCAGTTAGTTAAGAAAATTTATTGAACATGTTCAATTTGAATTGATACAATGATACGAGGTTCTATTTTCATTATAATTCGAACAATTAGATTAGTTCGGTATTGGTTCGAGAAATTAAATTTTTCAAATTTGAATTGATACGTGGTTCTATTCATTTATATAATTACGAGCATAGGCGATCTCGTCCCAAATCAATGGGGGAGACAGTAATCTAGGAGGACTATTGTGAAAAAATTTAAAAAAAATTGAAGGAACAATAGTACATAATTTTATAATTCTATCGTAAAATACATTGACATAATCATATATATATTACCGTTCAAAAATTTAAAGAGAACAGTTGTCTCCTCTTAGTCCCTTAATAAATTCACCACTAATTACGAGCATTCGACCTCAAAAAAACAATACATTCATATTCCACAAAATATGAAGCCAACATACCCAATCTAAACTTCTGACATCGTCCAACCCATAATAAAAATATGGACCCAACAATGTCACAAATATAACAAACAAAATGAACAAAACGGATCATTGAAATAATCGGATTTGGGCTAAAGACAGAGATTATTTTTTTTGAAGGAGGTTCGACAAATAGTCGATGCCTCGAATATATTTCATGAAGATAAGCGTTACATTTTACAATAGTTTGGAGGGTAGATAGAATTACTTACTCTACTTCTATCCTCTCAATAATCTTAAATATAAACGCATGAACATCCTAACCGACTACTCACAGAATTTATACCACGCTATCGTGTCTTGTGTGACTTGATTGGAGACACGAGTTGAGGATTGTGCTTTATCGTTGAAGAGCGCATCGTTACGAGACTTCCATATATTCCAAATCGCCGCGAGCCAAGCCGTTTGCCACAACTTGGTGATATGAGTAGTGGACCAAAATTCAAATGGGTCTGATATCACCGGTGGTGTTCCGTGTATCCTTGAAGTGAGGGAGTTACAAATTATATTGGAGAAGGAGCAGTCAAACAGTAGGTGACGTGTTGTCTCCTCTTCTGTTTTGCATAGGGGACATAATCTGTTGTTGGGCCATCCTCGTAGTTGTAATTTATCGCTCGTAAGAATGCGTGATTGGATGGCTAGCCATCCAAAGAAGCGAACTTTTAGTGGGGCTTTTGCTTTGAATAACACGTTTTTCCACGAACAGATAACTCCCGGGTTTATGAAAAAGGAATAGATATTTTTGGATTTGATGGTCTGAGAGTGATCGTTGGGACCATCGTTCGGGAGGGAGATGTAAGTGTTGTAAAGAGGCTCCAAGTTGACGAGGTCTTTGATGAAGAATGAAGATGTTCTTTTTTGTGAGATTGATGTATGGGATAGGTCCGTTGAGTTATATAACTCTAATAGTGTTTCGGACCAAAGGGAGGAGTGGTCATTATTTGCTTTGTGTATCCATTTCATCAGGAGAGCTTCATTTTGTAATTTTAAGTTAGCTAATCCGAGACCTCCATTAGCTTTTGGCAACATGACTTTATTCCAGTTGACCAGACAGTGTCCACCGAGACATTTGTTGTCACCCTTCCATAGAAACCCTCTCGCTATGGAATTGATTTCTTTGATTACCCATTGTGGTAATTTTAGGACTTGCATGAAGTGAACTAGTATTGCATTGAGTACAGATTTAACCAAAGTTAGTCTTCCACCTGATGAGAGAAGGAGGCCTTTCCAGGATGAGAGTTTATTTCTCATTTTTTGGATGAGGGGTGCGAAAGCAATTTTTGTTGGCTTTCGAATGGAGAGTGGTATTCCGAGATATGTGATTGGCAGGGATTTTTTGGAACATTTTAGAATGTCCGAGAGGACAGAGTGTAATTCCTCAGGTATTGCGATTGGTACAAATGATGTTTTGTCCCAATTTATCTGAAGTCCGGAGATTTCAGAGAAAATATGTAAAGCGTGTGATATGATTTTTAGATTCGTTGGCCTAGCCTCTAGGAATAGCACTGTGTCATCAGCATATTGCATAGCTTTGGGTGCAACTTTCATTGGTGTTGACAGGATTGGATTTAAAGATTCCAATAAGTTTTGTAGTGCGTCAACTACCAAGTTGAATAATAGTGGGGATAGTGGATCTCCTTGTCTTAGTCCTCTTTGATGGTCAAAAGAGAAGCCTCGTTGACCATTGATACGAACTCATGAGGAGGATGAAGAGGTTAAGATTTTGATCCATTGAATCCATTTTTTAGGAAAGCCGCGGGTTGATAGGAGTGTATATAAGAAATCCCATGAGACTGTGTCGAAAGCTTTTCGAAAGTCTATTTTAAGCATGATTGATGGTGTCTTTGTTTTATGCAAATGTGAGAGAATTTCCCTTGTTGAAATGAACATTTCAGCTATGGATCTTTTACGGATAAATGCGGCTTGTTTGTTTGAGATGAGATTTGGAAGGACGGGTTGTAGCCGGTTTGCGAGTATCTTTGAGAGGATTTTTGAGATAGGGGTAATGATGCTAATTGGTCTGAATTCCGACATATCCAGAGCATTCGTTATCTTTTTTATTAGAGAGATATCCGCAAAGTTGATCCTTTTCATTTCTTCACTAGATATTGAGTTGCTGTGAAATGAAAAACAGACCGAGGATATTGATGGGAATTCACCCGTCCCCGGGCCCGCGCAGCGGATATGAAGGCCCGGTCCGGTTCCCTAAATCCAAGATCACGCCATGACTTCGAGGGTACGATGCAAAGTAGGATAGACGATTACCAGCGTGAAATTGATCACGCACGACGGGTTGATCGCTCGCATCCTTCTCTTCCTTCGGTGTCACGTTGGTGACTAGCCCGTGCGTCCCATACCACACGTCTCCCACCGTCTTGACACGCCTCCGGTTGTCTTCATGCGTCCCGTTTCCGATTCGCTCGTTTCCGTCTCCGACAGATTTCGTTCCTCTGAATCGATCACAACCGAAAGAGCTCCAGATGTTGCTCCTCTACTTGTATCCACCTTGACTCGTAAGACGTCGGTCGCGGGTGCAACTGCCTAGACGAAGCACCGGCGAACTTGCTCGATTGATTGATTCTCTTCTCCGGAAAAACTGTTTTTCTCGATTCTCTCTTTACACCCTTTCACTCAATAGAAAGATGTCTCTCAATATTTCTGGAATATTCTGAATATTCTGAATGAATTCACATCTGGATTGACCAGTGAGAGAGAGAGAAACATCTTATTTATATCACATATGATTAGGATTGGCCAAAAGACATGTATATCCAATATCCACTCTTTCACACAGAAAGTTGCATGAATCTGTCCATTATTTTGTCTATACGAAATTGGTAAATTCCTCTGACAGAAAATCAACCAACACGAAAGTTGTAGATAATCTTATTATCTACACGAAGCAATTTTGTCTGGCCCAATTGGAGTTCGTATGCAAACGTTATGACAGTTTTACCAACTGTATGTCATACCGTTGCACCCTTTCGGTATTTCATAGAAACGACACTTATACTTCGTTCATATGAAATATATTTCTACATGAAGGTTGTAGATAATCTTATTATCTATTTAACCCAATTTGAACCATTCAAATTGGATTTTCCTACTGAAAGAGATGACCACGAATGTACGCCTACATTCATTTATCCTTGCGTACACTTTTACGGTTGATCCTGAAACTGTATTTCCTTCAGTCTCCCACTCAATTTCAGATCTACCGAAAAGGTACTCATGCATATCCAATATGCACGATTTTAGAGAATATAGCTCGCGTATCAAATACCAAGCTACGCACATCTTATGTGCCAACTTTATAATCAAGTCTGACTTAGTACGACTCGTTGTGTGAACAGGTAGGTTCGGTTAACGATGGCAGTAGGCTGTTTCCATAGCACTACAAGCCCATGAGCGGGATCTAGTCACTCCATCATGGCTACCCATGTTAACACGAAGAATGATTGTGATCATTGTGCCTATCTCGAATAGCGGTCATTAGTTCTTTTGTTAGCGATATCCGTTAATCAAAAGGCATGGTGATAGTCATCCTTATATTTTGATTAACTATACTTATTCCTCGAGTCCGAATTGAGTTAACAAATTTCAATCGATATTAACCGTTAATATCATTGACTGTGGCCACAGTTTTCGTTAATCAATTCATCGAGTGGCCAAAGAGATATCTCTTCTTTTCGGAATAAACAATTCCTATCTTGGAGACTCACATTGAATTCCGTGTTTCGGACAATACCCAATGATGACCGTTTTAACTCCCTGTTACGGTGAGCGTAAGATCATATCAAAGCATTGTGTTACGCACGTAACGCAATCAATGGTCCCCTCAAGTATGAAGAACCTAATACCCTACTCGTCGCGAGTCCATCTATAATGACTAAATCATGTCATGGTCTCGCGGCTTCGGTCATATCCAATATATGTCACCTAGCATATATCTACGTTCCCGATTCGACAAACACCTTTGTCCTATGATTAGCAAAACATAATCATCTCCTCGGCTAACGTACTAGTGTACGCGTTCAGTCTATTCCCTTGTTATAGAAATGCTTCTCTCTTAAGCAAACTGACCCGCGACTAGGGATGTTTAGAAATGAAACTTTAAGTGTGACGGTTTCGCTGCACATGATCCTCAACCATGTCGACGTCCACACAAGTTTAAATTAAGGTTCATGTAATCATATTACACAATCCCGCACACAGTTTTCATATAAGGTGAATGCATGAAAATTTAAGTAAACACAAATTTTAAAAGGGATGCATTCATACGGATTAAGTATTTGGGTGATACAACGTTTACCTATGGGTATCTCCATACCCACAACCTGCGAGGACTACCGTATTAGATAACTACACTCTACTCTCTTCTTCCTCCTCTAGGTATCTCCATACCCATAGTCATCGCATGACAGTCACGCGCGACTAGAGAGAGCGGTTTTGTAAACGGGTCCGCACGTTGCCGTTAGTGTTAATCGACATCAGGTTTGGAACATTTCCAATACCTACGATCACATCATTTCATAAAATTTCATGGATCAATGAAATTTTTCTGAGTATTGGCTAGAAGTGGTCGTGACCTCGGCATTTTTGGATTGTACTATTGCGTGTCACGCAATATACAACCATAAATCCGATAACTCGTGACTACTCGAGTTTGGTCATGTATCCTTGATCCATACCGCTTTCTTTTGTGATTCATAACCACAATATACTCGCCTCCGTAAATAGAATCATTATTGGTCATGTGGAACCTTTCCACATAACCTTGTTTTCATTTAAGCAAATCATGTACACACTTTGTGATCGAAAGTCGTGCTACATATTTGGACGTGCTAAATCTTTGGAAACTGTCGTTGTTATAACTCTTTATAACCAACACGTCCTCCACACCATTATAGATAAAATAAAATCCTGAATTCTTTTGTAAAGTATTCAAGGATAACATTCACCGCTATCAATACAAATCCCGATGAATTTAAATATACATAACCATTATGTATATATATATGTATAACCATTATACATTCACAAGAGTTAGTCTCATCTAATCGCATTACATTCAAACTCGTGTGATTCCTTGGATTTTATTGACGGTGAATTAGACGCTTCATCTATACGACATATAGCCACATACATATCATGACAGATATAATAGATCCTCACATCGAATGTAAATCATCATATTTTTATTTTCGCCCTGCTTGATGTCTCACATCGAGCCGTAGAAAATTTGTGCCATTCGACATCTCTATTTAACTCCGCCAAGGAGTTATATGTTGAAATTTTTTTTTTCAACAATATGTCGATATACGTGCTATAATATTGAACGAGGAACTTCTTAGATCTATCCTATAGATCTTCACGCTTAATTCATAAGCGGTCTCGCCTAAATTTTGTGTCGTTATAAGAAATATAACGCGGCTCCCACTAACCTTCATGTGTACACAAAGTTTCCATTCGTTCCGACAATGTTATAGCAGTTTCTAACTTCATCTAAACGAATATTCCAATTCCGAGAAGCTTTCTCTAATCCATCATATGGATCGTTAAAGCGTGCATATCTTATCCCCGATTCTTATGAATTGACAAAACCGTAAGGTTGTGTCAAGTACACATCCTTTCATAAAATTTCTGTCAAGAAATTCGGTTTTGATATCCATTTTGCCACATCACATAGTCATAATACGCGACCATGTCAAGCATAATTTCGAGAATATGAAAGCATGGCAACATGCGAAAATGTTTCTTCATAGTCCGACTATGAAATTCTTGAAACTCTTCGCTATGAGCCTCGTTTTGTATATATGCGTATTCCTATCCGTGTCGGTTCTTATCTTGAAAACCCATTGTCTTTTCACGGGTCTAACCAGGAAAGTAATGAAATCAAGTTCTAAACTTGATAATTTTACACGGATCCAATCTCAGAATTCATGACATCATGTCATGTGGAATCAACCTTTCATAGCATCCCTGTAGGATATCGAATCATCATATGATTTCGATCTATCATCATTATCCATGGTAAATCCGTATTTACCGGCTTATGATATAGCCTACTTGATCTACAAATAATTCCTTTGTGTGTTCGACTCGTATTCATCAACTCTTGATGAAGTCGTGTCAACATTCATCAGTACAATGTTCATTTTTAGATCTCGAACTCTTTCGAGATTTATTCTACTCCCACTAGCCCACATAGAGATTAGCAACATCAAGTTTCAAACTTGTGCGCATCGAGTCCTCCTCCAAGAAGGCATCTCTTCGAGCCACGAAAATCTTATTTTCGTCGGGACGTTAGAACTAATACCCTTTAGTTTCCTTAAGGATATATGTCATAAACGAACAATTTTCTGAATTGGGATTGAGTTTAACCGAAACAAATTTCAAAATATACTCACATCCACAAATCTGTACAAATGACAACTTCGGAACCATTCCGATCCATATCTAATATGGCGTCTTTTATACCGATTAGAAGGTTTATGGTCCATATCTTATATGCAACCATTCATTAGTGCCGTTGTCTCAAGGGCGTATCCCCAAAACATTTTTGGGAGATCCTAATCCTATTGACTTATCATTTATCGAACCATGTTTAACATGCGTTCATTTCCTCTTTTCGAATACATCTTTAATGTTCCGAATAAAGGTAATCGTGAAACGATTCCACAATCATAAATGATCATCAATACTGATAACTCAAATATCGCCTCTTCGATTCTATCGAAGTGCGTAGCTCAAATACTTGCCTCCTCGATCCTATCAAAGGGCTTTGATTTTCTTTCTAAGTCGATATTGTATTTTGTTTTTGAAACTCTTTGAACCTTTCAAAAGTCTCCATTTCGGCACGCATTAAACATATATTACCGTATCTACTTTAACCGTCCGTAAACGTAACAAAATACCGATAGCCTCCTCTTGCCTTGGAACTTATCGGAACATTACATCTAAATGTAATTTCCAATAATTCGTTGGATCTTTCTCCAACCTTTGGAGAATGATGCCCTTTGTCGTTTTGCCTAATAAATAAGTATCGCATTAATCAATCGGATCTAATTCGAATGATTCTAGCAATCCATCATATGGAATCTAGATACGCGTATCTCATTCATATGGCCAAGACGACAATGCCAAAGGAAGCAATCAACTTGTAGGTTTAATCCTCCTCGGATTTCACCGTTCTTTGAGTCATTAGTTTGGACAACTCCTTGTCCGAATTTTCTGTTTGGAAAACAATTTTCCAGAATACCCTTAGACATTTATTTCTTTCGATCCCATCCTTGAATTACAAGGACATCCACGCATCTCTATGCTTTGGATTCCCCGGACACTCTAAGCATCTCCTATTCAAAAATTACATCGCATCACATGCAATTTCGGGATCGACTTTGAAGGAATAATGCCCTAGGCTGAATGAAATAATGCCCTGGGCTGAACTAAATAATACCCTAGGCTAAACTGTTTAGCTTGTATGTAAACAAAGGATAGTTATTATTTATGTGTTGTTAATCTAATATTTTAATATTGAATTAAAGTTTCATTTAACACGTGTACTGGTTATTTAACATATTTAGGAATATGTGAATAAGCCTTGAATTGTATCACTAGTTTATACATCATCATAATATGTGATTATGATAGTAAAATTGTATCAATGAACGTAATACGATTCTAAATGTCCCTGGTCATATATATGATGTATATAGAGATATACATGTCTAAGGAAATAGAATATATATGTACACCAGTATATTCGCATATGAGATGATTATGTTTTACTGATCATGGACATGGAATACATAGAGATGTAGTGATGTCAAATATGGAATATAGATATGTATTAGAGACTACATATTGGACTGACCAACTTATGAGAATATACATGGTTATTGTCATTATATATATTCTCATAAACAAATAGAATTTTAGTTCTTTGACCTGAGGTTATCATTAGATTTCTCACCTGTGAATTGTGATACTTAGATATGTTTCTTTGTTATCTTTAACCGGGTAATCAAGATCATCATTGGGTATTACATGAAGCATGTTGGAGGATGTGAATAACCAAGATGGAAGTTGTTCCTTTCATGATTGAAAGAGATATCTCTCAGGGCCCCCTGATGAATTAGGATTGAAGGAAATGCGTGGCCACGCTCAATAAGATTAACATGTGTTGTTAATACTAATTGAACATTCAATCTAATTCTATATCGGGAAAGAGTTAAGTTGATTTAGAAAGGATGACATTTGACCATGTCTTTGATCAACAGATATTGAATGAACAAGAGATCTAGTAATTTGTCTATTTGATAAATAGGTTATGATCACAAATCATTTATTTAATTTGGGTAGTCATAATGCCTTGCTAGAGGCCAACTATGATTTGCATATTTAAATAGAGATTTAATATGCTGCCAACTTTAAATAAACCTATAGGGTCACACACAAAGACAAGTTAGGACTGGACACAGAAAATCAGGAAAGTAGATATTATTCAGTTTGAATCAGGATGTTATTCTGATTTTGAATCAGGATATTATTCTGTTCGAAAGTGGATATTATTCTGTTCGAACGAGGATATTATTCTGTTCGAATAGAAGGTGTAAAGCATTAAATGAATGCTACATGCATGTATGGGTGCATGACATTAATGCTCTGGATATCATTCATTGGATGAAAGATATTAGGTGGGAAAGAATAGTTTTTTCCCCACTCGATGAAAAACACACACCAAGACTTCTTGAAAGAAAGAAGAAGAAGATTCACTCATTTTTCTTAGAACAGATTTTTGACTAAAAGAAAAGAGTTTTCTTGGAGAGTCAAAAGAAGAGAAAAAGGTTTTCTCAGTGAAAAGAAAAGAGTGAAGCTTGGCTGAATTTCTTTGTGAAAGAAAAGAGAAGCAAGCAGATTTTCTGAAGGGAGGAAGGATCCGACTAGCATCGGAGGCCTTCACATCCAGCCTAGACGAGTCGCGTGTGGATACCGATAGAGGGTAGTGCCGGTTCGAGCACACCAACGTGATCTCAGGAAGCTTCCTTCAACCAGATTTGAACTAAATCTGAGGTGAAAATTTTGAAACTCTTCCTTCGTATCTAATTAGCGATACACAGATCCATGGCTTAAGGGGTTCGGGTAAATTCCGCTGCGCAATCTGATTGCAACAAAGTTGCCCGGATTCCCCAACAGTGGTATCAGAGCCACGTGTATCGTTTATTAGATCGATTTAGTATATTAGATGTACTAGTTTAGAGTTTCTGAGAATTATAAAACTACATATGTATTTTGATTGATATTATGCATAAGAAGGTGCACTGTCTCGAGCAGGATATTATTGCATGAGATGCAAGATGTTATTCTGTTTGAACGAGGATATTATTCTGTTCAAACAGAAATGTACGCTGTCTCACGCTGAGATTTACTGCATAAGATGCAGGATATTATTGCATGAGATGCAGGATATTATTTCATGAGATACCGGATATTATTGTCTGTTTGAACGAAGATATTATTCTGTTCAAGCAGAAGGTGCACTGTCTCACGCTGAGATTTATTGCATAAGATGCAGGATATTATTGCATAAGATGCAGGATATTATTCTGGTCGCACGTGGAGATTATTGCATACGTATTAGTCAAAATGTATATATGTATTTTATAATTCAACGATATATGATATAGCATGGGCCAAAAACATTGTGTTGTGATTGAATGATGTGATTGTATGTATGTTGTGCATGTTGTAAATTTGATTTATGGCTAAAGGCAACCAGTGAGTTGTCCAAATTGTAATTTTATTTTATTATGGCAACCGGTGAGTTGTCCAAGTTGTAAAATAAATAAGGTTGTAAATTAAAGAAGATGAAGGAGTTCATCGCCTCAACCGATTACATGGTGAAGGAGTTCATCAGGACAACCAATCACAAGATGAAGGAGTTCATCACCACAACCGATCACATGATGAAGAAGCTTATCGCCATAACCGATCACATGATGAAGGAGTTCATCACCACGTCCATTGTTGTAATGAAGGAGTTCATTATAAGTAATTAATTAGGGATCTTTATAGTGGCTTATAAAGATCATGGCCATGCTATGTCATTAAATTAATTATTCTGTGATGTGTGATGTGATATGCTTTTGCATGTGATAAATAAATTAGAAATCCCTCTACTAATTATTAAGTTGAGAAAATGCCTCCCATATTCTGAAATTCTCAGGGCCTTTATATCACTCACATGGGTCATGCCAAAGCTGGGTGTGTGAGCTTATATAGTTGGCGGGAGAATATGCATTGATTAATTACCAACATAGGTCATGCCAAAGCTGGGTGTGTTGGTAGATTAATTGGATGATAATCAGTTATGGTTAGTACTTAACTAAGTAGCAAGTCGGACTTGAACTTAGGGCATAAGATGAGATATGTACACACATGGATTTTTGAGTTAGACTCATAAACCCCTGATCTCATAAATGATCTCAAGAGTTGCATGGAGATGCAATTGGATTTGATCCTACCTAAATAACAGAATTCTGAGACGAGCCAAAGCCGATTAGGATTTTGCGAAATATGGATCTTGAGCCACTATGGTACATGTAGTTGGAATGTATCCGAACCAACACAGTGAGGGTTGTTGATTTGATAAAAATAGTGGGAGTATTTTAAATGAACTAAAACATAAATGTTATCATCTATAAAAGTATTAATTTTGCACATTTTATTCCATGTAGAAAAATGTCCTCAAACAGTTTAAATTTGCGATCTCTCCTTGAGAAGGAGAAGTTGAATGGTAAAAACTTTCTGGATTGGGAGCGAAATCTAAGAATTGTTCTTAGGGCTGAACATAAGGGTTATGTTCTTGATGAGCCTCTCCCAACTGAAGAACCACCAGCAGATGCTGACCAAGTGGACCAAGAATACTATGAAAAGTTCATAGATGATGATGTTGAAATAACCTGTCTCATGTTGGCAACTATGTCATCGGATCTTCAAAAGCAGTTTGTAGATTCGCATGCATATGTTATGCACAAACAGCTCAAGGAAATGTTCCAAGAGCAAGCCAGACTTGAGAGGTTTAACACTCACAAGGCGTTGTTCAACTGTAAAATGGTCTCGGGTACATCTGTGAGTGCACATGTTTTAAAGATGAAAGGTTATGTTGATAACCTTGAGAAACTAGGTGCGAAAGTCAGCCATGAGATGGAAACTGACTTGATTCTTGAGTCTTTGACTCCGAATTTCGCACAGTTTGTTTCTAACTACAACATGCACTCTATGGACAAAACAATACCGGAATTACATGGTATGCTCAAGAATTTTGAGGCTACCAATAGGTCCGGAGACTTCAAGGCATCAAATGTCAACGAAGTTCTGATGGTTCAAAAGGGAAAGTTCAAGAAGAAGTTCAAAGGCAAGAACAAAGGTAAGGGCAAGATGTTGCCCAAACCAAAGATCAAGAAATCTGAACCGACCACTTGTTTCCATTGCCATAAAGATGGCCATTGGAAAAGGAACTGCCCTCTTTACTTAGAAGAAGTGAAGAAGAAGAAAGCAGTTTCGGCAAGTGCCTCAGGTATTGATGTTAACTTATCTACTTTGTCAAATTGGGTATTAGATACCGGATGTGGCACTCACATTTGTAAAAATGTGCAGGGACTACAAAGTAGAAGGAAATTAGCTAAAGGTGAAATGGACCTACGTGTGGGAAATGGAGCAAGAGTTGCTGCTTTAGCCGTAGGAAATTACCATTTAACTTTACCTAATGGATTTGTATTAGAACTAAACAATTGTTGTTTTGTACCTGGTATGAACAGGAATATTATTTCTATTTCAAGACTAGCTTTGGATGGTTACAAATTTATTATAGAAGATAATAATTGTACTATCCGTAAAGGAGAAATTTTCTATGGAAATGTTTCATTAGAAAATGGTCTCTATGTGCTAGATCTGAATAATCACAAATCCATATTTAATATCAATACCGAGAGGATAATGTCTCATGTTGATAATCAGACCTACTTTTGGCATTGTCGTTTAGGCCATATAAATGAGAAACGCATTTCTAAACTCCATACTGATGGACTTTTAGACTCATTTGATATGAGATCATATGAGACATGTGAGTCTTGTTTATTAGGCAAAATGACTAAGAAACCTTTCTCAAATGTTGGTGAAAGATCCAATGAGTTGTTGGAGCTCGTACATACTGATGTATGTGGCCCAATGAGCATGGAAGCCAGAGGAGGTTATAGATACTTCATTACATTCACTGATGACTATAGTAGATATGGTTTTGTCTACTTGATGAGACAAAAGTCAGAATCGTTTGAAAGGTTCAAAGATTTTAAGAATGAAGTAGAGAATCAACTAGGCAAGAAAATAAAGGCCATTCGATCTGATCGAGGTGGTGAATATTTGAGCCAAGATTTTGATGACTATCTAAGAGATTGTGGAATTGTTTCACAATTAACTCCACCCGGTACACCTCAATGGAATGGTGTTTCCGAGAGGAGAAATCGTACCTTGTTGGACATGGTTCGATCAATGATGAGTCAGACAGATCTCCCGAAATCGTTTTGGGGTTATGCCATTGAAACAGCCGCATTCATACTGAATAGAATTCCATCTAAATCCGTAGAAAAGACTCCATATGAGATATGGACAGGAAGAACTCCGAGTTTGTCTTTTCTGAAGATTTGGGGTTGCGAGGCATATGTTAAACGCATGATGTCAGATAAGCTTGGACCCAAATCAGATAAATGTTTGTTCGTGGGATATCCTAAGGAAACTAAAGGGTATTACTTTTACATCCCCTCAGAAAATAAGATTTTCATAGCTAGAAATGGAGTCTTCTTAGAGAAGGAGTTCATTTCCAAGAGAGCTAGTGGGAGTAAGGTTGATCTTGAAGAAGTTCAAGATTCCCAAACTGAAAATGAACATGAGATGGAAAATATTTCGGGTTCACCAAATGTTGGAGAATCAGAAAATGTTACACAAGAACCACCTCGTAGATCTAGTAGGAATCGTCAAGAGCCCGAGAGATATGGATTTCTCGTGACTAATGATGATGATGTGTTGGCCATGGATGATGAACCAACATCCTACGTAGAGGCTATGATGAGTGAAGATTCACAGAAATGGCAAGAAGCCATGAATGTCGAGATACAATCCATGTATGACAATCAAGTTTGGAACTTGATTGATCCACCTGAAGGATTAAAAACCATTGGGTGTAAGTGGGTTTTCAAGAAGAAAACTGACATGGATGGTAAGGTGCATACTTACAAAGCACGGCTTGTGGCGAAAGGTTTCAAGCAAACTCATGGTATAGACTATGATGAAACGTTTTCGCCCGTGGCCATGCTTAAATCTATAAGAATTCTACTTGCCATAGCCGCATATTATGACTATGAAATATGGCAAATGGATGTCAAAACTGCTTTCCTTAACGGGAACTTGAACGAGGATGTATACATGATACAACCCGAGGGTTTTGTCGATCCAAAGAATTCTAAGAAAGTATGCAAGCTTCAAAAGTCTATTTATGGTTTGAAGCAAGCATCTCGAAGTTGGAATCTTCGTTTTGATGAAGTAATCAAGGATTATGGTTTCATCAAGAATGTGGAGGAAGCTTGTGTATACAAGAAATTCAGTGGGAGTGCACATGTATTCTTAGTTCTTTATGTGGATGACATATTGCTCATTGGTAATGATATACCTATGCTCTTAAGTGTTAAGAAATATTTGGGGAATCAATTTTCAATGAAAGACCTAGGAGAAGCAGCTTATATATTAGGCGTAAAGATCTATAGAGATAGATCAAGGAAGCTTCTAGGTCTGAGTCAAAGTACATACATTGACAAGGTATTGAAGAGGTTCAATATGCAAGATTCCAAGAGAGGATCCTTGCCAATGTCGCATGGTATCTCGTTAGATAAATCTCAATGTCCGACATCGAGAGATGAACGAGAACGCATGAATAGAGTACCATATGCTTCTGCAATTGGATCTATTATGTATGCGATGATATGTACTAGACCAGATGTGTCATATGCATTAAGTGTAACAAGCAGATACCAATCAGATCCAGGTGAGAGTCACTGGATAGCAGTAAAGAATATTCTTAAGTACTTGAGAAGAACTAAAGATGTATTCTTAATCTATGGAGGTTTGGAAAGTGAGCTGGTGATAAAGGGTTATACCGATGCTAGCTTTCAAACCTGCATAGATGATTTTAGATCGCAAAGTGGTTATGTATTCTGTTTGAACGGAGGAGCAGTTGTTTGGAAAAGTTCCAAACAGCAAACTGTCGCAGATTCTACAACGGAAGCGGAGTATATAGCAGCTTCAGAAGCAGCTAAGGAAGCTGTTTGGATCAAGAAATTTGTGGCAGAACTAGGTGTAGTTCCAAGTGTGTTGGACCCTGTGACTCTCTTTTGTGATAACAATGGAGCAATTGCGCAATCTAGGGAGCCAAGGTCACACCATAGATCCAAACACATACTTCGGCGTTTTCATCTAATCCGAGAGATAATAGAGAGAGGAGACGTGAATGTGTGCAAAATTCCAACTGATGATAATATAGCTGATCCGTTTACTAAGCCGCTCTCGATAGCGAAACATGATCGTCATGCTAGAGCTATTGGTTTGGATTACCTCAGAGAGGAGAGTTGAGTGTGTATTATTATTATCAGTTCACCCTAGTGCAAGTGGGAGACTGAAGGAATAATGCCCTAGGCTGAATGAAATAATGCCCTGGGCTGAACTAAATAATACCCTAGGCTAAACTGTTTAGCTTGTATGTAAACAAAGGATAGTTATTATTTATGTGTTGTTAATCTAATATTTTAATATTGAATTAAAGTTTCATTTAACACGTGTACTGGTTATTTAACATATTTAGGAATATGTGAATAAGCCTTGAATTGTATCACTAGTTTATACATCATCATAATATGTGATTATGATAGTAAAACTGTATCAATGAACGTAATACGATTCTAAATGTCCCTGGTCATATATATGATGTATATAGAGATATACATGTCTAAGGAAATAGAATATATATGTACACCAGTATATTCGCATATGAGATGATTATGTTTTACTGATCATGGACATGGAATACATAGAGATGTAGTGATGTCAAATATGGAATATAGATATGTATTAGAGACTACATATTGGACTGACCAACTTATGAGAATATACATGGTTATTGTCATTATATATATTCTCATAAACAAATAGAATTTTAGTTCTTTGACCTGAGGTTATCATTAGATTTCTCACCTGTGAATTGTGATACTTAGATATGTTTCTTTGTTATCTTTAACCGGGTAATCAAGATCATCATTGGGTATTACATGAAGCATGTTGGAGGATGTGAATAACCAAGATGGAAGTTGTTCCTTTCATGATTGAAAGAGATATCTCTCAGGGCCCCCTGATGAATTAGGATTGAAGGAAATGCGTGGCCACGCTCAATAAGATTAACATGTGTTGTTAATACTAATTGAACATTCAATCTAATTCTATATCGGGAAAGAGTTAAGTTGATTTAGAAAGGATGACATTTGACCATGTCTTTGATCAACAGATATTGAATGAACAAGAGATCTAGTAATTTGTCTATTTGATAAATAGGTTATGATCACAAATCATTTATTTAATTTGGGTAGTCATAATGCCTTGCTAGAGGCCAACTATGATTTGCATATTTAAATAGAGATTTAATATGCTGCCAACTTTAAATAAACCTATAGGGTCACACACAAAGACAAGTTAGGACTGGACACAGAAAATCAGGAAAGTAGATATTATTCAGTTTGAATCAGGATGTTATTCTGATTTTGAATCAGGATATTATTCTGTTCGAAAG
The DNA here is from genome assembly GCA_946800325.1 of Luzula sylvatica. Lineage (NCBI taxonomy): Eukaryota > Viridiplantae > Streptophyta > Magnoliopsida > Poales > Juncaceae > Luzula > Luzula sylvatica. The sequence continues at coordinate 44,968,503 of OX326958.1, forward strand.
TGGATATTATTCTGTTCGAACGAGGATATTATTCTGTTCGAATAGAAGGTGTAAAGCATTAAATGAATGCTACATGCATGTATGGGTGCATGACATTAATGCTCTGGATATCATTCATTGGATGAAAGATATTAGGTGGGAAAGAATAGTTTTTTCCCCACTCGATGAAAAACACACACCAAGACTTCTTGAAAGAAAGAAGAAGAAGATTCACTCATTTTTCTTAGAACAGATTTTTGACTAAAAGAAAAGAGTTTTCTTGGAGAGTCAAAAGAAGAGAAAAAGGTTTTCTCAGTGAAAAGAAAAGAGTGAAGCTTGGCTGAATTTCTTTGTGAAAGAAAAGAGAAGCAAGCAGATTTTCTGAAGGGAGGAAGGATCCGACTAGCATCGGAGGCCTTCACATCCAGCCTAGACGAGTCGCGTGTGGATACCGATAGAGGGTAGTGCCGGTTCGAGCACACCAACGTGATCTCAGGAAGCTTCCTTCAACCAGATTTGAACTAAATCTGAGGTGAAAATTTTGAAACTCTTCCTTCGTATCTAATTAGCGATACACAGATCCATGGCTTAAGGGGTTCGGGTAAATTCCGCTGCGCAATCTGATTGCAACAAAGTTGCCCGGATTCCCCAACAGACTTATCTATCGAATGCATATGATATTCGGTCACGAAGATCAAATCTCGTACCATCAACACACGAGTGTTAATCAAAGACCCATAAGGCGTCTCAAAATTAACCTACTCTTTGAGCCGCATTGAACCATTCAACGCGCTCTAGCTCTTGAAACTATTTCATGAGCGTTGTGTTTTATTTTCATATACACCCAAATTCTCAAAATAATTTTGAGAAATTTGCGTCTATACATGTCACCACAAGGCACGTAATATTGTTCGATTCCTTCTTAAAGTGTATCGAACCCGGCTTTCTCTAAATCCAAAGTCTCGAGCCCCGAATCTATCATTTTCCGTGTCCAACACGTTCCTTTAAGTCTAAGAACTATTCTTTGACTATCAAGGTTAATTATGGTAATTCCAGCCCAAAAGCCATCTATCATATCGATCTCATCGATATATTTGGTGTTTGCTTGAAAACATAATTCTAAACGGATGATGAAGATTAAGCTCCTAACCGTGCGTACTTAATCTATATGCTTATATGATGATTATATGATAGTGTTATTTTATCGAATCGATAACCCTCATACCGATACGGGACTCCAAGTCCATAACACCCGAGATCCATATTTCGCAATCCTCCCACAAGTGACGAAGGCCTATCGAGTGGGATCTCGCTTATTTAGGTAGGATATAATCCAATCGCATCATATGCGACTCTCGAACCTTTTAGAATTTCGGTGATGGATCGTATCACATACAATCCCAGTTCCGTGTGTGCATTCTGACTATGCCCCGAACTCCAATCGGATTGGCTTGGACGGTTAAGTCATAACCATATCAAACGTATCGTTCAAATGAACTACTCACGTGCATGACGAATGCCTAGAAACACGTAAGTCCCCATTTAACGCTTGCCACCCATTAGTACCATCAACATGTGTGCATGACGAAGGCCTAGAAACAGACATATTGTGATACCAATTTCGATGGTTGATGATATGGAAGGCATTTCCATGACTTAAATATTATGAGGGATCATGACATTCATGTTTCTAAATTCGTGACATAATCATATTATATCACTATCACAATATTTCTAAATGCATATGATTTATTTAGGGAGACTAATTATTCTAAATAATTAATTATCTAATATGCTAGGATGATTGAATTAATTGATTAGAGATAAAGATAGGCCTAAAGGTATGTATATCTCATATACACCTTTTCAAACAGAAAACTGCATACACCCTTTCAGTAATCTGTCAGAACGAAAATGGTAAATTCCTCTGACAGAAAATCAACTAACACGAAAGTTGTAGATAATCTTATTATATTTCGAACCCAATTTGGCCCAGCCCAATTGGAGTTCGGACCCGAAAGTTACGTCCGTTTTACTGAATATATGTCAAACTGTCGCACCCTTTCGAAATTTCATTAGAAAGACACTGATACTTCGCTCAAATGAAATATATTACAACATGAAAGTTCTAGATAATCTCATTATCTAACAAACCCAATTTGAACCATTCAAATCGGAATTTCCTACTGAAAGTTATACCAGTTTTAGTAAAATACGAACAAACGAAAAGGTAAGTATATCCAAGAGACACCTTTTCGACCAGAAAACTACAGACACCTTTTCAGTATTCTGTTGAAACGAAAATATTAAATTGTTCCAACCGACTTTGAACGTGAACGAAAGTTCTAGATAATCTTATTATCTAACTAACCAAATTGTATTGGACTCAATTGGAGTTTCGATGCGAAATATACGGACGTTTTAGTCTCTATATGTCAAACAGTCGCACCCTTTCAGTATTCCATAAAAACGACACTGATAATTCGTTCAAATGAAAAAACTTTCTGTATCAAAGTAATAGATAATCTTATTATCTAACTACACCAAATTGATCCAATCAATTTTGAGTTTCCTACTGAAAATTATCTTAGTTTTTACTCACTGTTTCGTATTCTAATTTTCTGCAGATTTTGCCGTTTCTTCTATTTTCGCTCGTTTCTGAAACGATAAATCATGAAACCTTTTCACGATAATTCCTAGATACTCTCAATCAACTTTTGATTGATCTCTAGTGAATTCTACTTGTGATTTTTAACGAAATTGGAATCTCTATATCTATCATCATGCAAACGGGTACGAACTTTGATAACCCGTGCGTATATCGAATATACGACTATGATTCGACCCTCGAATCGATGGCGATCGCTCTGATACCACTGAGGGGAATTCACCCGTCCCCGGGCCCGCGCAGCGGATATGAAGGCCCTGTCCGGTTCCCTAAATCCAAGATCACGCCATGACTTCGAGGGTACGATGCAAAGTAGGATAGACGATTACCAGCGTGAAATTGATCACGCACGACGGGTTGATCGCTCGCATTCTTCTCTTCCTTCGGTGTCAAGTTGGTGACTAGCCCGTGCGTCCCATACCACACGTCTCCCACCGTCTTGACACGCCTCCGGTTGTCTTCATGCGTCCCGTTTCCGATTCGCTCGTTTCCGTCTCCGACATATTTCGTTCCTCCGAATCGATCACAACCGAAAGAGCCCCAGATGTTGCTCCTCTACTTGTATCCACCTTGACTCGTAAGACGTCGGTCGCGGGTGCAACTGCCTAGACGAAGCACCGGCGAACTTGCTCGATTGATTGATTCTCTTCTCCGAAAAAACTGTTTTTCTCGGTTCTCTCTTTACACCCTTTCACTCAATAGAAAGATGTCTCTCAATATTTCTGGAATATTCTGAATATTCTGAATGAATTCACATCTGGATTGACCAGTGAGAGAGAGAGAAACATCCTATTTATATCACATAAGATTAGGATTGGCCAAAAGACATGTATATCCAATATACACTCTTTCACACAGAAAGTTGCATGAATCTGTCCAGTATTCTGTCCATACGAAATTGGTAAATTCCTCTGGCAGAAAATCAAGAAACATGAAAGTTGTAGATAATCGTATTATGTACACGACCTAATTTGGCCTGGCCCAATTGGAGTTCGTATGCAAAAGTTATGACTGTTTTACCAACTATATGTCATACTGTTGCACCCTTTCGGTATTTTATAGAAACGACACTTATACTTCGTTCATATGAAATATATTTCTACATGAAGGTTGTAGATAATCTTATTATCTATTTAACCCAATTTGAACCATTCAAATTGGATTTTCCTACTGGAAGATATGACCATGAATGTACGCCTACATTTGTTTATCCTTGTGTACACTTTTACGGTTGATCCTGAAACTGTATTTCCTTCAGATATGTCTGATTGTAATAATGACCAGTAATGTTGAAAGAAATCGGAAGAGAAACCGTCCGGACCCACGGATTTTTCCTTTGCGAGCGACATTACCGTTATCTTGATTTCCTCCATCGTGAATGGGTGTGCTAGATGCGAGAGGTCCGCATTAATGGTTTGTGAGTAAATTTTTGGAAGTATGAAGGAGTAGAGTTGAGAGTATGTGTGATTGGTTGTGCCTAGGAGTTCTTTATAAAATATGGAGAAATGATTAAGGATTAGAGAAGGAGAGGTGATTAATTGGTCATCTACTTTAATTGCCGAGATGTTTGATTTGAGCTTTTTGAGAGATGCGATTTTGTGAAAGTAGGTTGTATTGTTGTCACCTAGTTTTAACCATCTGTTGGTACTTCTTTGATGCCATTTTTCCTCAAGAATCGATGTTAAGTATGCGATCTTAGTGCGGAGATCGATTCTTAAAATACTTTCGGCTTGTGAGAGGGATCGAGATTCCTCTGAGATGTCTAGAGAGCGAAGCACTTCTTTTGCAGATGATAGAATAGGGTTAATGTTTTTGAATTTTTCATTAGCCCATTCGCATATGCGTTTCTTGGAGTTTTTTATTTTGTGTATGAAGGATTTAACCGGTGTTACAGAAACATGCGGGATCCATATTTGCTCAAGGATTGGGGTGAGGTCCTGACATTTTAGCCAGTGATTTTCGAATTTAAATGATCTCTTTTTGCTGACGGATGGTGATTTGATTCGCAGGATTAAAGGTGAGTGGTCCGAGGTAGTCATCGGTAAATCTTGAAGTGAGAAGTTGAGATTTAGAGAAAGAAAATCATTTGAGGTGAAGGCTCTATCTAGTTTTGATAGAGTTGGCGATGAGCGCTTATTGCTCCATGTGAAATGCCGTCCGTCTAATTGCAATTCGATCAGATTTAAGTTATCTATGACCTCATTGAACTTCATGGTGAGGTTAATATTAGGGTTGTTTGCCGTTGTGTCATTGGGGGACCTTAAGAGGTTAAAGTCTCCGACTAGAATCCATGGCAACCCGTTTGTGTTGAGATTTTGAAGATCTTGTAAGAAAGATAGTTTTAATGACTGGCACGAGGGTTCATAGATGTTGGATAGAGCTAAGATGGTATTGAGGGAGAAAGAGCTAAGATGGTATTGAGGGAGAAAGCGGTTGAGAATGAGGACATAAGAGAGTATTGATTAGACCAAGATGTCAAGAGTCCGCCTTTTGTCCCGTTGGAAGGAGATGATTCGAAAGAATTTAGGGAATTGGGGAGAAAAGATTTAATGAAAAACGGGTTCGCATTGCTTATTTTGGTTTCTTGTATGCAAGCGATACTACATCTCGAAGTTCTTAAAGATTCACGTACTAAATTAGGTTTATCTTTGTAACCTAAACCTCTTACATTCCATGTAATCAAAGAAAGATTTTTAATTTGTTCTAACATAAAAAAATTTATTCCGAGAAATTGAGAGTAAAAAAGAGGGAGCTTTATTCCTCAAGGTACGCGTGTAATTCCTCCGGCTCCTTCGTTTTCTTGAAGGTCCTCATGATGGCGACCTTGTAAAATAGAGGAAGAAGGATTAGTGATTGAGTTAACTTGTTCAATTATAGATAGAGATTTAGATAATATTGTTGGGTTATGTAAATTAGAAGGAGAATGTATGATTTCAGTTTGAGGGAGACCCAACATATCACGAATGTCCTCAATTATATTCGAGGATAGAGGAGAGATCGCAAGTTTTTCACTATTTAGTTCGGAGATTATTTCCTCTCTCAGGAAATTTCTTTTTGATTTTTTATTTGTGGCATGTTTAGATTTTTTTTTAGTGCGATTGTTGAGAACAATTTTTTTACAATCGTTAGCGATGATTGAGCTAGAAATGAGCGGGTGACCAGAGCCTAGAAGGAGAGGAGAGTTTGGGCCGCATGTTTGGGCTGAGGATGGTTGGGGAGAACCATTGAGAACAGATAAAAGTGGATCCATTTTTCTGGTCATGCTCGAGTCATTAAGAGAGTTTAAATTTTTTCTTAATGGAGATAGATTTAAGGGGCTGGATAGAGGATTATCCGCTCCATTATTTTCTGAAGATATGTACGGGACAGACCCGTTAAGTGGTGTATTATCAAAGTCGATAGGAATTTCTGAGATGTGAAATTCTGACCCATTAACTTCTGTGTCAGGCCCGATAGTGGCAGAGCCGTTACGCTTACTCGGTTGCCACAACACAATGGATCCGTGAGCTTCAATAGACCCGATATTGACAGACCCGTTAGCAACAGCGGGTGAATTAACAGTTACTGGTTTTAGGTGAGAATCTGACCCGTTGTCAGAATCGGGTTGCGCCTCTAAACCAGACCCGTTAGTGAGTGGACCTTTCTCCTTACATCCGGTATCTTTTGTATGTACCTCCGAAGCAGATCCATAAGATTTTGTCTTTTGTTGGTACACACGCTTGCAAAGACAGAGATTATTATATGGATCAATGGATCGGTTTTAATCTGAACTTTCAGACAAACTCTCTCAAACACATCCTAGTTTTGGTTAGAGTTCGTTTCGTATTAATATCGTTTTGGAATGAACAATTAGACAAAGATCCCCGAATCAAGTTTGGGCAATTGAAATTAAAAAAAGAAAAAATTACACCCACAGCCTCATGATTCATGAATTTATAGCACTTCTTGATTTTTTTTTTTTCATTGTTTCTGTTTTTTAATTTAATTCTAGTATTTTTTTTGAAAGTAGATCCTACAACACTAATCTTGCTCTTTAGGTTCTATTTTTATTAATTGAAAACGTTGATACAAGAAATTTAAAGGAATATATCTAAAAGGGATACAAATGAACATTCGCAAAACTCATGAACTAATATGATTCTTGAAATAGAGTTTTATCTAAATCCAAGTTTGGAATAGATTCTTGCTTACCGATGCTACGAGCGTTGTAATTCTTCTTTTTCTTTTGAAAATTCTGTTGTTCTGTTCTTTCGAAATGGTCCACATGCATGCTGCCCAATTACGAGCCTTGTTACCGGTATTTGTCTTTGATAAGCGGTCTTTTTGCACGTCTAAAATGCGTATCGTTGTTTTAAAGTCCCGTAATATCAAAAAAGTGAATTATATGGTTGTATAGCAGAAAATAATAGATTCGTTCCACAGGGAGCTATTGCGTCAAAATATGATTAAAATAATTATTTCGAAGTTTCCAAAATTAATGAAAATTTGTGTAGAGATAGGTCTGAATATTATCAAATTTATCCTAAAATTTCAAACAATTTGGACAACGGAATAAAAAGTTATTAACGAATTACAATCAGGTCTCTGAAAAACAGTCCCTGGAAACAGCAGGTTTTTAGTTTAAGTGACAGTTTTCAAAGACTCATATCAATTCAAATATTTCATGAAATTCAACGATTCAAAAAGTTCCCGAAACTAGAAATCAAGATCTACGCAATGAAAGAAACAATTTTAACTTTCCAGATCTAGAATATACAGCAAGTAAACAATCATAAACAAGGATTCAAACAAAGATTCATTCTTCACACAACAAAATCCAATCAAACAACAATTAATCAAGTAATTAAAAAGAAGTACACCTAATTGAGAAAGCCTCGAAGTGAAGTTCCTTTTCTCCTTGCCTCGCACCGAAAGAACCTTGCTCCTTGTCTCGAGAGTGATCGATTGTACCGAAAGGATGAAGCTCCGAGTCACGGATCGCAATCACTTCGAAGAAACGCGGATCGAGTCACGGCACTTCTTCTCAAATCCACCGCAGGGAATAGCTCCTTGTCACGGCCCGATCTTCGAAGGATGAGAAGGATTCGTCGAAGGGATGAGCTCTCTTGTCTCGACTAGTCCTCGAGAGATTTTTCTTGATTGATCTTGAAGTATCTTGAAGGTTCTTGATTGTGCTTTGGAAGTTCTTGGAAGTGCTTAGAGAGAGAGAGAGAGAGAGAGAGAGAGAGAGAGATGATGGAAGAAGAAGCTAAATCCTGCCCAAGGGCCTTGGGGTCTTATTTATAGTGCATTTGAAGCTCTCCCATTGGCCAAGAGTTGGATGAGAGAATTGAGGGTAGTTTGGGGATTATAGGTGAGCTAGGTGGCTGGATAGTGGGCTGGATAGTAGTGGCTATGGTGTGAGTAATTTTCGTGTAGAATTTGGTGTAGACTCTTATGTTGAAGATTTTTTGCATCCTCCCTTATACGTGTACCGAAATGATCGGTATGATATACCGATTTCATCGGCTCGAGGAGAGGAAGACAACTACACTCTTGAAATGCCAAAAACTTTCGCCCAAAAACCTGAAATTATCAACAAAACACACTTAGTGAAGAATTATTCTTGTAGTCTCAAATAATTTTATACACAAAGTTGAGATTTGAAAGTGCTAAAATCCCTAAATTAGATATCAAAAAGGTGCTTTATTTTCCTCTTATCAGTCTTTTCTAGGTTGTAGAATTTTGTCCAAGCATTCGTAAACGAGTCACATTCTTCGTGTGGAGGCCTCTTAACCGTAGGCATTGAAGTGTAAACGAACATCGAGTTAGAACGGTTGTTTCAATAGTTCTGTGACACAATGGAGTGATCCTCTTCGTGATGCCATCTATTTTGAGTAAGATTTTTTTGGGTTAGTACACGGTTATAGCCAACCAGCCATAGGAACAACCTAATCTTGAGAGGTATATGTAGCTTGAGTACTTGGGATGGCCATATAGTATGAACTTCGGTATAGGTCAATAGATCATACACTTTTCTTGTGCCGAAATTCCTCCCCCTACCGTGTTTAATTCCACAGGTGCGGAGTTTGTTACTAAGATTTTGCAAATTGGAGATAACTTAATGGATATTACATACTGTAATGACCACTACATGAGAGATGCATGGTTCTTGTAATCAATGATTTCCATGACAAACAGTCTGATTAATCCTACGACCTGAGTTTGTCAGGGATTCCTATGTGTGAAACTTCGTACTTCGATACATTCCTATGTCATCTTAATCGATGGTTGATATGACGTTGTAGGGTATGAATTGAAACACAACGAGGAATATGAACAATCCACACATAATTTGTTTTCATCTTTTGAGGGAGATACTTTAGCCACCCGTTGAATTGGGACTGAAGAAATGCACAACCATGTTCACAGTGACATTAACATTTGTTGATAATATCATTTTGTGTTTATTCAGTCTAATTCTCGATCGAAAAAATGACGATAATCAAATCAAGATTGACATGATAACCATGCCTTGATTAACAAGTATTGTAGAACAAAATGATCAAGTCACATACCTATCTTGTTAGGAAAATGATCGCGAATCATTTATTTTATTTGAGTGATCATAACGTCTTACTAGATACCGCTTGCACAAAACAAATACCTCTTTCAAGCACCTAGGAATGCCCCTCACAATAATAAAACCAAAAAAGAATAACATTTCTTCCTCTTATAAAGAAAATACAACAAAAAATAATCTCATGGAAAGAAAAACTCCTCTCTTTTGGAAGTAAATTAACACACATCAAATCCACCTTGAATTCTCTACCCATATATCAAACGCAAACATTGCAATTGCTGATAGGAGTCATAAAAGAAATAACACAACTAATTAAATCTTTCTTATGGAAAGGAGTCGCTAAGTGCAATCCGGAAAAATTTGCTTCTTCCTCTGGACTTAGCGATATGACTCCTATCAGCAAATTTTTCTTTGAAATTGACCAACATAATTGCAATTCTTTTTTGGGGGGAAAAATTTTCTTATGGAAAGGAGTCGCTAAGTGCAATCCGGAACAATTAGTTGTGTTATTTCTTTGAAATTGACCAACATAAAAGAAACTCCTCTCTTTTTGAAATTGACCAACATAATTGCAATTCTCTACCCATATACCTTGAATTTTTGGGGGGAAATTGACCTAGATGATATGTTTATGGAAATAAATAAATGGGTAAAATATGCACTTTGATTCAGTAAATATATCCTTTTGAGGTGTATTGAGTTAAATTTTATTTGTTATGAGTTCTTTAAATTAAATGGAAAACTCTTTTGATTCAAATCAGCTAAATAAAAAGTACACATTCATTTCTTAGCAGTAAAATGAATCACAAACATATTAAAGAGCAATGCTTCAATACATCAAATTATTTGAGCCGTCTATTTTTTAAGATCTAAGATCAATATTAACTATAATGTTTTTAAAAATCGAGATCAGCAGATAAAAATTGTATTCAGCCCATTACCAGTACCAACAAACCCGATTTGGGAGTATATCTGAAAATTAAGAGGAATAAATCCTAAAGTGAAACTGTTCGTGTGGCGCCTATTGCATGATGCCCTGGCCACAAAAGATAAATTATAATAAAGGTTTGAAGACTTTAATCCTACGTGTCAGACGTGTAACCAGATAAGAGAAACGAGTACTCACATCTTTGCGGAATGCCAAGGTGTGATAAGTTTCTGGTCCAGAATGGGCATAAATGTGTCAGTTATGAGCTTGGATGAGAATCCTAAGCAATTCTTTCAAAGATGGCTTACGATGCAGAGGCCGAACGAACTCAAAAGATGGTGTGTTTGTCTTTGGATTTGGTGGAAGGCACGGAATGATCTGATTTCAAAAAATAAGCCTATAAATTTCGACATCCTGGAATTCATGATTAACCAAGAAAATAATCTGGTATATGGCTTATTTAATAACGGTCACAAAAATACACTCTAAAGTGACGAAGCAGTAGTTGTCACAACAAATCATTGCATTTGTGACAATTCTTTTGTGGTCACCATTTCCTCGTCACTAAATTTTTTTTTTGTGACGACACACGTGTTTGTCACTATTATTCAATGCAAATAGTGACAATGCAATAAGTTGTCACAATAAGTGTGTTTAGTAGTGACGACTTGCTCGTTGTCACCAAAGAATCGTCACTAAAAACTAATTTTCTTGTAGTGACCGAACCATCCAATCCCCAGGATCTAGCTTGCTACAGTGATTTCTCGGGCGATAGTTCGGGTAAGTGCAGGGCCGGACCTGGGCTTTGGCCGAGTTGGCCCAGGTCACAGGCCTCCTTTTTTCATAGGCCTCTTTTTTTTTAATACCCGTTTTCATAGATTTCAGTTTTGAGGTTTAAATTCAGTAAATATATGTTCAATTTAGGTTGAATTTAAGTTTTAATTTTAATTTTAATAATTTAAGGTTTGTTCGATTTAGGTATTTCAACAATTATTTTAGTTATTTCAGCAATTATTTTGGTCAATTTCAAAAAATTTAGGTCTGTAATTTCAACAATTATGTTGGTTATTTCATTGACATTCATGATTTTCAACATAATTTGATTAAAATTCAGGGGTTTGCATCAAAATTTAAGACTTATTAGGATTTGTTCTCCAAAATATAGGGTATACGACAAAATTTGAACAAAATCGAGCTGTTTTTGAGCAAAATTTTAGAATTTTCATTAAAATTTAGGATTACTGGCATGATTTTATGAATATTCAGTTTTTTTTTCCACTAAAAATCTAGGATTCTTCGACAAAAATTGAGCAAAATTTGAAGATTTTTCATCAAATTTTTGGAAAAGACTGTATTAGCAAAATTTCGACACGTATAATATTCGCTTTGGTTTCTTCGGTGTATCGTAATATAGTCGTCAAAGGCCTCCAAAAACTCAGGACCGGGTCTGGATAAGTGTCTGAAGGGCAGTTGCTAGCCCTGGAGGGTGAACTACGTGCACTCTGCATGACTATGAGGTTTGTGGCGGAGAGGTACCCCATGAGGCCATGTATTTTCTACTCGAATAACACCGAAATCGCGGACTCGTTACAGCAATTGACGGATCCTAATCAAGCAAACCCATCCAGATGGCAAGCTCTGACTACAATGAGGGAATGCATTCTATGGAAGTGTCGAATCAAAAATCCGACGTTCTGTTGGATTTCTAGAGCCTATAATTCTGAAGCTGACCACCTGGCGAATTTGGTAAGGGTGCTGCAGTCAAGTTATGAAGATAGGGTCCACTTCTAATGTGAAGATAGGGTGGAATCTTACGCAGGAAACTGGAAGGATCATCTTCTCTCTTTGGTTTTTTTAGGAGTGGCTGTTATTGCGCTAGTTAGTCTATGTTGTTTCACATTTGTTGTTTTATTTTTTGGTATTTTCCTTTGCGATCTGTAAAATATAGGTGTTCGTCATACAACAATGTATCAGCCACACTTTTACAATGTCATTAGCCTATGGCTTTTTCTCAAAAAAAAAAAAAAAAAAGTATGGCAGTCGGTTACCTTTTGCATTTAGTTAGGGATAAATATGTAATATCACTTACCTAGTAACTCTAAATCACAGATATTAACATTTAATTGTCTTATTACTCTCTCCATTTACTCAAACTAAAATAACCGTGACTATGTTTTGTAACAGAGATGATTGTAATCGTGCATATCTGTATTTATTAATTATCTCTGACAATTTTTTCAAGTGGATATAATTCATGTACCCATTCTATACTCACATTACACACATTCTAAATTCAAACTCAAATAACATAATAGATAATAAAATTACTACATAGTACTAAAATTCAAATTCAAATATAATATAATACTAAATTACTACATAGTACTATCACAAAATTAAAATAACATATTATCTAAATTATATATACCGTCAACAAAATCGAATAATTCAGAATATATCAAAAATATTAAATATGAGTATTTTTTTAAATTGGCATTAAATACTTTTTAATTTTGATATACCGTTCATAGTACTAACATATTATTTCGAAACCTACGAGGTTTATGTACAAAATATGTTCCTTTCTTATTACTAACATATAATAATGCTTATATGCAATTGAAATGTTAATTATACATTTTTTTAGTGTCAACATACTATTTTCAATGGGGAGTTCTATGAAAGACCCATTTTCAAAAAAAATATTTCAAATATTTGTTAACTAATATTTTTTTTTATAAGATTCAATTGTATATTTATAATTTAATGCTATGCAAAACATAAATTTTGTATAATTAATTGATAAATACCTAAAATATCTTAAAATATTTTTTGAAAAAGGGTTCATGATAAGAAAATTGGTCTATCATAGAACTGCCCATTTTCAATATAATATATCATTTTTCATAATAAATTCGTTGTGTCGACACTGATATATTATTTGGGATAAATATATTATTCGTTGTCGCGGGACGAGATGATTCCAAACACGAACCAGGTTCACTGGTATAGCGAGGACAATGATTTTTTTCTAAAAAGATATCTAGTGACTAAAATATCATATTTACTCTTCTTAAGATTAAAATATCATATTTAGGCCCTCATATTTATCCCTTTGAAAACATAAAATTACATATTTACCCTTCTTAATATTAAAATACCATACTTACTCTCTCATAGATCTAAAATATCATATTTTGCAAAAAATAAAAAGGTCATCTAATTTCTCCGCTACATTAACGGTCAACATTTAAAATTACTATTTTACTCTTTACATATTTATTATTTTAAAAACATAAAATATCATATTTACCCTTTAGAAATGAAAATACATATTTACCCACTCAATAATAAAAAATAAGTAAATAACCCTTCAAAAATAAAATGTCATATTTACCCTCCAATTTAAAAGCTGGATTTAGAAAGCTAGAAACTAAATCATCAATAACTATTAAATTGGCATTAAACACTTTTTAATTTTGATATAACCGTTCATAGTATTAACATATTATTTTGGAACCTACGGGGTTTATGTACAAAATACGTTCCTTTCTTATTAATAACATATTATTTTTAATGCTTATATGCAATTGAAGTGTTAATTATACATTTTTGTAGTGTCAACATACTATTTTTAATTTAATATATTATTTTTCATAATAAATTCATTGTCTCGACACTGATATATTATTTTGGGGTAAATATATTATTCGTTGTTGCGGGGCGAGACGATTCTAATTTTGATAATGGTAAATATTATTTAACATATTTATTTTTAGATTAATGAGAAGTTAAATAAGTTATTTTAATTTTAATAATGGTAAATATGTAACTCCCCTTTATTAAAAAAAAAGAAAAATTGACACAATAATATGTCTAACTAGTTAACGGAAAAAAATATAACCAAAATATATATTAACATAAAAAATATAAACAAGACAAAAAGGTTATATGGTATATACAAATAAATATCTACATGCATTAAAGATCAATATAATCATTTTTTAATTTATACAACCATATGCATACAATTTTCATTTTATAAATATTTAAAATTAATGAGTATATTATATAGATTACATGTGAAATATGCATCTCACATTGTCACAAATAAGAAACATTTATATTGATATTTGTAAATCAAGGACTATTTAACTTTAGAAATATTAAAAAAAAACATTTCTATAAAAAAATGAAAATGATGTCTAAGTGTTCTTTGATTTTAGTTTTAATTTTGTCAAGACGTTATAGAATCGTTCTCACTTTTATTGATTTAAATGTAATAATACTAAATATTTATTTTTAATAATTTTTTTATGTTCAAATATTAATATTTTTTTTATTTGAAATAAAAATTATTAATGTTATTGTCATATTTTTATTCACGATATAAAGTGTATTGTATCTAATGAACTATAACGGGACGAGAGGGATTTCTTAAAAGAATATTTAACTATCACACGCAAAATTCTCTCTTCGGTTTAAGGGGTAATTAATAAACTAGTCTTGGTGTAGGTATTTATTATAAACACCATTTGAATATAATGATAGCTACTTAAAGGAGTTGTTTTGGTCTAAATATTTAATTTAGACTAATATTCTTATTCAATGTGTGTATAATGTATATCTGTGCATTGCAGAACCAACAATAATTAAGGCAATCTCCTCTCGATTCGTATCCCATCACAAAGATCTACTCACCAATTCTAACCCTGACCCATTTTCTCTAATTGGAGAGTCCATTATAAACTCTATTCCAAAAATCACGGCCCAACATGGATGTATAATTGACTCAACCCCTAGCCCACAAGAAATCAAGGATGTAGCTTTTTCGATTGGGGCTGAAAAGGCCACAGGCCCAGATGGACTTTCTGGTCAATTTATTCACCAGAATTGAAAGCTAGTGGGACCAGCTTTAATTTCTCTAGTCCATTCTTTCTTCTCCACTTACACACTGCCTTCCATGATAGGGCTAGCAAATATTTGCTTCATCCCCAAATCAACAAACCCGGAGAAAATCTCAGATTATCGCCCGATTTCAATATGTAATTTCAGCTACAAATTAATTGCTAAACTTTTTAGTCAAAGAATAAAGACGATACTTCCAGAAATAATTTCTCTAAATCAGACGGCTTTCATCCACGGCAGATTAATAACCGACAATATCATAGTTATGAAGGAAGTACTCCATTCCTTGACTTCTTCCAAAAATCGAAAATCTGAATTCATCCTCAAATTGGACCTCAGCAAGGCTTTTGATAGAATCGAATGGCCTTTTATCCTCGACACCATGAAAGCCTTCGGTTTTAGCCTACATTTCATCTCACTCATACGAACTTGTCTTGAATCGGCTAGGTGCTCGATTTCGATTAATGGACAAAAAGCGAGTGGTTTTTTCACGCCGACAAGAGGATTAAGGCAGGGCTGTCCCCTATCGCCTTTTCTCTTCGTGCTCGCAACCGATATCCTATCACGAATCATTAACTTCTCACATCTACAGAACTCGATCAAAGGAATCAATCTATGCAGAGGAGCCCCTCCATTAACCCACCTAATGTACGCTGATGATTTAGTTCTATTCGGACAAGCCTCAATTCTGAGATTAACGCCATCACCAAGATCTTTTCTCTCTTCGAATCCACTTCTGGTCAACAAGTAAATAAAGATAAATCTATAATCTGGTTCAGTTATTCTACTAGCCCACATCTCCAAGAGCTCATTTTACAAACTATGGGGGTTCGAAAAGCTTCCCAAGGAGAACGTTACCTAGGTTACCTTCTATTCTGGGGGCCTAGAAGGTCAGAACATTATTTCCACCTAATCACACTTCTACAATCAAAGCTAAGTGGTTGGAAAAAGAATACCCTCAACCAAGCGGGAAGATTAATTATGATACAATCGGTTCTCACTTCGATTCCCCTATATACTATGGCCACGTCAGTCATTCCCTCGGGTATTTTATCTAAACTAACATCTGTGATCAAAAATTCTTCTGGTCCAATCAAGATTCTACAAGATACCTAGCCCTTACACGGTGGGATAACATCTCCAGAGCAAAGGATCACGGCGGTCTGGGCATCAGGGACTTAGACTCCGTGAATAAGGCTCTCCTGCTAAAATTGGCTTGGCGATTGAGCAACGGAGAAAAAGCAATCTGGATTGATATAATCAAAGCAAAGTACTATCCAAATTCCACTCTCTTCCATACCAAGAGATACAAGAACTCCTCTGATACGTGGAAAGGAATTTTCTCCATTCGAAGGGAAATCGCTGATAACGCCATCTGGCAATTAGGTAATGGAGAACTGACGCCAGCAATTGGGTCTCCATGGTTTGCTGGCTCGGAGAACTTCTACCCGGCCAACTTAGCACAAGCTTCTCTAAATGTGACTGATCTAACCCATCCTGAAAATCATACCTGGAACATAGAAAAGATTCAATTTCTATTTGGAGATAACTTAGTTCAAAACATACTTCTCGTGGATTATAACCCTCAAAGCAGACCTGATCAAATAGATCAATTAATATGGACTGCAAGCCCAAGTGGAAAATTAACTACTAAAGAGGCCTACCATTTTTTCTCTAACAAAAAATTTAACACAAACCCGGTTCCCTCAGAATCTAACTGGATCTGGAAAATCAAATCCGTACCCAATAAGATAAAAATCCTACTTTGGAAAATTGTACACAAACTGGTACCAACACGCGAAGTCCTATGCAGCCGTATCTCTTCGATCGACCCAATTTGCCCCATCTGCTCCACTCAGATCGAATCAATTTACCACCTCTTCTTCGAATGCAATCACGCAAGTTAAACCTGGCATCAAATGGGGCAAACATCAGTCAATGCCGTATCCTTTTCAAATATCAATCAATTCATAAAATCAAATATTACTCCCACTAATCAACTCTTCGTATATGTAATCTGGGAAATTTGGATCGCGAGAAACGCAAAAGTTTTCCAAAACAAATCTCCTTCGCCAGCTCACACCATCTTTCAAGCCTCAAAAAAATACATGCTGAACCACCAACTTCACGACACTATCCTAAGAATCATCAGCCCTCTAAACGATTTATCTCGCCGTCTTCACTCCTCAGACCTACAATGCTGGACCGATGCCTCCATCAACGATAAGGGGGAGGCGGGATATGCGTTCATCCTAAAGGACTCCCTGGGCAATCTCAAATGGATCACTATGAAGCCTTCTTTCGACACGGACATTCTCAGTGCCGAGTTTTACGCTCTCGAACTAGCATCAAGGTTTGTATTTTCTCATTTTAATTCTTTATCTTGTACCTTCTTTTCAGATTCGTCAGAGCTAGTCTCTATCATGCAAAATCATTCGAATTGCAACGATGTTCAAGTATCAATTTGGAATGCTCTTCAACGTGCAAAAGACTGCATACTCTGGAAAAGGCGCCTCAAAGACCCAATCTACTCACACTGCAATCGAATCTTTAATGAGGAAGCGGATAAATTCACTAATTTGGCTAGAATCTTCGGGATCGCATACGAAGACAACACCTGGCCACTCCATTGATTCTCAGATCTGCTACTTGCAGGAACCATTCAAGGAAGTTTCTACTTTAGTTTAGTTTATTTATAAGTTTATTTTTTTCCTGCTACTTTACTATTCTGGCTTGTAATATATTTATTTATTGTAATCAAGACATTGTAATCCGGTTTTTTAATTTAACACGTAACACCTACGGGTTTCTCTCAAAAAAAAAAAAAAAAAACAATAATTAAGGAAAGATAAATTGTGTATATTCCAGTTTTGTCCTTGAAAGATGGACGGTTGGATTTGCATCTGGTTTGCGGCAGGTCCGGCCCTGTATGTTGGCCCAAGAGGCCAATGTCAAAGGCTACCATTTTCTGAAAGGCCACATTTTTTCCTACCTAATAAGATAAGCCCAACATAAATTTTCAACCCAACATTTTTTTACTCAAAGCAAGCAAACGAAGGAAAAAGCAAAAGAAGGAAAGAGGACTCCTGTCAGGACATCGCGACTGGCGTGCGGGCGAGACTCCAGTTCTTCAGATGATTTGCTGCGACGGTGCAAGGCGCCGTTGGCTGCTGCGACGGCGGATTGCTGACGCGCTGAAGACGGCGCGGTTTCTGACGGTGAAGACGACGCGGATTTCTGGCAGGTTTATTCTCGGATTTGGTCGGGTTTCTGCGGATTTATTCTCGGATTTCTGGCAGGTTTATTCTCGGATTTGGTCGGGTTTTCTGCGGATTTATTCTCGAATTTGTGCGTCTTTCTTCTCGGATTTGGTGTATTTGACTGGTGGTGCGTAATTAGACCATAATTTGTCCCGAATTGTGTATCTTAGTCTCTAGTTTCTCTCGAGTTATAGTTATTGGCTCCAATTTAGCTTCAATTTCTCTTCAATTTACTAATTGGGCGCAATTGGACTTTAGTTCGACCCAAATTTGACCTGATTTCGATTATAATTTTTGAATTTTTTGGTTAGTGATTAATTTTTGAATTTGACTCTTATCTGATTCATATAGTTTCGTATTCTAATTATGCTATTTGTGTAAATTGTATTGTAATTGTAGTAATCATGTCGCTTAAACGAATTCATGTGTCGGGACTCGGGACACATGAGGCGATGCAAGACAACCAATGCGATGTGGCGAGACGACGTGGCAGTGGCACTGCTTAATTCCTGCCATAAGAAGATGCCAGGAGATGAGATGTAAAGGATGACGTGACAGGATGGCCCCCTACTGCTCCTCGATTTTTGCTAGGAGATAAGATGCGCGACAAGCTGGCTCGTAATAGCATAATTGCGACAAAATAACGGGTATTTTCGCATATTGCATTTCATTTCAATGTTTGTTTTGCTAGAAATAATTGTATTTAATTTAAAACTAATATAATATAATTTTGTAATTTCGAGATATCTTCGTAATGTTTGTCAAAGGCCTCGGAAAATGTCGGGCCGGCCCTGGTTTGCGGAAAATTTAAGATGTTGGTGTAGGGAAGAAAAACTCAACAAATTATTACTATTCCATTATTTATTCATCAATGTATAGTCTTTTATTATTCCAGCTTAATGGTAAAGTTCCAACGTACTAACAGTGCACTATCCAACAAGTATAGCAACACCTAATTAACTTAATAATATGTTCTCTTGCAGAACATACGAGTTAATATTTTTCGTTACTCGTTACCATTTTTAATTCCGGCTTTGCATGGAACCTTGAAACCGCACAATCAGTGGCGAATATAGACGATGACAAGTAATTTGGCCCGCCTCCCATCACTGGCATGGGTTTGGTCACGTCGAACTTGTTAACATAGTCTAGTCTGTATGTTTGTCCTAGAACTCCATGCACATTTTCGCTAAGCGAGTGAAACTTGAAGGAAAGGTCGAAATGGGCCAGGCTGTCTTCAGTTGTTAGGCCATAGTTATGGATCTTCGAATCTTTCTCGGTGATTGGAACTGCGCGTGCTTTAACGGTCAACAATCCATTCCAATCGATTGCAATGGCGTTGGTATTAGAAGTTCTTGTAATCGACAATGCCGGCACTGAGGAAGAAACCCATATAGCATTACGCTCTGTTTCAATATCAACAGGCATGCCGTCGAAGGTGATGACGAGACGGTCTGATTCCTGTTCCCACGTCTTGGTCTTTTGTACACCGACGAAGAGGCGGTGCTCACCGAAGAGAATACCGAGGGCTTGGATCCATGTGAAGTCACGGTTCATGGCGGGATTACGTTTACCAATGAAATGGGCATTGATGTGAAGATCAGTATCGGAGACGATACAGAAATCTTGGTCCTTTTTGCCATGGAAATAGAAGTTATTTCCGTCACCAGCTGTAAATCGGGGATCGCCGCAGGCTGTACCAGTAAGTTTACAAACTACAAGACAACATAGATTGTAATTAGTTGGTTGGATGATCTTAGCAAATTAGGCAAACCTATGTATTTCTTCAGTTTTTTTAAGCATAAGGTCAATTGAAATATTTGATTATTGATCGAAGAGTTTGAAATGCACCAAAATATATAAATAAAACCAGACCCACCGATCCAATCACTAGTTTATGGATTCATTATTTATTTACTTTTTTTAATTATTAAATTAAACCATCTAATTTGTTTATATGTAAGGCTCATAAATCAGTGAAAGAATATACTGCCACGTATATAAACACTTACGGCATGTTGGTTTTTTTTTGCATTTTTTATCCTCGCAAAATATGACACAACTGTCCGGGCATTCCGTAGGACAATCACCGGTGCACGTGATGTTTTTCTTTTTGTCAGTACAGGACACAGTCGTGATTTTTTTGCCGAACTTTTGTTTGCTTGGGCCAGTGTTGGAAGACGGTTGAGCCGAAACGGAAACCACCATGAGTAGTACGCAAACAGACAAGAAGACGAGAAGTGGCATCCATGGACGTGCAGATGAAGCCGCCATGGAAATTGTACGTTGAGAAGGGTTATTACGTACTAATTATAGTACTCAATGGTTAATTACTTCTTGGAGTTTGATGTGTGGAGAGGTAAGCATGGCCATGGCTCCTTTTATAGACGAGGGATCGGACTTATTTAACTTGTACCCAGGGTTTACCAAAATGATCATTACTTCATAATAATGTTCTACTTGAATAATAATAATAACAACAATAACATACTAATAATACTAACAATAAAAAAAACAGTTTAGTCCTTCATGCAAATTAACGAGTCACGTAAAGGTAGTTTATATTGGCTTCGAATATTGCTAAAGGGTTCAGAGTGGCTTAAGGGTCTTGCATGACAGTGGAGGGTACGACTTTAGAACGGGTTTAAGCTACCTATAAGCCTTGTAGATTCGCATGGTGATCGTTATTCCTGTACAAGCTAAATTATAGAGGAATTATATAAGAGGCCATATACTACGTATACGTACCTACGTATACGGTATTTTCTCATTTTTTTCTCAACATCCTCTAAAGTTATAGAATCAAAGAAACATGAGCATAATAACTTTACATGAATATTTATACACACCTGAATACAACACTTCCTCTTGAATATCCATAAGATTTATGCACAATAATAATTGTCTCATTAAAAATCCCACTAGAAAAAAACCAAAAAGACAAAAACCACAACAAAAAAGAGAGAGTACATCATGCATTATTTCGCCCACTCAGTTATGCCAATATTATTGAAACGGCAAAGTCCGGTCTTATATACTAATTGTTCGAAAATTTTAGTTGGCAATGATTTTGTGAAAAAATCTGCTAAATTCTCATTTGAGAGGATCTGACAGTCATATATCTCACGGCTCTTCCGGAGTTCATGCGTCGGAAAAAACTTGGGAGAAATATGTTTGGTTCTATCTTCTTTGATATAACCATCTTTTATTTGGGCAATGCATGCATCATTATACTATTTTTTCTTTTATTTGGTTCTATCTCACGGCTCTTCCGGTCCTGTGTTTTTGGAGGCCCGAGACGAGCTTTCCTCTTCTTCGACAAATAATCATCTAATTATGTTTTAAAAAGAAAATATTGAAAAGAGGCTAACAAATAAATAAAATGAAACCTCATTTTTGTTCCTAAAAAACCTAAGTTAAAATTAAATAGAGACTTAACAAGAAATAGCTAGAAGTGCTGGCCTATCTTTCACATACAAATGTTGTTGCTTCTCCCGAAATGTATTGCATTTTTTCTTACATGCCCCTGAAAACAAAACAAAGTTAACAATTTTACATAATTTAAACAAAAACATTTTTTACCAAATGTACAATAAAATTGAAATTAATATCAGGTTAAATTTAGGAAAAAACAATGAAAGTAGAGCAAGATACGACTCTCAATGACTCGAATCTCCTTAGTTATTTTTAAGTACTTAAGGATGGTTTTTTCAGCATTCCAATTTGAATTTCCATGATTCGATTGGTAGCGAGATACTACGTATTTTACTTGTTCTAGATTGAAATCTTGAAACTATTTTGAAAATTTTGATAATTTATATTTTTAAAGGTGTTAGACTTCACTTTTTGTATTTTTGAAAAATAATTATTGAAAAAATAGAAATTCGCATGTGTTAGTCTTCAATTTTTGAGTTTTTTTAGGAGAAAGTGAAATTGAGTACTTTTCTCGTTCTAAACATAAATCTTGGAATTGTTTTGAAAAATATGATAGTTGATATTTTTGAAGGTGTTAGACTTTACTTTTTGCAAAAAATATTTTTGAAAAAAAAATAGAAATACGCATGTGTTAGTCTTCAATTTTGGATTTATTTAAGGAAAACATGAAAAGTAAGAATTTTCCTAGTTTTATACATATATTTTGGCATTTATTAGAAAAGAACTGAAGGTGTTAGACTTCATTTTTGGATTTTTTCCTAGGAGAACGTGAGAATTAAGTAATTTTCTCGTTCTAAACATAAATCTTAATTGTTTTTAAAAATATGATAATATATTATTGAAGGTTAGTCTTCCACTTTTTGCAAAAAATATTTAAAACAAAAAATAGAAATCCGCATGTCTCAGTCTTCCATTTTGGAGTTTTTTTAATGAAAACATGAAAAGTAAGTATTTTTCTAATTTGAGACATATATTTTGAAATTTATTAGAAGAATATGGTAATTGATTTTTTTGAAGGTTTTAGACTTCACTTTTTGTATTTTTTCAAATATTTTGAAAAAAGTAGAAATTTGCATGTGTTAGTCTTCAATTTTGGATTTTTTTTTGAAAAAATGAAAATTAAGTGTTTTTCTCACTCAAGACAAAACTCTTGTGATTGTTTTAAAAAATATGATAATTTATATTTTTGAAGGTGTTAGACTTTACATTTTGCAAAAAAAAATTAAAAAAACAGAAATCCGTATGTGTTAGTCTTTCATTTTTCAGTTTTTTCTAAAAAAAACATGAAAATGCAGTATTTTATTAGTTTTAGACATATAGTTTGGCATTTTTTACAAAAAATATGATAATTGATTTTTTTGAAGGTGTTTGACTTCACTTTTTGTATTTTTTTAAATACATCGAAAAAGTAGAAATTCACATGTGTTATTCTTCAATTTTGGACTTTTTTTAGAAAAAAATGAAAATTAAGTATTTTTCTCATTGTAGACAGAAATCTTGGGATTGTTTTGAAAAATATGATAATTGATATTTTTGAAGGTGTTAGATTTCACTTTTTGCTTTTTTACAAAAAAATTTAAAAAATTAGAATTCGCATGTGTTAGTGTTCAATTTTGAAAATTTTGATAATTAATATTTTTAAAGGTGTTAGACTTCACTTTCTGTATTTTTGCAAAATAATTATTGAAAAAATAGAAATTCGCATGTGTTAGTCTTCAATTTTTGAGTTTTTTCAGGAGAACGTGAAATTGAGTACTTTTCTCATTGTAGACAGAAATCTTGTGATCGTTTTGAAAAATATGATAATTGATATTTTGGAAGGTGTTAGACTTCACTTTTGCAAAAAAAAACATTTTTTGAAAAAAAAATAGAATTCTGCATGTGTTGGTCTTCCATTTTTGATTTTTTTAAGGAAAACATGAAAACTAAGTATTTTGCTAGTTTTAGACATATATTTTGGCATTTATTAGAAAAAAATGATAATAGATTTTTTTGAAGGTGTTAGACTTCACTTTTTTGTATATTTTCAAATATTTCGAAAAAGTAGAAATTTGCATTTGTTAGTCTTCAATTTCGGAGTTTTTTAATACAAAAAATGAAAATTAAGTGTTTTTCTCATTCAAGACAAAAATCTTGTGATTGTTTTGAAAAATATGATAATGGATATTTTTGAAGGTGGTAGACTTTACTTTTTGCAATTTATTTTTTGAAAAAAAAATAGAAATCCGTATGTGTTAGTCTTCCATTTTGGAGTTTTTTTAAGGACAACATGAAAAGTAAGTATTTTGCTAGTTTTAACATATATTTTGGCATTTATTAGAAAAAATATAACAATTGATTTTTTTGAATGTTTTAGACTTCAGTTTTTGTATTTTTTCAAATATTTTGAAGAAAGTAGAAATTTGCATGCGTTAGTCTTCAATTTTGGAGTTTTTTAAGAAAAAAATGAAGTTAAGTGTTTTTCTCATTCATGACAAAAATCTTCTGATTGTTTTGAAAAATATGATAATTGATATATTTGAAGGTGTTACAATCTAATTTTTGCAAAAACACAGTCGAAAAAAAAAATGGAAATCCGTATGTGTTAGTCTTCTATTTTTGAGTTTTGTTTAAAGAAAACTTGGAAATTCAGTACTTTGTTAGTATTAGACATATATTTTGGAATTTATTAGGAAAATAAGATAATTGATTTTTTTGAAGGTGTTAGACTTCAATATTTGTATTTTTTTAATATTTTGAAAAAGTTGAAATTCGCATGTGTTAGTCTTCAATTTTGGACATTTTTTAGAAAAAATGAAAATTAAGTATTTTTCTCATTGTAGACAGAAATCTTGGGATTGTTTTGAAAAATATGACAATTGATATTTTTGAAGGTGTTAGACTTCACTTTTTGTTTTTTTACAAAAAAATTAAAAAAAAAATTAGAATTCGCATGTGTTAGTCTTCAATTTTGGATTTTTTTTGACGAAAACATTAAAATTACGTATTTTACTCGTTCTAGATTAAAATCTATAAATTATTTTGAAAATTTTGATAATTGATATTTTTAAAGGTGTTAGACTTCATTTTATGAATTTTTGCAAAATAATTATTGAAAAAATAGAAATTTGCATGGGTTAGATTTCAATTTTTGAGTTTTTTCAGGAGAACGTGAAATTGAGTACTTTTCTCGTTCTAAACATAAATTTTGGAATTGTTTTGAAAATTTTGATAATTGATATTTTTAAAGGTGTTAGACTTCACTTTCTGTATTTTTGCAAAATAATTATTGAAAAAATAGAAATTCGCATGTGTTAGTCTTCAATTTTTGAGTTTTTTTCAGGAGAACGTGAAATTGAGTACTTTTCTCATTGTAGACAGAAATCTTGTGATTGTTTTGAACAATATGATAATTGATATTTTGGAAGGTGTTAGACTTCAATTTTTGAGTTTTTTTCAGGAGAACGTGAAATTGAGTACTTTTCTCATTGTAGACAGAAATCTTGTGATTGTTTTGAACAATATGATAATTGATATTTTGGAAGGTGTTAGACTTCACTTTTGCAAAAAACATTTTTTGAAAAAAAATAGAAATCCGCATGTGTTAGTCTTCCATTTTTTATTTTTTTTAAGGAAAACATGAAAAGTAAGTATTTTGCTAGTTTTAGACATATATTTTGGCATTTATTAGAAAAAAAATGATAATAGATTTTTTTGAAGGTGTTATACTTCACTTTTTTGTATATTTTCAAATATTTCAAAAAAAGTAGAAATTTGCATGTGTTAGTCTTCAATTTCGGAGTTTTTTTATACAAAAAATGAAAATTAAGTGTTTTTCTCATTCAAGACAAAAATCTTGTGATTGTTTTGAAAAATATGATAATGGATATTTTTGAAGGTGGTAGACTTTACTTTTTGCAATTAAAAATAGAAATCCGTATGTGTTAGTCTTCCATTTTGGAGTTTTTTTTAAGGAAAACATGAAAAGTAAGTATTTTGATAGTTTTAACATATATGTTGGCATTTATTAGAAAAAATATAACAATTGTTTTTTTTGAATGTTTTAGACTTCACTTTTTGTATTTTTTCAAATATTTTGAAGAAAGTAGAAATTTGCATGCGTTACTCTTCAATTTTGGAGTTTTTTTAGAAAAAAATGAAAGTTAATTGTTTTTCTCATTCATGACAAAAATCTTCTGAGTGTTTTGAAAAATATGATAATTAATATATTTGAAGGTGTTGCAATCTAATTTTTGCAAAAACACGGTTGAAAAAAAAATAGAAATCCGTATGTGTTAGTCTTCTATTTTTGAGTTTTGTTTAAAGAAAACTTGGAAATTCAGTACTTTGTTAGTATTAGACATATATTTTGGAATTTATTAGGAAAATGAGATAATTGATTTTTTTGAAGGTGTTAGACTTCAATTTTTGTATATTTTATAATATTTTGAAAAAGTTGAAATTCGCATGTGTTAGTCTGCAATTTTGGACATTTTTTAGAAAAAAAATGAAAATTAAGTATTTTTCTCATTGTAGACAAAAATCTTGGGATTGTTTTGAAAAATATGACAATTGATATTTTTGAAGGTGTTAGACTTCACTTTTTGCTTTTTTACAAAAAAATAAAAATTAGAATTCGCATGTGTTAGTCTTCAATTTTGGATTTTTTTGACGAAAACATTAAAATTACGTATTTTACTCGTTCTAGATTAAAATCAATAAATTATTTTGAAAATTTCTATAATTGATATTTTTAAAGGTGTTAGACTTCACTTTATGAATTTTTACAAAATAATTATTGAAAAAATAGAAATTTGCATGTGTTAGTCTTCAATTTTTGAGTTTTTTCAGGAGAACGTGAAATTTAGTACTTTTCTCGTTCTAAACATAAATTTTGGAATTGTTTCGAAAATTTTGATAATTGATATTTTTAAAGGTGTTAGACTTCACTTTCTGTATTTTTGCAAAATAATTATTGAAAAAATAGAAATTCGCATGTGTTAGTCTTCAATTTTTGAGTTTTTTCCGGACAACGTGAAATTGAGTACTTTTCTCATTGTAGACAGAAATCTTGTGATTGTTTTGAACAATATGATAAATGATATTTTTGAAAGTTTTTGATTTCACTTTTTATATTTTTTCAAATATTTTGAAGAAAGTAGAAATTTGCATGCGTTAGTCTTCAATTTTTGAGTTTTTTCAGGAGAACGTGAAATTGAGTACTTTTCTCGTTCTAAACATAAATTTTGGAATTGCTTTGAAAATTTCGATAATTGATATTTTTAAAGGTGTTAGACTTCACTTTCTGTATTTTTGCAAAATAATTATTGAAAAAATAGAAATTCGCATGTGTTAGTCTTCTATTTTTGAGTTTTTTCAGGAGAACGTGAAATTGAGTACTTTTCTCATTGTAGACAGAAATCTTGTGATTGTTTTGAACAATATGATAATTGATATTTTGGAAGGTGTTAGACTTCACTTTGGCAAAAAAACATTTTTTGAAAAAACAATAGAAATCCGCATGTGTTAGTCTTCCATTTTTGATTTTTTTATGGAAAACATGAAAAGTAAGTATTTTGCTAGTTTTAGTCATATATTTTGGCATTTATTAAAAAAAAAATGATAATAGATTTTTTTGAAGGTGTTAGACTTCACTTTTTGTATATTTTCAAATATTTCGAAAAAAGTAGAAATTTGCATGTGTTAGTCTTCAATTTCGGAGTTTTTTTATACAAAAAATGAAAATTAAGTGTATTTCTCATTCAAAACAAAAATCTTGTGATTGTTTTGAAAAATATGATAATGGATATTTTTGAAGGTGGTAGACTTTACTTTTTGAAATTTATTTTTTGAAAAAAAAAATAGAAATCCGTATGTGTTAGTCTTCCATTTTGGAGTTTTTTTTAAGGAAAACATGAAAAGTAAGTATTTTGCTAGTTTTATAATACATTTTGGCATTTATTAGAAAAAATATAACAATTGATTTTTTTTGAAGGTTTTAGACTTCACTTTTTGTATTTTTTCAAATATTTTGAAGAAAGTTGAAATTTGCATGCGTTAGTCTTCAATTTTGGAGTTTTTTTAGAAAAAAATGAAAGTTAAGTGTTTTTCTCATTCATGACAAAAATCTTCAGATTGTTTTGAAAAATATGATAATTGATATATTTGAAGGTGTTACAATCTAATTTTTTCAAAAACACAGTCGAAAAAAAATTGAAATCCGTATGTGTTAGTCTTCTATTTTTGAGTTTTGTTTAAAGAAAACTTGGAAATTCAGTACTTTGTTAGTATTGGACATATATTTTGGAATTTATTAGGAAAATAAGATAATTGATTTTTTTGAAGGTGTTAGACTTCAATTTTTGTATTTTTTTAATATTTTGAAAAAGTTGAAATTCGCATGTGTTAGTCTTCAATTTTGGACTTTTTTTAGAAAAAAATGAAAATTAAGTATTTTTCTCATTGTAGACAAAAATCTTGGGATTGTTTTGAAAATTATGACAATTGATATTTTTGAAGGTGTTAGACTTCACTTTTTTCTTTTTTACAAAAAAATTAAAAAAAAATTAGAATTCGCATGTGTTAGTCTTCAATTTTTGATTTTTTTTTACGAAAACATTAAAATTACGTATTTTACTCGTTCTAGATTAAAATCTTTAAATTATTTTGAAAATTTTGGTAATTGATATTTTTAAAGGTGTTAGACTTCACTTTATGAATTTTTGCAAAATAATTATTGAAAAAATAGATATTTGCATGTGTTAGTCTTCAATTTTTGAGTTTTTTCAGGAGAACGTGAAATTTAGTACTTTTCTCGTTCTAAACATAAATTTTGGAATTGTTTTGAAAATTTTGATAATTGATATTTTTAAAGGTGTTAGACTTCACTTTCTGTATTTTCGCAAAATAATTATTGAAAAAATAGAAATTCGCATGTGTTTGTCTTCAATTTTTGAGTTTTTTCAGGAGAACGTGAAATTGAGTACTTTTCTTATTGTAGACAGAAATCTTGTGATTGTTTTAAACAATATGATAATTGATATTTTGGAAGGTGTTAGACTTCACTTTTGCAAAAAAAACATTTTTTGAAAAAAAAATAGAAATCCGCATGTGTTTGTCTTCCATTTTTAATTTTTTTAAGGAAAACATGAAAAATAAGTATTTTGCTAGTTTTAGACATATATTAGGAAAAAAATGATAATTGATTTTTTTCAAGGTGTTAGACTTCACATTTTGTATATTTTCAAATATTTCGAAAAAAGTAAAAATTTGCATGTGTTAGTCTTCAATTTCGGAGTTTTTGGTACAAAGAATGAAAATTAAGTGTTTTTCTCATTCAAGACAAAAATCTTGTGATTGTTTTGAAAAATATGATAATGGATATTTTTGAAGGTGGTAGACTTTACTTTTTATAATTTATTTTTTGAAAAAAAATAGAAATCCGTATGTGTTAGTCTTCCATTTTGGACTTTTTTTTAGGGAAAACATGAAAAGTAAGTATTTTGCTAGTTTTAACATATATTTTGGCATTTATTAGAAAAAATATAATAATGGATTTTTTTTGAATGTTTTAGATATCACTTTTTGTATTTTTTCAAATATTTTGAAGAAAGTAGAAATTTGCATGCGTTAGTCTTCAATTTTGGAGTTTTTTTAGAAAAAAATGAAACTTAAGTGTTTTTCTCATTCATGACAAAAATGTTCTGATTGTTTTGAAAAATATGATAATTGATATATTTGAAGGTGTTACACTCTAATTTTTGCAAAAAAACACAATTGAAAAAATAATAGAAATCCGTATGTGCTAGTCTTCTATTTTTAAGTTTTGTTAAAAGAAAACATGAAAATTCAGTACTTTGTTAGTTTTAGACATATATTTTGGAATTTATTAGAAAAATAAGATAATTGATTTTTTTGAAGGTGTTAGACTTCAATTTTTGTATTTTTTTAATATTTTGAAAAAGTAGAAATTCGCATGTGTTAGTCTTCAATTTTGGATTTTTTTTAGATAAAAATGAAAATTTAGTATTTTTGTCATTGTAGACAGAAATCTTGGGATTGTTTTGAAAAATATGACAATTGATATTTTTGAAGGTGTTAGACTTCACTTTTTGCTTTACAAAAAAATTAAAAAACAATTAGAATTCGCATGTGTTAGTCTTCAATTTTGGATTTTTTTTGACGAAAACATTAAAATTACGTATTTTACTCGTTCTAGGTTAAAATCTTTAAATTATTTTGAAAATTTTGATATTTGATATTTTTAAAGGTGTTAAACTTCACTTTCTGAATTTTTGAAAAATAATTATTGAAAAAATAGATATTTGCACGTGTTAGTCTTCAATTTTTGGGTTTTTTCAGGAGAACGTGAAATTGAGTACTTTTCTCGTTCTAAACATAAATCTTGGAATTGTTTTGAAAAATATGATAATTGATATTTTGGAAGGTGTTAGTATTCACTTTTTGCAAAAAATATTTTTGAAAAAAAAAATAGAAATATGGATGTGTTTGTCTTCCATTTTGGATTTTTTTTAATGAAAACATGAAAAGTAAGTATTTTCCTAGTTTTAGACATATATTTTGGTATTTATTAGAAAATAAATGATAATTGATTTTTTTGAAGGTAGACTTCACTTTTTGTCTTTTTTTAAATATTTCAAAAATAGTAGAAATTCGCATGTGTTAGTCTTCAATTATGGAGTTTTTCTAGGAGAACGTGAGAATTAAGTAATTTTCTCGTTCTAAACATAAATCTTAGTTGTTTTGAAAAATATGATAATTGATATTATAAAAGCTTAGTCTTCCATTTTTTTCAAAAAACATTTAAAAAAAAAAATAGAAATCCGCATGAAAAACATGAAAAGTAAGTATTTTGCTAGTTTGAGACATATATTTTGGAATTTATTAGAAAAATATGGTAATTGATTTTTTTGAAGGTTTTAGACTTCACTTTTTGTATTTTTTCAAATATTTTGAAAATAGTAGAAATTTGCATGTGTTAGTCTTCAATTTTGGAGTTTTTTTAGAAAAAAATGAAAATTAATTGTTTTTCTAACTGAAGACAAAAATCTTGTGATTGTTTTGAAAAATATGATAATTTATATTTTTGAAGGTGTTAGACTTCGCTTTTTGCGTTTTACAAAAAAAATTGAAAGCCGTATGTGTTAGTCTTCCAATTTGAAGTTTTTTTTAAGGAAAACATGAAAAGTAAGTATTTAGCTAGTTTTAACATATATTTTGGCATTTATTAGAAAAAATATAATAATTGATTTTTTTGAATGTTTTAGACTTCACTTTTTGTATTTTTTCAAATATTTTGAAGAAAGTAGAAATTTGCATGTGTTAGTCTTCAATTTTGGAGTTTTTTTAGAAAAAAAAATGAAAATTAATTGTTTTTCTCATTCATAACAAAAATCTTGTGATTGTTTTGAAAAATATGATAATTGATATATTTGAAGGTGTTACACTCTAATTTTTGCAAAAACACAATTGAAAAAAAAAATAGAAATCCGTATGTGTTAGTCTTCTATTTTTGAGTTTTGTTTAAAGAAAACATGAAAATTCAGTACTTTGTTAGTTTTCGACATATATTTTAGAATTTATCAGAAAAATATGATAATTGATTTTTTTGAAGGTGTTAGACTTAAATTTTTGTATTTTTTTAATATTTTGAAAAAGTAGAAATTCGCATGTGTTAGTCTTCAATTTTGGACTTTTTTTAGAAAAAAATGAAAATTAAGTGTTTTTATCATTGTATACAGAAATCTTGGGATTGTTTTGAAAAATATGATAATTGATATTTTTTAAGGGGTTAGACTTCACTTTTTTCTTTTAAATTTTGATAATTGCTATTTTTAAAGGTGTTAGACTTCACTTTCTTTATTTTTGCAAAATAATTATTGAAAAAATAGAAATTCGCATGTGTTAGTCTTCAATTTTTGAGTTTTTTTAGGAGAACGTGAAATTGAGTACTTTTCTCATTCTAAACATAAATCTTGGAATTTTTTTTAAAAATATGATAATTGATATTTTGCGAGATGTTAGACTTCACTTTTTGCAAAAAACATTTTTGAAAAAAAATAGAAATACGCATGTGTTAGTCTTCAAATTTGGATTTTTTTTAAGGAAAACATGAAAAGTAAGTATTTTCCTTGTTTTATATATGTATTTTGGCATTTATTATAAAAGAATTGATAATTGATATTTTTGAAGGTGTTAGACTTCACTTTTTGTATTTTTTTAAATATTTCGAAAATAGTAGATATTCGCATGTGTTAGTCTTCAATTTTTGAGTTTTTCCTAGGAGAACGTGAGAATTAAGTAATTTTCTCGCTCTAAACATAAAACTTAATTGTTTTGAAAAATATGATAATTGATATTATTGAAGGTGTTAGACTTCATTTTTTGCAAAAAACATTTTTGAAAAAAAATAGAAATCCACATGTGTTAGTGTTCCATTTTGAAGTTTTTTTAAGGAAAACATGAAAAATAAGTATTTTGCTTGTTTTAGACATATATTTTGGCATTTATTAAAAACATATAATAATTGATTTTTTGAATGTTTTAGACTTCACTTTTTGTATTTTTTCAAATATTTTGAAGAAAGTAGAAATTTGCTTGTGTTAGTCTTCAATTTTGGAGTTCTTTTAGAAAAAAAATGAAGATTAAGTGTTTTTCTCATTCAAGACAAAAATCTTGTGATTGTTTTGAAAAATATGATAATTGATATATTTGAAGGTGTTAGACTCTAATTTTTGCAAAAAACACGATTGAAAAAAAAATAGAAATCCGTATGTGTTAGTCTTCCATTTTTTAGTTTTGTTCAAAGAAAACATGAAAATTCAGTACTTTGTTAGTTTTAGACATATATTTTGGCATTTATCAGAAAAATGTGATAATAGATTTTTTTGAAGGTTTAGACTTCAATTTTTTTATTTTTTTAAATATTTTGAAAAAGTAGAAATTCGCATGTGTTAGTCTTCAATTTTGGAGTTTTTTTTAGAAGAAAATGAAAGTGAAGTATTTTTCTCATTGTAGACAGAAATCTTGGGATTGTTTTGAAAAATATGATAATTGATATTTTTGAAGGTGTTAGACTTCACTTTTTGCTTTTTTACAAAAAAATTGAAAAAATTAGAATACGCATGTGTTAGTCTTCAATTTTCGAATTTTTTTGACGAAAACATTAAAATTACGTATTTTACTCGTTCTCGATTGAAATTTTGGAATTATTTTGAAAATTTTGGTAATTGATATTTTTAAAGGTGTTAGACTTCACTTTCTGTATTTTTGCAAAATAATTATTGATAAAATAGAAATTCGCATGTGTTAGTCTTCATTTTTTGAGTTTTTTCAGGAGAACGTGAAATTGAGTACTTTTCTCGTTTTAAACATATATCTTGGAATTGTTTTGAAAATATGATAATTGATATTTTGGAAGCAGTTAGACTTCACTTTTTGCAAAAAACATTTTTGAAAAAAAAAATAGAAATACGCATTTGTCAGTCTTCTATTTTGGATTTTCTTAAGGAAAACATGAAAAGTAAGTATTTTCGTAGTTTTAGACATATATTTTGGCATTTATTAGAAAAGAAATGATAATTGATTTTTTTGAAGGTGTTAGACTTCACTTTTTGAATTTTTTTAAATATTTCGAAAATAGTAGAAATTCGCATGTGTTAGTCTTCAATTTTGGAGTTTTTCTAGGAGAACGTGAGAATTAAGTAATTTTCTCGTTCTAAACATAAATCTTAATTGTTTTGAAAAATATGATAATTGATATTATTGAAGTTGTTAGACTACATTTTTTGCAAAAAACATTTTTGAAAAAAATAGAAATCCGCATGTGTTAGTCTTCCATTTTGGAGTTTTTTTAATGAAAACATGAAAGGTAAGTATTTTGCTAGTTTGAGACATATATTTTGGAATTTATTAGAAAAATGTGATAATTGATTTTTTTGAAGGTTTTAAGACTTCACTTTTTGTATATTTTTCTAATATTTTAAAAAAAGTAGAAATCTGCATGTGTTAGTCTTCAATTTTGGAGTTTTTTTGGAAAAAAAATGAAAATTAAGTGTTTTTCTCACTCAAGACAAAAATCTTGTGATTGTTTTGAAAAATATGATAATTTATATATTCGAAGGTGTTAGACTTTACTTATTGCAAAAAACAATTGAAAAAAAACAGAAATCCATATGTGTTAGTCTTTTATTTTTGAGTTTTTTAAAAACAAAACTTGAGAATTCAGTATTTTGTTAGTTTTGGACATATATTTTGGCATTTATTAGAAAAAATATGATAATGAATTTTTTTGAAGGTGTAAAACTTCACTTTTATTATTTTTTTAAATATTTCAAAAAAGTAGAAATTCGCATGTGTTATTCTTCAATTTTGTAGTTTTTTAGAAAAAATGAAAATTAAGTATTTTTCTCATTGTAGACAGAAATCTTGTGATTGTTTTGAAAAATATGATAATTGATATTTCTTAAGGTGTTAGACTTCAATTTTTGCTTTTTTACAAAAAAATTGACAAAATTAGAATTCCCATGTGTTAGTCTTCAATTTTGAGGAAAACATCAAAATTAAGTATTTTGCTCGTTTTATATTGAAATCTTAGATTTTTTCCAAATTTTTTATAATTGATATTTTTAAAGGTGTTAGACTTCACTTTTTGTATTTTTGCAAAATAATTATTGAAAACATAGAAATTCGCATGTGTTTGTCTGCAATTTTTCAGTTATTTTAGGAGAACGTGAAAATTAATTACTTTCCTCGTTCTAAACATTAATCTTGGAATTTTTTTGATAAATATGATAATTGATATTTTTGGAAGGTGTCAGACTTCACTTTTGCAAAAAAACTTTTTATGAAAAAAAATAGAAATCCGCAGGTGTTAGTCTTCCATTTTTAAGTTTTTAAAGGAAAACAGGAAAAGTAAGCATTTTCCTAGTTTTAGAAATATATTTTGGCATTTATTAGAAAAAATATGATAATTGATTTTCTTGAAGGTGTTAGACTTCACTTTTTGTATTTTTTCAAATATTTCAAAAAAAGTAGAAATTTGCATGTGTTAGTCTTCAATTTTGGAGTTTTTTTAGGAGAACGTGAGAATTAAGTACTTTTCTCGTTCTAAACATAAATCTTAAATGTTTTGAAAAATATGATAATTGATATTTTTGAAGGTCTTAGACTTCATTTTTTGCAAGAAACGTTTTTGAAAAAAAAATAGAAATCCGCATGTGTTAGTCTTCCATTTTGGATTTTTTTTTAGGAAAACATGAAAAGTAAGTATTTTGCTAGTTTTAGTAATATGTTTTGGGATTTATTAGAAAAATATGATAATTGGTTTTTTTGAAGGTGTTGACTTCACAATTTGTATTTTTTCATATATTTCGAAAAAAATAAAAATTTGCATGTCTTAGTCTTCAATTTAGGAGTTTTTTTTAAAGAAAGCATGAAAAATCATTATTTTCTTAGTTTTAGACATATATTTTGGGATTTATCAGAAAAAATATGATAATTAATTTTTTTGAAGGTCTTAGACTTCACTTTTTGTATTTTTTTGAATATTTCGAAAACGAAGATATTCGCATGGGTTAGTCTTCAATTTTGGAGTTTTTTTAGAAAAAAAAATGAAAATTAAGTATTTTTCTCATTGTATACAGAAATCTTGGAATTGTTTTGAAAAATAAGATAATGGATATTTTTGAAGGTGTTAGACTTTACTTTTTGTATTTTTGCAAAATAATTATTAAAAAAAAATAGAAATTCGCATGTGTTAGTCTTAAATTTTTGAGTTTTTTTAGGAGAACGTGAAATTAAGTACTTTTCTCGTTCTAAACATAAATCATGGAATTGTTTGAAAAATATGATAATTGATAATTTTGAAAGTGTTAGACTTCACTTTTTGCTTTTTACCAAAAAACTGAAAAAATTAAAAATCGCATGTGCTAGTCTTCAATTTTGGAATTTTTTTCACGAAAACATTAAAATAACGTATTTTACTCGTTCTAGATTGAAATCTTAGAATTTGTTTTGAAAATTTTGATAATTGATATTTTTAAAGGTGTTAGACTTCACTTTTTGTATTTTTGCAAAATAATTATTGAAAAAAATAGAAATTCGCATGTGTTAGTCTTCAATTTTGGGTTTTTTTAGGAGATTGTGTAATTAAGTACTTTTCTCATTCTAAACATAAATCTTGGAATTGTTTTGAAAAATAGGAAAATTGATATTTTCGAAGGTGTTAGACTTCAGTTTTTGCAAAAAACATTTTTGAAAAAAAAAATAGAAATACGCATGTGTTAGTCTTCCATTTTGGATTTATTTAAGGAAAACATGAAAAGTAAGTATTTTCCTAATTTTAGACATATATTTTAGCATTTATTACGAAAAAATTGATAACTGATTTTTTTGATGGTGTTAGACTTCACTTTTTGTATTTTTTTAAATATTTCAAAAAAGTACAAATTCACATGTGTTGCTCTTCAATTTTGGAGTTTTTTAGGAGAAAGTGATAATTAAGTACTTCTCTCGTTCTAAACATAAATCTTAATTGTTTTGAAAATATGGTAATTGATATTTTTGAAGGTGTTAGACTTCATTTTTTGCATGAAACGTTTTTGAAAAAAATATATAAATCCGAATGTGTTAGTGTTCCATTTTGGAGTTTTTTTTAAGGAAAACATGAAAAGTAAGTATTTTGCTAGTTTTAGGAAAATGTTTTGGCATTTATTAGAAAAATATGATAATTGTTTTTTTTGAAGGTGTTAGACTTCACAATTTGTATTTTTTCATATATTTCGAAAAAAATAAAAATTTGCATGTGTTAGTCTTCCATTTAGGAGTTTTTTTTAAACAAAACATGAAAATTCAATATTTTGTTAGTTTTAGACATATATTTTGGGATTTATCAGAAAAAATATGATAATTGATTTTTTTGAAGGTGAGACTTCACTTTTTGTATTTTTTTTTTAAATATTTAGAAAAAGAAGATATTCGCATGTGTTAGTCTTCAATTTTGGAGTTTTTTTAGACAAAAATGAAAATTAAGTATTTTTCTCATTGTAGACAGAAATCTTGGGATTGTTTTGAAAAATATGATAATGAATATTTTTCTATTTTGGAAAAAAATAGAGTACGCATGTGTTAGTTTTTCTATTTTGGATTTTTTTTCAAGGAAAACATGAAAAGTAAGTATTTTCCTAGTATTGGGCATATATTTTGACATTTATTACAAAAAAAATGATAATTGATTGTTTTGAAGGTGACTTCACTTTTTGTATTTTTTTTAAATACTTCAAAAAAGTAGAAGTACGCATGTGTTAGTCTTCAATTTTCGAGTTTTTTAGGAGAACGTGAGAATTAAGAACTTTTCTCGTTCTAAACATAAATCTTAATTTTTTTGAAAAATATGATAATTGATATTTTTTAAGGTGTTCGATTTTATTTTTTGGAAATTTGTTTTTGAAAAAAATATATAAATCCGCATGTATTAGTCTTCCATTTTTGAGTTTTTTTAGGAAAACATGAAAAGTAAGTATTTTGTTAGTTTTAGACATATATTTTGGAATTTATCAGAATAAATATGATAAATGATTTTTTTGAAGGTTTCAGACTTCACTTTTTGTATTTTTTCAAATATTTTGAAAAAAGTAGAAATTTATTTGTGTTAGTCTTCAATGTTGGTGTTTTTGAGAAAAAAATGAAAATGAAGTGTTTTTCTCGTTCAAGACAAAAATCTTGTGATTGTTTTTGAAAAACAATTGAAAAAACAAATATGATAATTGTTATTGTTGAAGGTGTTAGACTTTACTTTTTGCAAAAAAACAATTGAAAAAAAATAGAAATCCGTATGTGTCAGTCTTCCATTTTTTAGTTTTTTTTAAAGAAAACATGAAAATTCAGTATTTTTTGTTAGTTTTAGACTTATATTTTTGCATTTATTTGACTGAGCAACCTTCATGACTGAGCAACCTTCAGTCATGACTGACCAACCTTTATTAAAATTCAGTACTTCCGTCATGACTGAGCAACCTACAGTCATGACTGACCAAGAGGTCCGTCATGACTGAACTACTTCCGTCGTGATGGACTGTAAGTATCTCTAAATCCTTGTATCCCATACAAGGTCCATCATGACTGAACTACTTCAGTCACGACTGAGCAACCTCCGTCACGACGGACTATAATAATTTCTAGATTCCTGTATCATATACATGGTCCGTCGTGACTGAACTTACTTCCATCACGACTGACTATACTAATTTCTGCATCCCTATATCATATACATATTCCGTCGTGACTGAACTTTACTTCCATCACGACTGACTATACTAATTTCTGCATCCCTGTATCATATACATAGTCAGTCGTGACCGACTTGACTTCCGTCACGACTGACCCTTGGCATCCCCGCATCCCCGTGTCTTACACTAGGTTAGTCATGACTGATCTCACTCCCGTCATGATGGACCGTCCTGGAGGGCCATGGGGACGCAGAATTGCTGGATTTTCTGCAGATTTTGCCGTTTCTTCCGTTTTCGATCGTTTCAAAAACGACCAATCGCGAAACTCTTTCACGATCATTCCTAGATACTCTCAATCATCCTATGACTGATCTCTAGTGAATTTAACTTGTGATTTTAATCGAAAATTACTAAATTCTAAATGTTAACTACATGCAAACGTGAGTAACTTTTACACACGTGCGTATAACACTTATACGACAATGATTCGACCCTCGAATCGATGGCGATCGCTCTGATACCACTGTAGGGAATTCTTTCAGACCCCGGGCCCGCGCAGCGGATATGTAGGCCCGGTCCGGTTTCCTTAATCCAAGATCACGCCATGACTTCGACGGGTACGATGCAAATAAGAAGATTAGATTCAGACCAGTGCAAAATTGATTGCATACGACGGGTTGATTACTAGTCTTCTTTCTCCTGTCACGTTGGTGACAATCCGCGCGTCCCATACCACGCGTCTTTCACCGCTCGTTGACCGTCCTCTCTCTCCCCCGAGTTGATCACAACAGAAGAGCCACAAGTGTCGTTCCTCTACTTGTATCCACCATGAGTCGGAGTTCGTCGGTCGCGGGTGCAACTGCCTAGACGATGCACCGGCGAACTTGCTTGATCGATTGATTCTCTATACCGGAAAACTCCTTTTCTCGGTTCTCTCTCTTTACACCCTTTCACTCACTAGAAAGATGTCTCTCTATAATTCTGGAATATTCTGAATAATCGGAATGATTGGACTGAATGAACTGATTCAGAGATGAGAGAGAATTATCCTATTTATATCATATAGGATTAGGATTGGCCAAAAGACATGTATATCCAATATACACTCTTTCACACAGAAAGTTACATGAACCTGTTCAGTATTCTGTCCGTACGAAATTGGTAAATTCCTCTGACAGAAAATCAACCTACACGAAAGTTGTAGATAATCTTATTATCCACCCAACCCAATTTGGCATGGCCCAATTTGAGTTCGTATGCAAACGTTATGACTGTTTTAATAACTGTATGTCATGCTGTTGCACCCTTTCGGTATTTCGTAGAAACGACACTGATACTTCGTTCATATGAAATATATTTCTACATGAAGGTTGTAGATAATCTTATTATCTATCTAACCCAGTTTGAACCATTCAAATTGGATTTTCCTACTGAAAGATATGACCACGAATGTACGCTTACATTCGTTTATCCTTGTGTACATTTTTATGGTTGATCCGAAACTGTATTTCCTTCATACGTTTCATCCAAATAAAATTATAATTATATATAGAGTCTCCCGGAGGCCCTCTTTATAAAATTTTTCTCATAATATAATATGATAACCATATAATTTACTAAGTATATTTATTAAAACAAAAACGTTTTTTGACGCAAATCATTTCGGAAACAAATTCGAAATTTACCTTCTATATTTGAATGAATATCCAAATTCAAAATCATAATTTTTGCAACTCATTTAAAATCAATTAGTCTTTTGTAATTAAAGACTTGCGCATGCATATTTCTATTTTTTTGCAACTCATTTAAAATCATTTAAAATCATAATTAACACCTTACAAAGAATCAATTATAATGTTTTCTATAAAATGTGAAAATTCATGTCAAAAATAATCAAAATATTCAATTTTCATGTTTTGCTAAAAACTCAGTAACTGAAGAATAACAGATGCAAATTTCTATTTCTTCAAAAATTTAGTACAAAAGAAATAAGTGAAGTCTAACACCTTCTAAAAAAATGAATTATCATATTTTTCTACCGCATGCCAAAAATCATGTATAAAATAAGTAAAATACTCAATTTGTATGTGGTCATAAAAAAATACCGTATCTGAAGACTAACACATGAAAATTTTATTTTCCCAAAAATAACACAAAATACAAAAAATGAACTCTAACACCTTCAAAGAAATCAATTATCTTATTTTTACAAAATACCAAAAGTTCAGGTCTAAATTAATAAAAATTATTTTATGTTTCGAAAATTATGCAAAAATACAAAAAGTCAAGTCTAACATCTTTTAGAAAAAAACAATTTACTTATTTTCTCTACAAAATGACAAAAATCAGGTCTAACATAAGCAAAATACTTAATTTTCATGTTGTCCTAAAAAAATCCGTAATTGAAGACTAACCAATGCAAAAAGTTTTGAGTATCTTATTTTTCTATAAAATGCTAAAATCAATGTCTCAAACAAAAAATACGCAATTTTCATGTTGTAAAAAAAATCTCCGTAATTGAACTAACACGTTCAAGTATCTATTTTTATCAAATCGGCAAAAATACAAAAAGTGAAGTCACCTTCAAAAAAATCAAATGTGTTATTTGTTTACAAAATTCCTTAATTCTTGACTGCAATATGCAAAATACTCAATTTTCATGGTGTTCTAAAAAAACCTAATTTTCAAATAAATCAATTATCTTATTTTTTACAAAATGCCAAAAATTTTGGCCTAAATTAATCTAAATTCTCAATTTTCTTGTTGTCCTTAAAACATCTCCCTAATTAAAAATTAAGAACATGCAATTTTAAAATTTTACAAAATTCGGTAAAAATATAAAAAGTTCATTCTAACACCTTAAAAAAAAGCAGTTATCTTATTTTTCTATAAAAATAAAAAATTAATGCCTCAGACTAAAAAAATACACAATTTTCATGTTGTCCTAGAAAAATGTAGTAAATGAAGACTAACACATGCAAATTTTATTTTTCCTAAAATTCCGCAAAAATACAAAACTTCAAGTCTAACACCTTCAAAGAAATCAATTATCTTGTTTTTCAAAAAAAGGCAAAAATTCATGTCTAAAATAATCAAAATACTCATTTTTCATGTTTTCGTGAAAAGAAATCCGTAATTCACTAATAACAAATGCAAATTTCAATTTTTAGAAAATTACTCAAAAATACAAAAAAGAAATCTAACACCTTCTAGAAAAAATCAATTATCTTATTTTTTTACAGAATGCCAAAATTCAGGTCTAAAATAAGCAAAATACTCAATTTTCTTGTTGTCCTAAAAAAAATCAGTAATTGAAGACTAACTCATCCAAAATCAATGTCTCAAACAAAAATATACGCAATTTTCATGTTAACTTCAGTTATCAAAAATTCGGCAAAAATATACGCAATTTTCATGCAATTTTCTATTTTTTTCATAAATTACGAAAAAAATACAAAAAGTGAAGTCTGACACCTTCAAAAAAATCAATTATCATATTTTTCTATAAAATGCCAAAATTCATATCT
Organism: Luzula sylvatica; assembly: GCA_946800325.1. Classification (NCBI taxonomy): domain Eukaryota; kingdom Viridiplantae; phylum Streptophyta; class Magnoliopsida; order Poales; family Juncaceae; genus Luzula; species Luzula sylvatica. The sequence goes on from OX326958.1 coordinate 45,009,996, forward strand.
AAAAAACTCAAAACAGTTAATTTTAATGATGTCCTAAAAAAGGGTAATTGAAGACTAATACATGAAAATTACTATTTTTTCAAAAATTCCGTAAATATGCAAAAATTGAAGTCTACCATCTTATAAAAAACAAATTATCTTATTTTTCTATACCCATGACATAATTCATGTCTAAAATAAGCAAAATACTCAATTTTCATCTTGTCCAAAAAAACTCTATAATTGAAGACTAACACATGCATATTTCTATTTTTTGAAATTTTTTTCCAAAATACAAAAAGTGAAGTCTAACACTACAAAAAAAAAATCAATTATCATATTTTCTATAAAATACCAAAATTCATGCCTAAAATAATCAAAATATTCAATTTCCATGTATTCCTAAAATCTCCGAAAATGTAGACTAACACATGAAAATTTTATATTTCTTCAAAAAATTTGTAAAAATGAAAAAAATGAAGTCTAACACATTCTAAAAAATCAATTTTTTTTATTTTTCTACAGCATGCCAAAATTCATGTCTAAAATAAGAAAAATACTCAATTTCTAAGTGGTCCTAAAAAAACTCTGTATCTAAAGACTAACACATAAAAATTTCTATTTTCTAAAAAATAACACAAAAATACAAAAGTCAAGTCTAACATCTTCAAAGAAATCAATTATCTTATTTTTAACAAAATTGCAAAAATTCATGCCTAAATTAATCAAAATTCATAATTTTCATGCTGTCCCAAAAAAACTCCGTAATTAAAGACTTATAGCACATGCAAATTCCTAATTTTTCTAAAAATTCGGCAAAAATACAAAAAGTGAATTCTAACACCTTAAAAAAATCAGTTATCTTATTTTTTTATAAAAAACAAAAAATTAATGTGTAAAACTAAAAAATACATAATTTTCGTGTTGTCTAAAAAACTCCGTAAATGAAGAATAACACATATCAATTTCAATTATTTCGGAAATTTTTCAAAAATACAAAAAAGAAAGTCTTAACCCTTCAAAAAAATCAATTATCATGTGCAGTTTAGAGATATCAAGGGAGGATGAATGTACCATTACACTTTAAAAAACCAACAAAAGAAGATTACTTAAAAATAATTGAAAAAATTACAGGAAAGTTAGAGGGATGGAAAGGAAATATGCTTAGTAAGAGTGGTAGATTAATTTTAATGAATTCAGTTTTATCATCTATACCAATATATTATTTTAATGTATTTAAATTTCCAAAATGGGTTTTTAAAGAAATAGACAAAATAAGAAAAAAGTTTTTTTGGAAAGGTAATAACAATTCTGGATATAACCTAATTGAGTGGGACATAGTTTGTCAACCCAAATGTAAAGGTGGATTAGGTGTATTAAACTTGAAATTATTTAATAAAGTATTATTAATTAAATGGTTGTGGTTATATTATAGTTCAGATGAAAGACTAGGTTGGAAAAATCTTATTGGAAATATATCTGAATTAGAAAATGATAATTTAAATAAAAAAGAATATTCTTATTTTTGGAATGATATACTTAAAAATTTGGATTTTTTTAATCACAGTTTAAACATTATAATTGGAAATGGACAAAATTCTAGTTTTTGGAAAGGAAGATGGAATGATCAACCCTTATGTGAAAAATTTAAAGAATTATATTCTTTTTGTGAAAATAAAACTGGTACAGTGAATTATTTCATTACTAAATTAAATGCATCTAATCTATATAATAGTTTGGGGATAGTAGTACCTTTATCTAACATTGCTCATGACCAATTGCTTGAACTTAATCAAATTTGTAACTCTCTTGACCTTAATCCTTCCCAAAAGGATGCTTTAACTGGCAATGGAATGGACATAAGCATTTTACCTGTAAAAGTACTTATCAAGTCATAATTAAAGGAGTATATATTAAAGCATATTATGAAAATATTTGGAAAATTAATATATCTTTGAAAATAAAAATATTTTTATGGTTAATTTACAAAGGGAAATTACTTACCATTGACAATCTGCAGAGAAGGGGTTGGTACATGGTCAATAGATGTGTACTTTGCCACCAATCTGAAGAAAACGTAAAACACTTTTCAAATCAGTGCAAGTTCATCAAGAATATATGGAATAAATTACATGGAGTATTAAATATTACTAAGTTAAATTCATTTAATCCTTTAGATATAATGATTAATTCTAAGGAAAATAAGGATTATAAGATATTAATATGCATCGCTATGTACCAGTTCTAGTTAGAGAGATGTAGAAGAACCTTTACCAATGAGAAATTTGATGATTGGAAGATCATAAATCATATATTATATGAGTTTAAATTGAATCAAGCTGATGACTTTGAAGATTTAAAATTTTCAAATTATCAAAATTGGGTACCAGATGTGGACTTAGCATATAATTCAACTTATAATTTACCAATTGATTTGTTATCTGATACAAGCCTACACACTAATTTATCTAATTCTAATGCAGATATTGTTGGTTAATTCTAACCTAGAGGGGGGGTAAATTTGGCAATCTAACTTACACTTAGTTTAGATTTAAACCTAATTTACGGTGCGGAATAAATAATAATTTAGATGATAAAGATGATACCGTACAAACACTTTGACACAAGATGTTTGTTTACGAAGTTCGGTAGGTGGTTGCTTTGTAGCTTTAACTCACCCTTTACTCGCTTAATTGACCGACTCAATTATTTGCGAGTACCTACGTCTCCGGGAATGCCTTGTTCCTCTTTTTGGCTTTCGATTGAATTCCAACTCAACTCGATTACAAGGATTTGCCTAGATCGATTTACACGCTTCTATCGATCTATAGCTTAGGCTCTTTACAATTTGTTGCACTAGCCTATTACACTTTTTCACTAATCGAGCTACAACGTGATCGGTCACGTGAGTGGGATACGATTAGTGGAGAATATCGAAAGTAGATCAACGATCTAAAGAGGTTTCTCAAGCTATCAATGGATATAGATAATCACAGCTTAGGGTTTCTCTCTTTTTTAGGTTTGAATGTTTAAAAATGAAGGGGTGGGAGAGAGAGACCCATGAAGGATTCTATTTATACTCTCTATAGAAATCCTTCAGAAAACTTGAAGTGCGTTCGAACGCATAAAGTCCGTTCAGAACGCACTTGTAGTTTGCACTAGCCGTTTCAAAATAACGTGCAAGTACATCTTGGGTCCGTTCGAACGGACAATGTCCGTTCGTAACGGACTCAATTATACATAGCATTTTGCGTTCACAGGAACAAGAGTCCGTTCAACGCACTGAAAAGTGGGTGAACGGATTCCAGGTTGTCCGTTCGAACGCACATGTGTGTTCGTTCGAACGCACACATCCCTGTGACATTTTTCGTTCACAGGAAGGATTGTCCGTTCAACGCACTCAGAAGGTGGGTGAACGGATTCTAATTGTCCGTTCGAACGGACATGATTGTTCGTTCGAACGCACACATCCCTGTGACCCGTTTGGTTCTAATCAAGGTTTAATAGTTTTGATATGTGGCAAATCCGTTCTGAACGGACTTTGAGTTCGTTCAGAACGCACTTCCTGCTTGACTGAACTCTTTGTTATTTTGAACATGATTTTACTTGAGTTCTACTAGGTTTGTACCTATGGTTTATTTGTGGCGTATCCCACTCACGGAAGGCTTCAACATCTTGATTCTTGATGTATTCCAATGGCCTTCCTTGTGTTCTTCTTTTCTTGTTTATCTTGAGACTTCATGTCCTGATTCTTGATGTAATCCAATGAAATCCTCCTTCACAAGTCCTCCTTCATCTTCGTATCGTACCTATGTTATCCTGCACTTTTCTGGATGTATACATTAGTAATGACAGTGTTTTGAAATAATCAAACTATTAGGAAATTTGAACCAACAGATATACAAGTGGACGAAACAATTAGTGATGAGGATGCAATTCAAGTTGAAGACAGAAGGCTGTGGTGGTTTCAATCGAGAGGAAATCAAACGAGAAATCAAGCACACACGTTACTGGAAGAGGAAGATCAAATTGTTGAAGGACAAGAAGAAGACTCAACCTTTTTGCTAATTTACGACAATTTAAGAGATTTTGTGTGATAAAAGCTTAAGTACCTGTGGATCAGACTCAAGTTCAGCTTTGCCAATCGTTAACCCTGGGACAAGCTGAATCTTTACAGGAGTAATTGCAGACCAGAAGAGTTTGAATCTTCATTTCGGTGGTACCAAATCAGAAATCAATCATGAAAACCATCCTCGCAGAAGTCAAACAAGAGCTCAATTAAGGGAAGAAGAAGAACGATAACAATCTGAAAGATTTAATATGTGCAAAGACTCAAGTTTCTTTCTTCTCGGCGAAGGAGATAGATGCCTTCTCAGGAATTTATCGAAGCAGAGTTTTCCATTTCACCGAGATAGATGCCTTCCCGAATTTCGGTCGATGCTCGTGTAAGAGAGAAGAATCACAGGGAGCTGGCGATCGAGTATGGAAGGGGCGACATGGAAGCTGGTGTTTGAAGGATGATGTTTGAAGGATGATGTTGAAGGGGCGACATGGAAGGGGCGATCGAGTATGAAGGATGATGTTTCCAAAAGCTTGTCAGATCTGTGAGAGGAGAGATGATGTTGAAGGGGTTAAAGCGTGTTCTGATGAGTGATTCTTCAGATAGAATATGTGCAAAGAATAGGATCCAGGATTTAGGCGAAATCAGATGGAAGGAAGAACTACAAATCGCCATTATCATATTTCAGATCTAAAGGTTGAAGAAGATGTGTTGTGAAGGTGGGCTTGAGAGAAAAGGAAATGAAGAGAGAGAAAGGAGCACTGCCGCTTAGGGATTCTGTACGGTATTTATACCCTAGGGTTTCAAATCCGGTATTTCTGAAATACAAGGAATTCCTATTTCCAGGATTTTGATGTCATTGGAAATTGGAATTATCATATTGATATCCTGTAGATTTTATGAGTAGGAAATAAGGGGTGTTTAGGATAGTTTTAGAAATATTTAAGGGTAAAAGCCTTTCTACTTGTAATAAACGATTTGTCAATATAATTTAATAGATGTAGGGCGTAAAGCTTGGTTGGGGGTTAAAGCTTGGTTAAAGGGAGGATGAATGTTTTTGAGGAGGACAGAGGAAGAGCGTTAGGGGTTAAAGCTTGGTTGGGGGTTTTTCCTAGAAAGAAGAAACCACCGTCTCCAGTGTTCCATTGGAGACAACCTTGAGGCCTCTCTTTCCCATTAATGACTTAAATAATTTTGTTTTGTATGTAGGACTTTCCTAGTTAAATTGTAATGTCTGTTCATAATCATTCTTATGATTTCTTAAAATGAAATGGAAATCTCTTTTTACTCAAATCGACCTCCCTTTAAATTGACAAACATGAAGCATTTACAGTGGCCACGTTCATCTTACATCCACCCTTAGATAAAAATAAATAAATCTGAAACACTCATTTTTTTACCCTTATCTTTTTACTCCTGCACCGTACGACCCTTACCTCCCATACCTAGACTAGAGAGACAATGAGACATGTATCTCCTTATCGAACCCATACCTCCTCCCCATCCACTGAACCATGCACCCCTCCTCTCGCCTCTTTTGTACATCCTCATCGTTTGCTCTTTTCTCCTCTCCCCACTCTTTCTGTCTGCCGTCGCCACCTAGAGGATAAGAGGACAAAGGTCGGAGATTCTCTAACGCCTAGAGCAGAAGCGAGGAGCTTCGAGGCGTTCCTCAGTCAGTTTGTCGGCGGCACAATAGGACAGTTCGTCGGCGGTACAATAGGGACGGCACATCAAGTAAGCTCCTCATTCAGCAATCGGAAACGCTATCTCAACTTTTTCCGGGCTAACGTCTCGTCTCTTTCTCAATTTATTGTTGGTACCGGTACGAACAATCCACATGAATTATCGATGAAGATACCTTAACTTTTCTTTATCAGCTCTTTGTCAAATGATGAACTGGTTCATGTTTTTCTGCAGTACATTGTGCGGGAGATTCTGGCGTTCTTGGCTGTATGACTGTCCAGTTTGAGCAGACAGAAAGAGTGACGAGAGATGCACATCAAAAGTGTACATCTTGTGCGGTAAATCCTTACAATCCTGACATTCTCTCGGATTTGGAGGACTATGTCGATTAATAGATTCAATTTTAAGTTTTTCTCTTTGATTACATATTTTTCCTCAGTTTTGTGTGATTTTCAGTGACGTTATTCTTCTAATCTAAAAGAATGATTTTTTGAATTGTGTATGACTTTATTTCAGATCGCAGCTAATAGTACAATTTGGATAATAATCTCGGTCTTCTTCGTCTCTATCAGGTAGCAAAGTCATTAATTTATCTTTTCGAAACATGTTTATTTCACTAAGCAAAGCTTTTGCAATTTCGTTATGGTTCGAACCAGAGAGAATGAACGCTCAAATTGGGGCTCGCATTCTAATCAAAGTACAATAAAGAGTAATTATTCATAATTATTCAATTTATTTCTAAATTTCTCTTAATTTCTTTGATCCTGATTTATAATTTGTATATAATGCCGGGTTTTAATGGAAAATGCCACCTCTGCTTACTGTTGGTCCCTGAACAAAGCGGTTTAAATCAAAATATTTAATTTTCCTTTGAAGCAGTTGCGGGACTCATGACCACTACAGTGCTTAGGAGAAAATGAGAGTCGTTAACACTCAAGGAACTTGTACGTCAACTCCCATTTACCGTTTAGATATTTTTATTTGATATTTTCGGATATGCCCCTTTAATACTGATTTTTTTTTCGGTATTTTATTTTGTCGAAGACCATGATGCGATGAGGAGAGTTGTGAGGAGAGCATTGCTTACTGTGTTGGCAGCATGCATTGCTTACTGTGTTGGCAGCATGTGAAATTGGGAGTGAAAATAGAAGCCAGCATGTTTATGATTTGGTTAGTCAGCCTCCTAATAATTGTGTCCATGTGATTCATAGCCATGAAGAGAGTTTGATTCTACCAAAATTTTCCCCGCCTTGTTTTGGTTCTTTTGTCAGAGATGTTGTGTAGATTGTTTCAAGTAAGATTATCTTCTATTTAGTAATTCACAATTAATTAATAATAATAATGTTGGACGCCTGATTCATTTAGACTTGATTCTCTAAATATTAAGATAGTTCAAACTTATTTCTCAGTATTAACTTAAATTTCGTAAATTGAATTGCTTCATTTCCATCGAATTACGAATTACATTTATTTGATCAAACTCAAATTTCTTGCACAACCATTATAAACATGTTTTAAAAACACAATTATTAAAGACAAAAAAAATCCGCCCGCAGCGAAGCGTGGGTTATTTCCCTAGTCAACTAAATAGAAGTACACATTCATTCATTCATTTCTTATTCCATCTCTTTTTATTCCATCAACTAAATAGCAGAAAAATGGATTACAAACAATTATTACTATTCCATTATTAATATTCATCAATGTATACTCTTTTCTTATTCCATCTCAATGATAAAGTTTTTACGTACTAGTAGTGCTATTTTCCAATAAGTATAGCAACACAGCTCAATTAACTTAATAATATGTTCTCTTGCAGAACATACGAGTTAATATTTTTCGTTACTCGTTACCATTTTTAATTCTGGCTTTGCATGGAACCATTTTTAATATGTTACTCGTTACCATTTTAATTGAAATGTTAATTATACATTTTTTTAGTGTCAACATACTATTTTCAATGGGGAGTTCTATGATAGACCAATTTTCTTATTATGGACCCATTTTCAAAAAAAAAAAAAAATTCAAATATTTGTTAATTAATGATTTTTTTTTGTAAGATTCAATTGTATATTTATAATTTAATGCTATGCAAAACATAAATTTTGTATAATTAATTGATAAATACCTAAAATATCTTAAAATATTTTTTGAAAAAGGATCCATGATAAGAAAATGGGTCTATCATAGAACTCCCCATTTTTTCGATTTAATATATCATTTTTCATAATAAATTCGTTGTGTCGACACTGATATATTAGTTGGGATAAATATATTATTCGTTGTCGCGGGACGAGATCATTCCAAACACAAACCTTGTTCACTGGTATAGTGAGGACAATGGTTTTTTTTTCTAAAAAGATATCTAGTGACTAAAATATCATATTTACTCTTCTCAAAATTAAAATATCATATTTATCCCTTTGAAAACATAAAATTACATATTTACCCTTCTTAATATTAAAATAGCATACTTACTCTCTCATAGATCTATAATATCATATTTTGCAAAAATTAAAAAGTCATCTAATTTCTCCGTTACATTAACGGTCAACATTTAAAATTACTATTTTACTGTTTACATATTTATTATTTTAAAAACATAAAATATCATATTTTCCCTTTAGAAATGAAAATACATATTTACTCACTCAATAATAAAAAATAACCCTTCAGAAATAAAATGTCATATTTACCCTCCAAATTAAAAGCTGGATTTAGAAAGCTAGAAACTAAATCATCAATAACTATTAAATCGGCATTAAACACTTTTTAATTTTGATATACCGTTCATAGTACTAACATATTATTTTGGAACCTGCGGGGTTTATGTACAAAATACGTTCCTTTCTTATTAATAACATATTATTTTTAATGCTTATATGCAATTGAAGTGTTAATTATACATTTTTGTAGTGTCAACATACTATTTTTAATTTAATATATTATTTTTCATAATAAATTCGTTGTCTCGACACTGATATATTATTTTGGGGTAAATATATTATTCGTTGTCGCGGGGTGAGACGATTCTAATTTTGATAATGGTAAATATTATTTAACATATTTTTTTCAGATTAATGAGAAGTTAAATAAGTTATTTTAATTTTAATAATGGTAAATATTAACTCCCCTTTATTAAAAATAAAAAACAAAAATCGACACAATAATATGTCACTAACTAGTTAACGGAAAAAAATATAACCAAAATATATATTAACATAAAAAATATAAACAAGACAAAAAGGTTATATGGTATATACAAATAAATATATACATGCATTAAAGATCAATATAATCATTTTTTAATTTATACAACCATATGTATACAATTTTCATTTTATAAATATTTAAAATTAATGAATATATTATATAGATTACATGTGAAATATGCATCTCACATTGTCACAAATAAGAAACATTTATATTGATATTTGTAAATCAAGGACAATTTAACTTTGGAAATATTTAAAAAAAAAACATTTCTATAAAAAAATGAAAATGATGTCTAAGTGTTCTTTGATTTTATTTTTAATTTTGTCAACACGTTATAGAATCGTTCTCACTTTTATTGATTTAACTGTAATAATACTAAATATTTACTTTTAATAATTTTTTTATGTTCAAATATTAATATTTTTTTTATTTGAAAATGGGACGAGAGGGATTTCTTAAAAGAATATTTAACTATCACACGCAAAATTCTCTCTTCGCTTTAAGGGTAATTAATAAACTAGTCTTGGTGTAGGTATTTAATATAAACACCATTGGAATATAATGATAGCTACTTAAAGGAGTTGTTTTGGTCTAAATATTTAATTTAGACTAATATTCTTGTGCAATGTGTGTATATCTGTGCATTGCAGAACCAACAATAATTAAGGAGAGATAAATTGTGTGTATTCCAGTTTTGTCCTTGAAAGATGGACGGTTGGATTTGCATCTGGTTTGCGGAAAATTTAAGATGTTGGTGTAGGGAAGAAAAACTCAACAAATTATTACTATTCCATTATTTATTCATCAATGTATAGTCTTTTATTATTCCAGCTTAATGGTAAAGTTCCAACGTACTAACAGTGCACTATCCAATAAGTATAGCAACACCTAATTAACTTAATAATATGTTCTCTTGCAGAACATACGAGTTAATATTTTTCGTTACTCGTTACCATTTTTAATTCTGGCTTTGCATGGAACCTTGAAACCGCACAATCAGTGGCGAATATAGAAGATGACAAGTAATTTGGCCCGCCTCCCATCACTGGCATGGGTTTGGTCACGTCGAACTTGTTAACATAGTCTAGTCTGTATGTTTGTCCTAGAACTCCATGCACGTTTTCGCTAAGCGAGTGAAACTTGAAGGAAAGGTCGAAATGGGCCAGGCTGTCTTCAGTTGTTAGGCCATAGTTATGGATCTTCGAATCTTTCTCGGTGATTGGAACTGCGCGTGCTTTAACGGTCAACAATCCATTCAAATCGATTGCAATGGCGTTGGTATTAGAAGTTCTTGTAATCGACAATGCCGGCACTGAGGAAGAAACCCATATAGCATTACGCTCTGTATCATTATCAACAGGCATGCCGTCGAAGGTGATGACGAGACGGTCTGATTCCTGTTCCCACGTCTTGGTCTTTTGTACACCGACGAAGAGGCGGTGCTCACCGAAGAGAATACCGAGGGCTTGGATCCATGTGAAGTCACGGTTCATGGCAGGATTACGTTTACCTATGAAATGGGCATTGATGTGAAGATCAGTATCGGAGACTTGCACTGTTTTCTTCTCGCGACTTGCACTGTTTTTTTGAATGTTTTAGACTTCACTTTTTGTATTTTTTCAAATATTTTGAAGAAAGTAAAAATTTGCATGCGTTAGTCTTCAATTTTGGAGTTTTTTAAGAAAAAAATGAAGTTAAGTGGTTTTCTCATTCATGACAAAAATCTTCTGATTGTTTTGAAAAATATGATAATTGATATATTTGAAGGTGTTACAATCTAATTTTTGCAAAAACACAGTCGAAAAAAAAATAGAAATCCATATGTGTTAGTCTTCTATTTTTGAGTTTTGTTTAAAGAAAACTTGGAAATTCAGTACTTTGTTAGTATTAGACATATATTTTGGAATTTATTAGGAAAATAAGATAATTGATTTTTTTGAAGGTGTTAGACTTCAATTTTTGTATTTTTTTAATATTTTGAAAAAGCTGAAATTCGCATGTGTTAGTCTTCAATTTTGGACATTTTTTAGAAAAAATGAAAATTAAGTATTTTTCTCATTGTTGACAGAAATCTTGGGATTGTTTTGAAAAATATGACAATTGATATTTTTGAAGGTGTTAGACTTCACTTTTTGTTTTTTTACAAAAAAATAAAAAAAAAATTAGAATTCGCATGTGTTAGTCTTCAATTTTGGATTTTTTTTGACGAAAACATTAAAATTACGTATTTTACTCGTTCTAGATTAAAATCTATAAATTATTTTGAAAATTTTGATATTTGATATTTTTAAAGGTGTTAGACTTCACTTTATGAATTTTTGCAAAATAATTATTGAAAAAATAGAAATTTGCATGTGTTAGTCTTCAATTTTTGAGTTTTTTCAAGAGAACGTGAAATTGAGTACTTTTCTCGTTCTAAACATAAATTTTGGAATTGTTTTGAAAATTTTGATAATTGATATTTTTAAAGGTGTTAGACTTCACTTTCTGTATTTTTGCAAAATAATTATTGAAAAAATAGAAATTCGCATGTGTTAGTCTTCAATTTTTGAGTTTTTTTCAGGAGAACGTGAAATTGAGTACTTTTCTCATTGTAGACAGAAATCTTGTGATTGTTTTGAACAATATGATAATTGATATTTTGGAAGGTGTTAGACTTCACTTTTGCAAAAAAACATTTTTTGAAAAAAAAATAGAAATCCGCATGTGTTAGTCTTCCATTTTTTATTTTTTTTAAGGAAAACATGAAAAGTAAGTATTTTGCTAGTTTCAGACATATATTTTGGCATTTATTAGAAAAAAAATGATAATAGATTTTTTTGAAGGTGTTATACTTCACTTTTTTGTATATTTTCAAATATTTCGAAAAAAATAGAAATTTGCATGTGTTAGTCTTCAATTTCGGAGTTTTTTTATACAAAAAATGAAAATTAAGTGTTTTTCTCATTCAAGACAAAAATCTTGTGATTGTTTTGAAAAATATGATAATGGATATTTTTGAAGGTGGTAGACTTTACTTTTTGCAATTAAAAATAGAAATCCGTATGTGTTAGTCTTCCATTTTGGAGTTTTTTTTAAGGAAAACATGAAAAGTAAGTATTTTGATAGTTTTAACATATATTTTGGCATTTATTAGAAAAAATATAACAATTGTTTTTTTTGAATGTTTTAGACTTCACTTTTTGTATTTTTTCAAATATTTTGAAGAAAGTAGAAATTTGCATGCGTTACTCTTCAATTTTGGAGTTTTTTTAGAAAAAAATGAAAGTTAATTGTTTTTCTCATTCATGACAAAAATCTTCTGAGTGTTTTGAAAAATATGATAATTGATATATTTGAAGGTGTTACAATCTAATTTTTGCAAAAACACGGTTGAAAAAAAAATAGAAATCCGTATGTGTTAGTCTTCTATTTTTGAGTTTTGTTTAAAGAAAACTTGGAAATTCAGTACTTTGTTAGTATTAGACATATATTTTGGAATTTATTAGGAAAATAAGATAATTGATTTTTTTGAAGGTGTTAGACTTCAATTTTTGTATTTTTTTAATATTTTGAAAAAGTTGAAATTCGCATGTGTTAGTCTGCAATTTTGGACATTTTTTAGAAAAAAATGAAAATTAAGTATTTTTCTCATTGTAGACAAAAATCTTGGCATTGTTTTGAAAAATATGACAATTGATATTTTTGAAGGTGTTAGACTTCACTTTTTGCTTTTTTACAAAAAAATAAAAATAAAAATTAGAATTCGCATGTGTTAGTCTTCAATTTTGGATTTTTTTTGACGAAAACATTAAAATTACGTATTTTACTCGTTCTAGATTAAAATCAATAAATTATTTTGAAAATTTTTATAATTGATATTTTTAAAGGTGTTAGACTTCACTTTATGAATTTTTACAAAATAATTATTGAAAAAATAGAAATTTGCATGTGTTAGTCTTCAATTTTTGAGTTTTTTCAGGAGAACGTGAAATTTAGTACTTTTCTCGTTCTAAACATAAATTTTGGAATTGTTTTGAAAATTTTGATAATTGATATTTTTAAAGGTGTTAGACTTCACTTTCTGTATTTTTGCAAAATAATTATTGAAAAAATAGAAATTCGCATGTGTTAGTCTTCAATTTTTGAGTTTTTTCCGGACAACGTGAAATTGAGTACTTTTCTCATTGTAGACAGAAATCTTGTGATTGTTTTGAACAATATGATAATTGATATTTTTGAAAGTTTTAGATTTCAGTTTTTATATTTTTTCAAATATTTTGAAGAAAGTAGAAATTTGCATGCGTTAGTCTTCAATTTTTGAGTTTTTTCAGGAGAACGTGAAATTGAGTACTTTTCTCGTTCTAAACATAAATTTTGGAATTGATTTGAAAATTTCGATAATTGATATTTTTAAAGGTGTTAGACTTCACTTTCTGTATTTTTGCAAAATAATTATTGAAAAAATAGAAATTCGCATGTGTTAGTCTTCTATTTTTGAGTTTTTTCAGGAGAACGTGAAATTGAGTACTTTTCTCATTGTAGACAGAAATCTTGTGATTGTTTTGAACAATATGATAATTGATATTTTGGAAGGTGTTAGACTTCACTTTGGCAAAAAAACATTTTTTGAAAAAACAATAGAAATCCGCATGTGTTAGTCTTCCATTTTTGATTTTTTTATGGAAAACATGAAAAGTAAGTATTTTGCTAGTTTTAGTCATATATTTTGGCATTTATTAAAAAAAAATGATAATAGATTTTTTTGAAGGTGTTAGACTTCACTTTTTGTATATTTTCAAATATTTCGAAAAAAGTAGAAATTTGCATGTGTTAGTCTTCAATTTCGGAGTTTTTTTATACAAAAAATGAAAATTAAGTGTTTTTCTCATTCAAAACAAAAATCTTGTGATTGTTTTGAAAAATATGATAATGGATATTTTTGAAGGTGGTAGACTTTACTTTTTGAAATTTATTTTTTGAAAAAAAAATAGAAATCCGTATGTGTTAGTCTTCCATTTTGGAGTTTTTTTTAAGGAAAACATGAAAAGTAAGTATTTTGCTAGTTTTAACATACATTTTGGCATTTATTAGAAAAAATATAACAATTGATTTTTTTGAAGGTTTTAGACTTCACTTTTTGTATTTTTTCAAATATTTTGAAGAAAGTTGAAATTTGCATGCGTTAGTCTTCAATTTTGGAGTTTTTTTTAGAAAAAAATGAAAGTTAAGTGTTTTTCTCATTCATGACAAAAATCTTCAGATTGTTTTGAAAAATATGATAATTGATATATTTGAAGGTGTTACAATCTAATTTTTTCAAAAACACAGTCGAAAAAAAAATTGAAATCCGTATGTGTTAGTCTTCTATTTTTGAGTTTTGTTTAAAGAAAACTTGGAAATTCAGTACTTTGTTAGTATTGGACATATATTTTGGAATTTATTAGGAAAATAAGATAATTGATTTTTTTGAAGGTGTTAGACTTCAATTTTTGTATTTTTTTAATATTTTGAAAAAGTTGAAATTCGCATGTGTTAGTCTGCAATTTTGGACATTTTTTAGAAAAAAATGAAAATTAAGTATTTTTCTCATTGTAGACAAAAATCTTGGCATTGTTTTGAAAAATATGACAATTGATATTTTTGAAGGTGTTAGACTTCACTTTTTGCTTTTTTACAAAAAAATAAAAATAAAAATTAGAATTCGCATGTGTTAGTCTTCAATTTTGGATTTTTTTTGACGAAAACATTAAAATTACGTATTTTACTCGTTCTAGATTAAAATCTTTAAATTATTTTGAAAATTTTGGTAATTGATATTTTTAAAGGTGTTAGACTTCACTTTATGAATTTTTGCAAAATAATTATTGATAAAATAGAAATTTGCATGTGTTAGTCTTCAATTTTTGAGTTTTTTCAGGAGAACGTGAAATTTAGTACTTTTCTCGTTCTAAACATAAATTTTGGAATTGTTTTGAAAATTTTGATAATTGATATTTTTAAAGGTGTTAGACTTCACTTTCTGTATTTTCGCAAAATAATTATTGAAAAAATAGAAATTCGCATGTATTTGTCTTCAATTTTTGAGTTTTTTCAGGAGAACGTGAAATTGAGTACTTTTCTTATTGTAGACAGAAATCTTGTGATTGTTTTAAACAATATGATAATTGATATTTTGGAAGGTGTTAGACTTCACTTTTGCAAAAAAAACATTTTTTGAAAAAAAAATAGAAATCCGCATGTGTTTGACTTCCATTTTTAATTTTTTTAAGGAAAACATGAAAAGTAAGTATTTTGCTAGTTTTAGACATATATTAGAAAAAAAATGATAATTGATTTTTTTCAAGGTGTTAGACTTCACATTTTGTATATTTTCAAATATTTCGAAAAAAGTAAAAATTTGCATGTGTTAGTCTTCAATTTCGGAGTTTTTGGTACAAAGAATGAAAATTAAGTGTTTTTCTCATTCAAGACAAAAATCTTGTGATTGTTTTGAAAAATATGATAATGGATATTTTTGAAGGTGGTAGACTTTACTTTTTATAATTTATTTTTTGAAAAAAAATAGAAATCCGTATGTGTTAGTCTTCCATTTTGGACTTTTTTTTAGGGAAAACATGAAAAGTAAGTATTTTGCTAGTTTTAACATATATTTTGGCATTTATTAGAAAAAATATGATAATGGATTTTTTTTGAATGTTTTAGATATCACTTTTTGTATTTTTTCAAATATTTTGAAGAAAGTAGAAATTTGCATGCGTTAGTCTTCAATTTTGGAGTTTTTTTAGAAAAAAATGAAACTTAAGTGTTTTTCTCATTCATGACAAAAATGTTCTGATTGTTTTGAAAAATATGATAATTGATATATTTGAAGGTGTTACACTCTAATTTTTGCAAAAAACACAATTGAAAAAATAATAGAAATCCGTATGTGCTAGTCTTCTATTTTTAAGTTTTGTTAAAAGAAAACTTGAAAATTCAGTACTTTGTTTGTTTTAGACATATATTTTGGAATTTATTAGAAAAATAAGATAATTGATTTTTTTGAAGGTGTTAGACTTCAATTTTTGTATTTTTTTAATATTTTGAAAAAGTAGAAATTCGCATGTGTTAGTCTTCAATTTTGGATTTTTTTTAGAAAAAAATGAAAATTTAGTATTTTTGTCATTGTAGACAAAAATCTTGGGATTGTTTTGAAAAATATGACAATTGCTATTTTTGAAGGTGTTAGACTTCACTTTTTGCTTTACAAAAAAATTAAAAAACAATTAGAATTCGCATGTGTTAGTCTTCAATTTTGGATTTTTTTTGACGAAAACATTAAAATTACGTATTTTACTCGTTCTAGGTTAAAATCTTTAAATTATTTTGAAAATTTTGATATTTGATATTTTTAAAGGTGTTAAACTTCACTTTCTGAATTTTTGAAAAATAATTATTGAAAAAATAGATATTTGCACGTGTTAGTCTTCAATTTTTGGGTTTTTTCAGGAGAACGTGAAATTGAGTACTTTTCTCGTTCTAAACATAAATCTTGGAATTGTTTTGAAAAATATGATAATTGATATTTTGGAAGGTGTTAGTATTCACTTTTTGCAAAAAATATTTTTGAAAAAAAAAATAGAAATATGGATGTGTTTGTCTTCCATTTTGGATTTTTTTTAATGAAAACATGAAAAGTAAGTATTTTCCTAGTTTTAGACATATATTTTGGTATTTATTAGAAAATAAATGATAATTGATTTTTTTGAAGGTAGACTTCACTTTTTGTCTTTTTTTAAATATTTCAAAAATAGTAGAAATTCGCATGTGTTAGTCTTCAATTATGGAGTTTTTCTAGGAGAACGTGAGAATTAAGTAATTTTCTCGTTCTAAACATAAATCTTAGTTGTTTTGAAAAATATGATAATTGATATTATAAAAGCTTAGTCTTCCATTTTTTTCAAAAAACATTTAAAAAAAAAAATAGAAATCCGCATGAAAAACATGAAAAGTAAGTATTTTGCTAGTTTGAGACATATATTTTGGAATTTATTAGAAAAATATGGTAATTGATTTTTTTGAAGGTTTTAGACTTCACTTTTTGTATTTTTTCAAATATTTTGAAAATAGTAGAAATTTGCATGTGTTAGTCTTCAATTTTGGAGTTTTTTTAGAAAAAAATGAAAATTAATTGTTTTTCTAACTGAAGACAAAAATCTTGTGATTGTTTTGAAAAATATGATAATTTATATTTTTGAAGGTGTTAGACTTCGCTTTTTGCGTTTTACAAAAAAAATTGAAAGCCGTATGTGTTAGTCTTCCAATTTGAAGTTTTTTTTAAGGAAAACATGAAAAGTAAGTATTTAGCTAGTTTTAACATATATTTTGGCATTTATTAGAAAAAATATAATAATTGATTTTTTTGAATGTTTTAGACTTCACTTTTTGTATTTTTTCAAATATTTTGAAGAAAGTAGAAATTTGCATGTGTTAGTCTTCAATTTTGGAGTTTTTTTAGAAAAAAAAATGAAAATTAATTGTTTTTCTCATTCATAACAAAAATCTTGTGATTGTTTTGAAAAATATGATAATTGATATATTTGAAGGTGTTACACTCTAATTTTTGCAAAAACACAATTGAAAAAAAAAATAGAAATCCGTATGTGTTAGTCTTCTATTTTTGAGTTTTGTTTAAAGAAAACATGAAAATTCAGTACTTTGTTAGTTTTCGACATATATTTTAGAATTTTTCAGAAAAATATGATAATTGATTTTTTTGAAGGTGTTAGACTTAAATTTTTGTATTTTTTTAATATTTTGAAAAAGTAGAAATTCGCATGTGTTAGTCTTCAATTTTGGACTTTTTTTAGAAAAAAATGAAAATTAAGTGTTTTTATCATTGTATACAGAAATCTTGGGATTGTTTTGAAAAATATGATAATTGATATTTTTTAAGGGGTTAGACTTCACTTTTTTCTTTTAAATTTTGATAATTGCTATTTTTAAAGGTGTTAGACTTCACTTTCTTTATTTTTGCAAAATAATTATTGAAAAAATAGAAATTCGCATGTGTTAGTCTTCAATTTTTGAGTTTTTTTAGGAGAACGTGAAATTGAGTACTTTTCTCATTCTAAACATAAATCTTGGAATTTTTTTTAAAAATATGATAATTGATATTTTGCGAGATGTTAGACTTCACTTTTTGCAAAAAACATTTTTGAAAAAAAATAGAAATACGCTTGTGTTAGTCTTCAAATTTGGATTTTTTTTAAGGAAAACATGAAAAGTAAGTATTTTCCTTGTTTTATATATGTATTTTGGCATTTATTATAAAAGAATTGATAATTGATATTTTTGAAGGTGTTAGACTTCACTTTTTGTATTTTTTTAAATATTTCGAAAATAGTAGATATTCGCATGTGTTAGTCTTCAATTTTTGAGTTTTTCCTAGGAGAACGTGAGAATTAAGTAATTTTCTCGCTCTAAACATAAAACTTAATTGTTTTGAAAAATATGATAATTGATATTATTGAAGGTGTTAGACTTCATTTTTTGCAAAAAACATTTTTGAAAAAAAATAGAAATCCACATGTGTTAGTGTTCCATTTTGAAGTTTTTTTAAGGAAAACATGAAAAATAAGTATTTTGCTTGTTTTAGACATATATTTTGGCATTTATTAAAAACATATAATAATTGATTTTTTGAATGTTTTAGACTTCACTTTTTGTATTTTTTCAAATATTTTGAAGAAAGTAGAAATTTGCTTGTGTTAGTCTTCAATTTTGGAGTTCTTTTAGAAAAAAAATGAAGATTAAGTGTTTTTCTCATTCAAGACAAAAATCTTGTGATTGTTTTGAAAAATATGATAATTGATATATTTGAAGGTGTTAGACTCTAATTTTTGCAAAAAACACGATTGAAAAAAAAATAGAAATCCGTATGTGTTAGTCTTCCATTTTTTAGTTTTGTTCAAAGAAAACATGAAAATTCAGTACTTTGTTAGTTTTAGACATATATTTTGGCATTTATCAGAAAAATGTGATAATAGATTTTTTTGAAGGTTTAGACTTCAATTTTTTTATTTTTTTAAATATTTTGAAAAAGTAGAAATTCGCATGTGTTAGTCTTCAATTTTGGAGTTTTTTTTAGAAGAAAATGAAAGTGAAGTATTTTTCTCATTGTAGACAGAAATCTTGGGATTGTTTTGAAAAATATGATAATTGATATTTTTGAAGGTGTTAGACTTCACTTTTTGCTTTTTTACAAAAAAATTGAAAAAATTAGAATACGCATGTGTTAGTCTTCAATTTTCGAATTTTTTTGACGAAAACATTAAAATTACGTATTTTACTCGTTCTCGATTGAAATTTTGGAATTA
This sequence comes from Luzula sylvatica, assembly GCA_946800325.1. Lineage (NCBI taxonomy): Eukaryota > Viridiplantae > Streptophyta > Magnoliopsida > Poales > Juncaceae > Luzula > Luzula sylvatica. The sequence continues at coordinate 45,029,277 of OX326958.1, forward strand.
TTTTGAAAATTTTGGTAATTGATATTTTTAAAGGTGTTAGACTTCACTTTCTGTATTTTTGCAAAATAATTATTGATAAAATAGAAATTCGCATGTGTTAGTCTTCATTTTTTGAGTTTTTTCAGGAGAACGTGAAATTGAGTACTTTTCTCGTTTTAAACATATATCTTGGAATTGTTTTGAAAATATGATAATTGATATTTTGGAAGCAGTTAGACTTCACTTTTTGCAAAAAACATTTTTGAAAAAAAAAATAGAAATACGCATTTGTCAGTCTTCTATTTTGGATTTTCTTAAGGAAAACATGAAAAGTAAGTATTTTCGTAGTTTTAGACATATATTTTGGCATTTATTAGAAAAGAAATGATAATTGATTTTTTTGAAGGTGTTAGACTTCACTTTTTGAATTTTTTTAAATATTTCGAAAATAGTAGAAATTCGCATGTGTTAGTCTTCAATTTTGGAGTTTTTCTAGGAGAACGTGAGAATTAAGTAATTTTCTCGTTCTAAACATAAATCTTAATTGTTTTGAAAAATATGATAATTGATATTATTGAAGTTGTTAGACTACATTTTTTGCAAAAAACATTTTTGAAAAAAAATAGAAATCCGCATGTGTTAGTCTTCCATTTTGGAGTTTTTTTAATGAAAACATGAAAGGTAAGTATTTTGCTAGTTTGAGACATATATTTTGGAATTTATTAGAAAAATGTGATAATTGATTTTTTTGAAGGTTTTAAGACTTCACTTTTTGTATATTTTTCTAATATTTTAAAAAAAGTAGAAATCTGCATGTGTTAGTCTTCAATTTTGGAGTTTTTTTGGAAAAAAAATGAAAATTAAGTGTTTTTCTCACTCAAGACAAAAATCTTGTGATTGTTTTGAAAAATATGATAATTTATATATTCGAAGGTGTTAGACTTTACTTATTGCAAAAAACAATTGAAAAAAAACAGAAATCCATATGTGTTAGTCTTTTATTTTTGAGTTTTTTAAAAACAAAACTTGAGAATTCAGTATTTTGTTAGTTTTGGACATATATTTTGGCATTTATTAGAAAAAATATGATAATGAATTTTTTTGAAGGTGTAAAACTTCACTTTTATTATTTTTTTAAATATTTCAAAAAAGTAGAAATTCGCATGTGTTATTCTTCAATTTTGTAGTTTTTTAGAAAAAATGAAAATTAAGTATTTTTCTCATTGTAGACAGAAATCTTGTGATTGTTTTGAAAAATATGATAATTGATATTTCTTAAGGTGTTAGACTTCAATTTTTGCTTTTTTACAAAAAAATTGACAAAATTAGAATTCCCATGTGTTAGTCTTCAATTTTGAGGAAAACATCAAAATTAAGTATTTTGCTCGTTTTATATTGAAATCTTAGATTTTTTCCAAATTTTTTATAATTGATATTTTTAAAGGTGTTAGACTTCACTTTTTGTATTTTTGCAAAATAATTATTGAAAACATAGAAATTCGCATGTGTTTGTCTGCAATTTTTCAGTTATTTTAGGAGAACGTGAAAATTAATTACTTTCCTCGTTCTAAACATTAATCTTGGAATTTTTTTGATAAATATGATAATTGATATTTTTGGAAGGTGTCAGACTTCACTTTTGCAAAAAAACTTTTTATGAAAAAAAATAGAAATCCGCAGGTGTTAGTCTTCCATTTTTAAGTTTTTAAAGGAAAACAGGAAAAGTAAGCATTTTCCTAGTTTTAGAAATATATTTTGGCATTTATTAGAAAAAATATGATAATTGATTTTCTTGAAGGTGTTAGACTTCACTTTTTGTATTTTTTCAAATATTTCAAAAAAAGTAGAAATTTGCATGTGTTAGTCTTCAATTTTGGAGTTTTTTTAGGAGAACGTGAGAATTAAGTACTTTTCTCGTTCTAAACATAAATCTTAAATGTTTTGAAAAATATGATAATTGATATTTTTGAAGGTCTTAGACTTCATTTTTTGCATGAAACGTTTTTGAAAAAAAAATAGAAATCCGCATGTGTTAGTCTTCCATTTTGGATTTTTTTTTAGGAAAACATGAAAAGTAAGTATTTTGCTAGTTTTAGTGATATGTTTTGGGATTTATTAGAAAAATATGATAATTGGTTTTTTTGAAGGTGTTGACTTCACAATTTGTATTTTTTCATATATTTCGAAAAAAATAAAAATTTGCATGTCTTAGTCTTCAATTTAGGAGTTTTTTTTAAAGAAAGCATGAAAAATCATTATTTTCTTAGTTTTAGACATATATTTTGGGATTTATCAGAAAAAATATGATAATTAATTTTTTTGAAGGTCTTAGACTTCACTTTTTGTATTTTTTTGAATATTTCGAAAACGAAGATATTCGCATGGGTTAGTCTTCAATTTTGGAGTTTTTTTAGAAAAAAAAATGAAAATTAAGTATTTTTCTCATTGTATACAGAAATCTTGGAATTGTTTTGAAAAATAAGATAATGGATATTTTTGAAGGTGTTAGACTTTACTTTTTGTATTTTTGCAAAATAATTATTAAAAAAAAATAGAAATTCGCATGTGTTAGTTTTAAATTTTTGAGTTTTTTTAGGAGAACGTGAAATTAAGTACTTTTCTCGTTCTAAACATAAATCATGGAATTGTTTGAAAAATATGATAATTGATAATTTTGAAAGTGTTAGACTTCACTTTTTGCTTTTTACCAAAAAACTGAAAAAATTAAAAATCGCATGTGCTAGTCTTCAATTTTGGAATTTTTTTCACGAAAACATTAAAATAACGTATTTTACTCGTTCTAGATTGAAATCTTAGAATTTGTTTTGAAAATTTTGATAATTGATATTTTTAAAGGTGTTAGACTTCACTTTTTGTATTTTTGCAAAATAATTATTGAAAAAAATAGAAATTCGCATGTGTTAGTCTTCAATTTTGGGTTTTTTTAGGAGATTGTGTAATTAAGTACTTTTCTCATTCTAAACATAAATCTTGGAATTGTTTTGAAAAATAGGATAATTGATATTTTCGAAGGTGTTAGACTTCAGTTTTTGCAAAAAACATTTTTGAAAAAAAAAATAGAAATACGCATGTGTTAGTCTTCCATTTTGGATTTATTTAAGGAAAACATGAAAAGTAAGTATTTTCCTAATTTTAGACATATATTTTAGCTTTTATTACGAAAAAATTGATAACTGATTTTTTTGATGGTGTTAGACTTCACTTTTTGTATTTTTTTAAATATTTCAAAAAAGTACAAATTCACATGTGTTGCTCTTCAATTTTGGGGTTTTTTAGGAGAAAGTGATAATTAAGTACTTCTCTCGTTCTAAACATAAATCTTAATTGTTTTGAAAATATGGTAATTGATATTTTTGAAGGTGTTAGACTTCATTTTTTGCATGAAACGTTTTTGAAAAAAATATATAAATCCGAATGTGTTAGTGTTCCATTTTGGAGTTTTTTTTAAAGAAAACATGAAAAGTAAGTATTTTGCTAGTTTTAGGAAAATGTTTTGGCATTTATTAGAAAAATATGATAATTGTTTTTTTTGAAGGTGTTAGACTTCACAATTTGTATTTTTTCATATATTTCGAAAAAAATAAAAATTTGCATGTGTTAGTCTTCAATTTAGGAGTTTTTTTTAAACAAAACATGAAAATTCAATATTTTGTTAGTTTTAGACATATATTTTGGGATTTATCAGAAAAAATATGATAATTGATTTTTTTGAAGGTTAGACTTCACTTTTTGTATTTTTTTTTTAAATATTTAGAAAAAGAAGATATTCGCATGTGTTTGTCTTCAATTTTGGAGTTTTTTTAGACAAAAATGAAAATTAAGTATTTTTCTCATTGTAGACAGAAATCTTGGGATTGTTTTGAAAAATATGATAATGAATATTTTTCTATTTTGGAAAAAAATAGAGTACGCATGTGTTAGTTTTTCTATTTTGGATTTTTTTTCAAGGAAAACATGAAAAGTAAGTATTTTCCTAGTATTGGGCATATATTTTGACATTTATTACAAAAAAAATGATAATTGATTGTTTTGAAGGTGACTTCACTTTTTGTATTTTTTTTAAATACTTCAAAAAAGTAGAAGTACGCATGTGTTAGTCTTCAATTTTCGAGTTTTTTAGGAGAACGTGAGAATTAAGAACTTTTCTCGTTCTAAACATAAATCTTAATTTTTTTGAAAAATATGATAATTGATATTTTTTAAGGTGTTCGATTTTATTTTTTGGAAATTTGTTTTTGAAAAAAATATATAAATCCGCATGTATTAGTCTTCCATTTTTGAGTTTTTTTAGGAAAACATGAAAAGTAAGTATTTTGTTAGTTTTAGACATATATTTTGGAATTTATCAGAATAAATATGATAAATGATTTTTTTGAAGGTTTCAGACTTCACTTTTTGTATTTTTTCAAATATTTTGAAAAAAGTAGAAATTTATTTGTGTTAGTCTTCAATTTTGGTGTTTTTGAGAAAAAAATGAAAATGAAGTGTTTTTCTCGTTCAAGACAAAAATCTTGTGATTGTTTTTGAAAAACAATTGAAAAAACAAATATGATAATTGTTATTGTTGAAGGTGTTAGACTTTACTTTTTGCAAAAAAACAATTGAAAAAAAATAGAAATCCGTATGTGTCAGTCTTCCATTTTTTAGTTTTTTTTAAAGAAAACATGAAAATTCAGTATTTTTTGTTAGTTTTAGACTTATATTTTTGCATTTATTTGACTGAGCAACCTTCATGACTGAGCAACCTTCAGTCATGACTGACCAACCTTTATTAAAATTCAGTACTTCCGTCATGACTGAGCAACCTACAGTCATGACTGACCAAGAGGTCCGTCATGACTGAACTACTTCCGTCGTGATGGACTGTAAGTATCTCTAAATCCTTGTATCCCATACAAGGTCCATCATGACTGAACTACTTCAGTCACGACTGAGCAACCTCCGTCACGACGGACTATAATAATTTCTAGATTCCTGTATCATATACATGGTCCGTCGTGACTGAACTTACTTCCATCACGACTGACTATACTAATTTCTGCATCCCTATATCATATACATATTCCGTCGTGACTGAACTTTACTTCCATCACGACTGACTATACTAATTTCTGCATCCCTGTATCATATACATAGTCAGTCGTGACTGACTTGACTTCCGTCACGACTGACCCTTGGCATCCCCGCATCCCCGTGTCTTACACTAGGTTAGTCATGACTGATCTCACTCCCGTCATGATGGACCGTCCTGGAGGGCCATGGGGACGCAGAATTGCTGGATTTTCTGCAGATTTTGCCGTTTCTTCCGTTTTCGATCGTTTCAAAAACGACCAATCGCGAAACTCTTTCACGATCATTCCTAGATACTCTCAATCATCCTATGACTGATCTCTAGTGAATTTAACTTGTGATTTTAATCGAAAATTACTAAATTCTAAATGTTAACTACATGCAAACGTGAGTAACTTTTACACACGTGCGTATAACACTTATACGACAATGATTCGACCCTCGAATCGATGGCGATCGCTCTGATACCACTGTAGGGAATTCTTTCAGACCCCGGGCCCGCGCAGCGGATATGTAGGCCCGGTCCGGTTTCCTTAATCCAAGATCACGCCATGACTTCGACGGGTACGATGCAAATAAGAAGATTAGATTCAGACCAGTGCAAAATTGATTGCATACGACGGGTTGATTACTAGTCTTCTTTCTCCTGTCACGTTGGTGACAATCCGCGCGTCCCATACCACGCGTCTTTCACCGCTCGTTGACCGTCCTCTCTCTCCCCCGAGTTGATCACAACAGAAGAGCCACAAGTGTCGTTCCTCTACTTGTATCCACCATGAGTCGGAGTTCGTCGGTCGCGGGTGCAACTGCCTAGACGATGCACCGGCGAACTTGCTTGATCGATTGATTCTCTATACCGGAAAACTCCTTTTCTCGGTTCTCTCTCTTTACACCCTTTCACTCACTAGAAAGATGTCTCTCTATAATTCTGGAATATTCTGAATAATCGGAATGATTGGACTGAATGAACTGATTCAGAGATGAGAGAGAATTATCCTATTTATATCATATAGGATTAGGATTGGCCAAAAGACATGTATATCCAATATACACTCTTTCACACAGAAAGTTGCATGAACCTGTTCAGTATTCTGTCCGTACGAAATTGGTAAATTCCTCTGACAGAAAATCAACCTACACGAAAGTTGTAGATAATCTTATTATCCACCCAACCCAATTTGGCATGGCCCAATTTGAGTTCGTATGCAAACGTTATGACTGTTTTAATAACTGTATGTCATGCTGTTGCACCCTTTCGGTATTTCGTAGAAACGACACTGATACTTCGTTCATATGAAATATATTTCTACATGAAGGTTGTAGATAATCTTATTATCTATCTAACCCAATTTGAACCATTCAAATTGGATTTTCCTACTGAAAGATATGACCACGAATGTACGCTTACATTCGTTTATCCTTGTGTACATTTTTATGGTTGATCCGAAACTGTATTTCCTTCATACGTTTCATCCAAATAAAATTATAATTATATATAGAGTCTCCCGGAGGCCCTCTTTATAAAAATTTTCTCATAATATAATATGATAACCATATAATTTACTAAGTATATTTATTAAAACAAAAACGTTTTTTGACGCAAATCATTTCGGAAACAAATTTTAAATTTACCTTCTATATTTGAATGAATATCCAAATTCAAAATCATAATTTTTGCAACTCATTTAAAATCAATTAGTCTTCTGTAATTAAAGACTTGCGCATGCATATTTCTATTTTTTTGCAACTCATTTAAAATCATTTAAAATCATAATTAACACCTTACAAAGAATCAATTATAATGTTTTCTATAAAATGTGAAAATTCATGTCAAAAATAATCAAAATATTCAATTTTCATGTTTTGCTAAAAACTCAGTAACTGAAGAATAACACATGCAAATTTCTATTTCTTCAAAAATTTAGTACAAAAGAAATAAGTGAAGTCTAACACCTTCTAAAAAAATGAATTATCTTATTTTTCTACCGCATGCCAAAAATCATGTATAAAATAAGTAAAATACTCAATTTGTATGTGGTCCTCTAAAAACACCGTATCTGAAGACTAACACATGAAAATTTTATTTTCCCAAAAATAACACAAAATACAAAAAATGAACTCTAACACCTTCAAAGAAATCAATTATCTTATTTTTACAAAATACCAAAAGTTCAGGTCTAAATTAATAAAAATTATTTTATGTTTCGAAAATTATGCAAAAATACAAAAAGTCAAGTCTAACATCTTTTAGAAAAAAACAATTTACTTATTCTCTCTACAAAATGACAAAAATCAGGTCTAACATAAGCAAAATACTTAATTTTCATGTTGTCCTAAAAAAATCCGTAATTGAAGACTAACCAATGCAAAAAGTTTTGAGTATCTTATTTTTCTATAAAATGCTAAAATCAATGTCTCAAACAAAAAATACGCAATTTTCATGTTGTAAAAATAATCTCCGTAATTGAACTAACACGTTCAAGTATCTATTTTTATCAAATCGGCAAAAATACAAAAAGTGAAGTCACCTTCAAAAAAATCAAATGTGTTATTTGTTTACAAAATTCCTTAATTCTTGACTGCAATATGCAAAATACTCAATTTTCATGGTGTTCTAAAAAAACCTAATTTTCAAATAAATCAATTATCTTATTTTTTACAAAATGCCAAAAATTTTGGCCTAAATTAATCTAAATTCTCAATTTTCTTGTTGTCCTTAAAACATCTCCCTAATTAAAAATTAAGAACATGCAATTTTAAAATTTTACAAAATTCGGTAAAAATATAAAAGTTCATTCTAACACCTTAAAAAAAAGCAGTTATCCTATTTTTCTATAAAAATAAAAAATTAATGCCTCAGACTAAAAAAATACACAATTTTCATGTTGTCCTAGAAAAATGTAGTAAATGAAGACTAACACGTGCAAATTTTATTTTTCCTAAAATTCCGCAAAAATACAAAACTTCAAGTCTAACACCTTCAAAGAAATCAATTATCTTGTTTTTCAAAAAAAGGTAAAAATTCATGTCTAAAATAATCAAAATACTCATTTTTCATGTTTTCGTGAAAAGAAATCCGTAATTCACTAATAACAAATGCAAATTTCAATTTTTAGAAAATTACTCAAAAATACAAAAAAGAAATCTAACACCTTCTAGAAAAAATCAATTATCTTATTTTTTTACAGAATGCCAAAATTCAGGTCTAAAATAAGCAAAATACTCAATTTTCTTGTTGTCCTAAAAAAATCAGTAATTGAAGACTAACTCATCCAAAATCAATGTCTCAAACAAAAATATACGCAATTTTCATGTTAACTTCAGTTATCAAAAATTCGGCAAAAATATACGCAATTTTCATGCAATTTTCTATTTTTTTCATAAATTACGAAAAAAATACAAAAAGTGAAGTCTGACACCTTCAAAAAAATCAATTATCATATTTTTCTATAAAATGCCAAAATTCATATCTAAAAAACTCAAAACAGTTAATTTTAATGATGTCCTAAAAAAGGGTAATTGAAGACTAACACATGAAAATTACTATTTTTTCAAAAATTCCGTAAATATGCAAAAATTGAAGTCTACCATCTTATAAAAAACAAATTATCTTATTTTTCTATACCCATGACATAATTCATGTCTAAAATAATCAAAATACTCAATTTTCATCTTGTCCAAAAAAACTCTATAATTGAAGACTAACACATGCATATTTCTATTTTTTGAAATTTTTTTCCAAAATACAAAAAGTGAAGTCTAACACTACAAAAAAAAAAATCAATTATCATATTTTCTATAAAATACCAAAATTCATGCCTAAAATAATCAAAATATTCAATTTCCATGTATTCCTAAAATCTCCGAAAATGTAGACTAACACATGAAAATTTTATATTTCTTCAAAAAATTTGTAAAAATGAAAAAAATGAAGTCTAACACATTCTAAAAAATCAATTTTTTTTATTTTTCTACAGCATGCCAAAATTCATGTCTAAAATAAGAAAAATACTCAATTTCTAAGTGGTCCTAAAAAAACTCTGTATCTAAAGACTAACACATAAAAATTTCTATTTTCTAAAAAATAACACAAAAATACAAAAGTCAAGTCTAACATCTTCAAAGAAATCAATTATCTTATTTTTAACAAAATTGCAAAAATTCATGCCTAAATTAATCAAAATTCATAATTTTCATGCTGTCCCAAAAAAACTCCGTAATTAAAGACTTATAGCACATGCAAATTTCTAATTTTTCTAAAAATTCGGCAAAAATATAAAAAGTGAATTCTAACACCTTAAAAAAATCAGTTATCTTATTTTTCTATAAAAAACAAAAAATTAATGTGTAAAACTAAAAAATACATAATTTTCGTGTTGTCTAAAAAACTCCGTAAATGAAGAATAACACATATCAATTTCAATTATTTCGGAAATTTTTCAAAAATACAAAAAAGAAAGTCTTAACCCTTCAAAAAAATCAATTATCATGTGCAGTTTAGAGATATCAAGGGAGGATGAATGTACCATTACACTTTAAAAAACCAACAAAAGAAGATTACTTAAAAATAATTGAAAAAATTACAGGAAAGTTAGAGGGATGGAAAGGAAATATGCTTAGTAAGAGTGGTAGATTAATTTTAATGAATTCAGTTTTATCATCTATACCAATATATTATTTTAATGTATTTAAATTTCCAAAATGGGTTTTTAAAGAAATAGACAAAATAAGAAAAAAGTTTTTTTGGAAAGGTAATAACAATTTTGGATATAACCTAATTGAGTGGGACATAGTTTGTCAACCCAAATGTAAAGGTGGATTAGGTGTATTAAACTTGAAATTATTTAATAAAGTATTATTAATTAAATGGTTGTGGTTATATTATAGTTCAGATGAAAGACTAGGTTGGAAAAATCTTATTGGAAATATATCTGAATTAGAAAATGATAATTTAAATAAAAAAGAATATTCTTATTTTTGGAATGATATACTTAAAAATTTGGATTGTTTTAATCACAGTTTAAACATTATAATTGGAAATGGACAAAATTCTAGTTTTTGGAAAGGAAGATGGAATGATCAACCCTTATGTGAAAAATTTAAAGAATTATATTCTTTTTGTGAAAATAAAACTGGTACAGTGAATTATTTCATTACTAAATTAAATGCATCTAATCTATATAATAGTTTGGGGATAGTAGTACCTTTATCTAACATTGCTCATGACCAATTGCTTGAACTTAATCAAATTTGTAACTCTCTTGACCTTAATCCTTCCCAAAAGGATGCTTTAACTGGCAATGGAATGGACATAAGCATTTTACCTGTAAAAGTACTTATCAAGTCATAATTAAAGGAGTATATATTAAAGCATATTATGAAAATATTTGGAAAATTAATATATCTTTGAAAATAAAAATATTTTTATGGTTAATTTACAAAGGGAAATTACTTACCATTGACAATCTGCAGAGAAGGGGTTGGTACATGGTCAATAGATGTGTACTTTGCCACCAATCTGAAGAAAACGTAAAACACTTTTCAAATCAGTGCAAGTTCATCAAGAATATATGGAATAAATTACATGGAGTATTAAATATTACTAAGTTAAATTCATTTAATCCTTTAGATATAATGATTAATTCTAAGGAAAATAAGGATTATAAGATATTAATATGCATCGCTATGTACCAGTTCTAGTTAGAGAGATGTAGAAGAACCTTTACCAATGAGAAATTTGATGATTGGAAGATCATAAATCATATATTATATGAGTTTAAATTGAATCAAGCTGATGACTTTGAAGATTTAAAATTTTCAAATTTTCAAAATTGGGTACCAGATGTGGACTTAGCATATAATTCAACTTATAATTTACCAATTGATTTGTTATCTGATACAAGCCTACACACTAATTTATCTAATTCTAATGCAGATAAACAAGTGGACGAAACAATTAGTGATGAGGATGCAATTCAAATTGAAGACAGAAGACTGTGGTGGTTTCAATCGAGAGGAAATCAAACGAGAAATCAAGCACACACGTTACTGGAAGAGGAAGATCAAATTGTTGAAGGACAAGAAGAAGACTCAACCTTTTTGCTAATTTACGACAATTTAAGAGATTTTGTGTGATAAAAGCTTAAGTACCTGTGGATCAGACTCAAGTTCAGCTTTGCCAATCGTTAACCCTGGGACAAGCTGAATCTTTACAGGAGTAATTGCAGACCAGAAGAGTTTGAATCTTCATTTCGGTGGTACCAAATCAGAAATCAATCACGAAAACCATCCTCGCAGAAGTCAAACAAGAGCTCAATTAAGGGAAGAAGAAGAACGATAACAATCTGAAAGATTTAATATGTGCAAAGACTCAAGTTTCTTTCTTCTCGGCGAAGGAGATAGACGCCTTCTCAGGAATTTATCGAAGCAGAGTTTTCCATTTCACCGAGATAGATGCCTTCCCGAATTTCGGTCGATGCTCGTGTAAGAGAGAAGAATCACAGGGAGCTGGCGATCGAGTATGGAAGGGGCGACATGGAAGCTGGTGTTTGAAGGATGATGTTTGAAGGATGATGTTGAAGGGGCGACATGGAAGGGGCGATCGAGTATGAAGGATGATGTTTGCAAAAGCTTGTCAGATCTGTGAGAGGAGAGATGATGTTGAAGGGGTTAAAGCGTGTTCTGATGAGTGATTCTTCAGATAGAATATGTGCAAAGAATAGGATCCAGGATTTAGGCGAAATCAGATGGAAGGAAGAACTACAAATCGCCATTATCATATTTCAGATCTAAAGGTTGAAGAAGATGTGTTGTGAAGGTGGGCGTGAGAGAAAAGGAAATGAAGAGAGAGAAAGGAGCACTGCCGCTTAGGGATTCTGTACGGTATTTATACCCTAGGGTTTCAAATCCGGTATTTCTGAAATACAAGGAATTCCTATTTCCAGGATTTTGATGTCATTGGAAATTGGAATTATCATATTGATATCCTGTAGATTTTATGAGTAGGAAATAAGGGGTGTTTAGGATAGTTTTAGAAATATTTAAGGGTAAAAGTCTTTCTACTTGTGATAAACGATTTGTCAATATAATTTAATAGATGTAGGACGTAAAGCTTGGTTGGGGGTTAAAGCTTGGTTAAAGGGAGGATGAATGTTTTTGAGGAGGACAGAGGAAGAGCGTTAGGGGTTAAAGCTTGGTTGGGGGTTTTTCCTAGAAAGAAGAAACCACCGTCTCCAGTGTTCCATTGGAGACAACCTTGAGGCCTCTCTTTCCCATTAATGACTTAAATAATTTTGTTTTGTATGTAGGACTTTCCTAGTTAAATTGTAATGTTTGTTCATAATCATTCTTATGATTTCTTAAAATTAAATGGAAATCTCTTTTTACTCAAATCGACCTCCCTTTAAATTGACAAACATGAAGCATTTACAGTGGCCACGTTCATCTTACATCCACCCTTAGATAAAAATAAATAAATCTGAAACACTCATTTTTTTACCCTTATCTTTTTACTCCTGCACCGTACGACCCTTACCTCCCATACCTAGACTAGAGAGACAATGAGACATGTATCTCCTTATCGAACCCATACCTCCTCCCCATCCACTGAACCATGCACCCCTCCTCTCGCCTCTTTTGTACATCCTCATCGTTTGCTCTTTTCTCCTCTCCCCACTCTTTCTGTCTGCCGTCGCCACCTAGCGGATAAGAGGACAAAGGTCGGAGATTCTCTAACGCCTAGAGCAGAAGCGAGGAGCTTCGAGGCGTTCCTCAGTCAGTTTGTCGGCGGCACAATAGGACAGTTCGTCGGCGGTACAATAGGGACGGCACATCAAGTAAGCTCCTCATTCAGCAATCGGAAACGCTATCTCAACTTTTTCCGGGCTAACGTCTCGTCTCTTTCTCAATTTATTGTTGGTACCGGTACGAACAATCCACATGAATTATCGATGAAGATACCTTAACTTTTCTTTATTAGCTCTTTGTCAAATGATGAACTGGTTCATGTTTTTCTGCAGTACATTGTGCGGGAGATTCTGGCGTTCTTGGCTGTATGACTGGTCCAGTTTGAGCAGACAGAAAGAGTGACGAGCGATGCACTTCAAAAGTGTACATCTTGTGCGGTAAATCCTTACAATCCTGACATTCTCTCGGATTTGGAGGACTATGTCGATTAATAGATTCAATTTTAAGTTTTTCTCTTTGATTACATATTTTTCCTCAGTTTTGTGTGATTTTCAGTGACGTTATTCTTCTAATCTAAAAGAATGATTTTTTGAATTGTGTATGACTTTATTTCAGATCGCAGCTAATAGTACAATTTGGATAATAATCTCGGTCTTCTTCGTCTCTATCAGGTAGCAAAGTCATTAATTTATCTTTTCGAAACATGTTTATTTCACTAAGCAAAGCTTTTGCAATTTCGTTATGGTTCGAACCAGAGAGAATGAACGCTCAAATTGGGGCTCGCATTCTAATCAAAGTACAATAAAGAGTAATTATTCATAATTATTCAATTTATTTCTAAATTTCTCTTAATTTCTTTGATCCTGATTTATAATTTGTATATAATGCCGGGTTTTAATGGAAAATGCCACCTCTGCTTACTGTTGGTCCCTGAACAAAGCGGTTTAAATCAAAATATTAAATTTATTTAATTTTCCTTTGAAGCAGTTGCGGGACTCATGACCACTACAGTGCTTAGGAGAAAATGAGAGTCGTTAACACTCAAGGAACTTGTACGTCAACTCCCATTTACCGTTTAGATATTTTTATTTGATATTTTCGGATATGCCCCTTTAATACTGATTTTTTTTTCGGTATTTTATTTTGTCGAAGACCATGATGCGATGAGGAGAGTTGTGAGGAGAGCATTGCTTACTGTGTTGGCAGCATGCATTGCTTACTGTGTTGGCAGCATGTGAAATTGGGAGTGAAAATAGAAGCCAGCATGTTTATGATTTGGTTAGTCAGCCTCCTAATAATTGTGTCCATGTGATTCATAGCCATGAAGAGAGTTTGATTCTACCAAAATTTTCCCCGCCTTGTTTTGGTTCTTTTGTCAGAGATGTTGTGTAGATTGTTTCAAGTAAGATTATCTTCTATTTAGTAATTCACAATTAATTAATAATAATAATGTTGGACGCCTGATTCATTTAGACTTGATTCTCTAAATATTAAGATAGTTCAAACTTATTTCTCAGTATTAACTTAAATTTCGTAAATTGAATTGCTTCATTTCCATCGAATTACGAATTACATTTATTTGATCAAACTCAAATTTCTTGCACAACCATTATAAACATGTTTTAAAAACACAATTATTAAAGACAAAAAAAATCCGCCCGCAGCGAAGCGTGGGTTATTTCCCTAGTCAACTAAATAGAAGTACACATTCATTCATTCATTTCTTATTCCATCTCTTTTTATTCCATCAACTAAATAGCAGAAAAATGGATTACAAACAATTATTACTATTCCATTATTAATATTCATCAATGTATACTCTTTTCTTATTCCATCTCAATGATAAAGTTTTTACGTACTAGTAGTGCTATTTTCCAATAAGTATAGCAACACAGCTCAATTAACTTAATAATATGTTCTCTTGCAGAACATACGAGTTAATATTTTTCGTTACTCGTTACCATTTTTAATTCTGGCTTTTGCATGGAACCATTTTTAATATGTTACTCGTTACCATTTTAATTGAAATGTTAATTATACATTTTTTTTAGTGTCAACATACTATTTTCAATGGGGAGTTCTATGATAGACCAATTTTCTTATTATGGACCCATTTTCAAAAAAAAAAAAATTCAAATATTTGTTAATTAATGATTTTTTTTTGTAAGATTCAATTGTATATTTATAATTTAATGCTATGCAAAACATAAATTTTGTATAATTAATTGACAAATACCTAAAATATCTTAAAATATTTTTTGAAAAAGGATTCATGATAAGAAAATAGGTCTATCATAGAACTCCCCATTTTTTCGATTTAATATATCATTTTTCATAATAAATTCGTTGTGTCGACACTGATATATTAGTTGGGATAAATATATTATTCGTTGTCGCGGGACAAGATCATTCCAAACACAAACCTTGTTCACTGGTATAGTGAGGACAATGGTTTTTTTCTAAAAAGATATCTAGTGACTAAAATATCATATTTACTCTTCTCAAAATTAAAATATCATATTTATCCCTTTGAAAACATAAAATTACATATTTACCCTTCTTAATATTAAAATAGCATACTTACTCTCTCATAGATCTATAATATCATATTTTGCAAAAATTAAAAAGTCATCTAATTTATCCGTTACATTAACGGTCAACATTTAAAATTACTATTTTACTGTTTACATATTTATTATTTTAAAAACATAAAATATCATATTTTCCCTTTAGAAATGAAAATACATATTTACTCACTCAATAATAAAAAATAACCCTTCAGAAATAAAATGTCATATTTACCCTCCAATTTAAAAAGCTAGAAACTAAATCATCAATAACTATTAAATCGGCATTAAACACTTTTTAATTTTGATATACCGTTCATAGTACTAACATATTATTTTGGAACCTGCGGGGTTTATGTACAAAATACGTTCCTTTCTTATTAATAACATATTATTTTTAATTCTTATATGCAATTGAAGTGTTAATTATACATTTTTGTAGTGTCAACATACTATTTTTAATTTAATATATTATTTTTCATAATAAATTCGTTGTCTCGACACTTATATATTATTTTGGGGTAAATATATTATTCGTTGTCGCGGGGCGAGACGATTCTAATTTTGATAATGGTAAATATTATTTAACATATTTTTTTTCAGATTAATGAGAAGTTAAATAAGTTATTTTAATTTTAATAATGGTAAATATTAACTCCCCTTTATTAAAAATAAAAAACAAAAATCGACACAATAATATGTCACTAACTAGTTAACGGAAAAAAATATAACCAAAATATATATTAACATAAAAAATATAAACAAGACAAAAAGGTTATATGGTATATACAAATAAATATATACATGCATTAAAGATCAATATAATCATTTTTTAATTTATACAACCATATGTATACAATTTTCATTTTATAAATATTTAAAATTAATGAATATATTATATAGATTACATGTGAAATATGCATCTCACATTGTCACAAATAAGAAACATTTATATTGATATTTGTAAATCAAGGACAATTTAACTTTGGAAATATTTAAAAAAAAAACATTTCTATAAAAATATGAAAATGATGTCTAAGTGTTCTTTGATTTTAGTTTTAATTTTGTCAACACGTTATAGAATCGTTCTCACTTTTATTGATTTAACTGTAATAATACTAAATATTTATTTTTAATAATTTTTTTATGTTCAAATATTAATATTTTTTTTATTTGAAAATGGGACGAGAGGGATTTCTTAAAAGAATATTTACCTATCACACGCAAAATTCTCTCTTCGCTTTAAGGGTAATTAATAAACTAGTCTTGGTGTAGGTATTTAATATAAACACCATTTGAATATAATGATAGCTACTTAAAGGAGTTGTTTTGGTCTAAATATTTAATTTAGACTAATATTCTTGTGCAATGTGTGTATATCTGTGCATTGCAGAACCAACAATAATTAAGGAGAGATAAATTGTGTATATTCCAGTTTTGTCCTTGAAAGATGGACGGTTGGATTTGCATCTGGTTTGCGGAAAATTTAAGATGTTGGTGTAGGGAAGAAAAACTCAACAAATTATTACTATTCCATTATTTATTCATCAATGTATAGTCTTTTATTATTCCAGCTTAATGGTAAAGTTCCAACGTACTAACAGTGCACTATCCCGTAAGTATAGCAACACCTAATTAACTTAATAATATGTTCTCTTGCAGAACATACGAGTTAATATTTTTCGTTACTCGTTACCATTTTTAATTCTGGCTTTGCATGGAACCTTGAAACCGCACAATCAGTGGCGAATATAGACGATGACAAGTAATTTGGCCCGCCTCCCATCACTGGCATGCAGGGCCGGCCCCGATAATTTCGTTGCCCTAGCCCAAGATGTTAACATCTCCAAGATGATGCCCGCAGGACATTGCCGCGTACAAAAATTTCCATTTTTTTTAACTTCTAGTGTAATTTTTAACAATTATTACATAAAGTTTATTAAAACTCAATTATGGTTAATTTGCAATATATTTCTATTGTAAAATAAATCCAAAAAGAAACATATTTTTATTCGTCAAACAACTTTGTCAAACAGCTTGATTAATGGAAATATCTAATAGACGATTCATTTTCAAAATATTAAATGAAGAAGACTATTATTACCTAAAAATTAGTGCTAAGATATATTCTTTCTATTTGTTTTTTTTTTATATCTTATAGTCAGTAACAATTTGAAGATAAACAAACTTAAAAAGGAGAATGGATAATATTAGTTGTGAATTGCTGATGCATGTTTTTAAACAAATTGAAAATTTCTATATAATTTAATGTTATTACGGCCATGCGAATGCATGATCCAAGAACTATTTCAAAATCCTTGTTCAATTTAATTTTCTTAAAATGTTGGCTCGATTTTTTTTTTTCTTGTAATTTGTTTTCTCATTCAAATCCCTTCAAATATTTGGGGCAACCAAGAGAAGAAAATAATATTTTGAGAACCAAAAAAAATTATTTGACCAATGGGACACCATTGAAGAGAAGAAAATAATATTTGGGAACCAAAACATATTTTATTTGACTAATTGGGCTGAAAATAACAAGATCCAAAAAATAAAAACCATGCAGCAACAGGGGATCGAACTCCAGACATGTGGTATTCAAGAAGAGTCTATCAACCAACTGAGCTAGAATACTTTGTTGCTTATAAAACATATCCTACTTATAATATATGTTGCCCCCGGTCCAAGTGCTGCCCTAGTCCACGGGCTTGCTGGGCTTGCCCTTTGGCCGGGCCTGCTGGCATGGGTTTGGTCACGTCGAACTTGTTAACATAGTCTAGTCTGTATGTTTGTCCTAGAACTCCATGCACGTTTTCGCTAAGCGAGTGAAACTTGAAGGAAAGGTCGAAATGGGCCAGGCTGTCTTCAGTTGTTAGGCCATAGTTATGGATCTTCGAATCTTTCTCGGTGATTGGAACTGCGCGTGCTTTAACGGTCAACAATCCATTCAAATCGATTGCAATGGCGTTGGTATTAGAAGTTCTTGTAATCGACAATGCCGGCACTGAGGAAGAAACCCATATAGCATTACGCTCTGTATCAATATCAACAGGCATGCCGTCGAAGGTGATGACGAGACGGTCTGATTCCTGTGTTAGAATTTGGTATTGGTTTTTTATATTTGGGAAAAATATTGGGGATTCAATATCTAGATTGAATAAAGAATTTCATTAGTATCACGCAGGAGAGAGAAAATGGAAATGAGGAGAGATAACAACAGGGGCAATTTAATTGCTTTCCTTTCTTATACTCACGCACAGAGAAATTTTTTTTTTTTTCTTCATTCTTCTTTCTTTATTATATTTCTTTTTTCTTTTTTTTGTGGAGATTCTCTCTCTCTAAAAACATATGAAATGAGTTGCATTTATAGATCACATGCACCCTCTCAATACAACTCTTGATTTATCTAGATACTTCTATTATATCCAATAGACACTTATTTATTTAATAGACATCCCCTTTTGACACATATTCTAGACACTTCTATTTTAATAGATACCTATTTATTACATGATGCATCCCCCTTAATTAATCAAGACACTTCTAATAATTATCCTAATTATCCTGCCCATTAATTAAATATATTATTATTAATTTATTTATAAAGCATTAAATTTAATACTCCCCCTTAATGCTTTTTTCGTTATATTTTTTTTCTCGATACTCCCCCGTGATATTTTTTCCGTCACGCTCGTCTATATATATATTTTTAATTGCCTTTTTTTTTTAATCGTCCTTTCCTGGATCATCTTTTTCGAATCGCCTTTTTCCGAATCGTCCTCTTTCCGGATCGTTTTTATCGGAACTTTTTTTTTCGTCGAAATTGACTTTTTTCTTCATGGAATTTGAGTTGCAAAATTTGGGAACCCGAACATACCGTCTGGGGTTGTCGTGGCCTTCTCCTTCTCCAAATTTCTACTAAACTCGATAAATCGCTAATGAGTTGTGAAGTTCGTGTGAGCCCAAGTACGTAACCTCCGTGGTTGTCTTGGTGACTCCTTTTTCGACTTCTACTAAACTCGATAATTCGGAAATGAGTTGTGAAGTTCGTGTGAGCCCAAGTACGTAACCTCTTTGGTTGTCTTGGTGACTCCTTCTCCGACTTCTACTAAACTCGATCACCGTCGTTTTTTTTTATTTTTATAACCGTCGCTCGATAACCGTCGCTTTAGATAACCGTCAATCGATAACCTTGGTTCTGATACCATGTTAGAATTTGGTATTGGTTTTTTATATTTGGGGAAAATATTGGGGATTCAATATCTAGATTGAATAAAGAATTTCATTAGTATCATGCAGGAGAGAGAAAATGGAAATGAGGAGAGATAACAACAGGGGCAATTTAATTGCTTTCCATTCTTATACTCACGCACAGAGAATTTTTTTTTTTTTCTTCATTCTTCTTTCTTTTTTCTTTTTTTGTGGAGATTCTCTCTTCTAAAAACATATGAAATGAGTTGCATTTATAGATCACATGCACCCTCTCAATACAACTCTTGATTTATCTAGATACTTCTATTATATCTAATAGACACTTATTTATTTAATAGACATCCCCTTTAGACACATATTCTAGACACTTCTATTTTAATAGATACCTATTTATTACAAGATGCATCCCCCTTAATTAATCTAGACACTTCTAATAATTATCCTAATTATCCTGCCCATTAATTAAATATATTATTATTAATTTATTTATAAAGCATTAAATTTAATATCCTGTTCCCACGTCTTGGTCTTTTGTACACCGACGAAGAGGCGGTGCTCACCGAAGAGAATACCGAGGGCTTGGATCCATGTGAAGTCACGGTTCATGGCAGGATTACGTTTACCTATGAAATGGGCATTGATGTGAAGATCAGTATCGGAGACTTGCACTGTTTTCTTCTCGCGACTTGCACTGTTTTCTTCATGTTGACTTTCGTGCTCCTCGGCACTGCCTCGGTCCTCGTCGAATTTATGCCAAGTCCTGCAAGAAGATTATAGTTGCCTTTATGACTTCGTATAAAACACCTAAAAAATGTGGGCCCAATGCACCTACGATTGCTCATCCTTTTTCTATACCTGTTAAAAAGACACATTATGGAATAAAACATACATAACATGGAAACATATAAGTTTAAAAAATATACAAAAAGGCGAGTTCTATCATACACCCATTTTTCTCTACTATACACCCTTTTGTAATTGAACGATTGAGATAGCAAATTGATATCAATCTAATGGCCACAATAAATTAGAGCTGGCAAAGTTGACCCGAACCCGAAAAACTGACCCGAGTAACCTGAAGCCCGACCCGACCTGACTAGCCATAATTTACGAAAATCAAACAACTCGACTCGGACCGACCCATGACTAAATAACTCGAACCCGAAAGTAGATGTTTTATATGGTATCCGAACTCGACCCGATCCGAAATCGAGTAACTCGAGACCCGAATATAATCCGAATTTACAGGTTGATTCAAATCTTAAATTTTGGAATTTTAGTTATTAATTTTGTTCAAAACAAAATCAATTCGAACCCGACATAACCCGAACCTAAAGAATCTGACCCCAACACATAATTTAACCTGAAAAGAACCCGACCAAAATAAAACCCGAACACAACCCGACGCGAACCGAGTTAACTTCACCCGAAATTAACCCGGCCATAAAAATGACCCGAACCCGAAAATATCCACTCGATTATGACCTGACCCACCCTATTAGCCACCTCTACAATATATCCTTTGGTGTGATTTTTTCTTATCATACATCCAAAAAAGGGCAAAAATATAAAATCAGTTACTCTCCTCCTTATCATTAGCTATTCATTAATTCTAATTATTTTAAATGTATTGTTACTATAATTAGCTTAGCTGTTAATTTATGTTATTTTTCTGTAAACGTATTGGTAGTCTTAATTGGGTAGTTAATTATTATTTAAATTATTATTTCCACATTATTTCGTTAATTTGCATTGTTAATATAGGAAGTCTATTTGACAGATTTAATCATCCATATAAATAATATGTGTCATAATTTTAATAAACACATTTCCTGATGAAATTTTTCATTTAGATTTATTTTATCAAAAGTTTGATACATATTAATTAGTATATTCCTAAAAACACATGCATTACCGTATAAGCTAAGAAAGGATCGAAAGATGAGGAAATAAAAGACAACAAATTAAATGGAGAGAATATTCGTTAAAAGGATGTAATACATGCCAATATTTTTGTTCCTAAATTACCCCTTTTATCAAAATGATGTATGATAGAAGCTTTATATAGGAAAAAATGTCATGAGAGGGTAATTTTAGGGAATATAACGGAGATCTCTCTACTTTCGTTTAGCACGAGTAAGATTTTCAGATATAGCTTGATAACGCGACTTACCGCACTTGTCACGCTACTCTCGCTTACATTTTCAACATGATTTCTAAGACTAAATCGAGGTACAACTTCTATTTGACCAAAAATAACAAATATATAAGACTTCTATTTTGAACATTAATTCTAGACTAAGAAGCAACTTTCATAAAAAAAAAAACTAAGAAGCAACAAAGTTAATTAAAAAAAAAGAAGCAACAAAGTTACCTTTATCGAGAGAGAAAATGCAAGAAATATTCTTATCCTCCTCTCCCTCGCTTTGGCCGAGTTCCTCCTTCTCCTCCTTGTCCTCCTATCCGAAAAACCCCTCTTTTGCTTAAATTATTTGTTTTGCGGAATGATAAAAACTGCTATGAAGTCTCCGTATGTATACCTAAAATAATTTTCCCTCCTAAATTTTGGTTATACACGTCAACAAAAAGTTTTATAAAAAAGATATTGTTTACATATTTGTTGAGTCCAAAATATTAACATGTCAAAAAACGTGCTATGGTCTCTGAATCGACAATATATTGTCTACATTTAAAAAAAAAATACTGTCAGTCCCAAACCGTAAAAGATAAAAATAAAATACCACTTAACTTAATATTTAGCCTAGAACATAAACACAAACATTTAATGTGGGCCGTGACATTTTTATTAAAGTTAGTGTTTCTAAGGTTCATACACTTAATTGTAACTCCACGCTCATTTTGAAGAAAATGCAGTTTCATATCTACGGTAAAATCGTACGTATAAAGATATATGAACATGGTAGTTCATAGAAATATAACACGTGTATTAGATGCACATATGTATATATGATATACATAATTATATTGATAAGATAACATTTTAGGAAAAATCTGTTTGGAACATTTTTACTAAAACGGACATAACTTTCGCATACGAACACCGATTTGGATGATTCAACTCTCATTAGTTAGATAATTGGATTATCTGCAACTTTCATATTCAGTGGAAAAACATTTGAATAACGTAGGACGTTCATTCTAATGAAATACATGAAAGGTTGCGGCAGTTCGACGAAAGAACGCGGACGTTTACTAAAACTAGCATAGCTTTCGGACTGGATATCCAAATTGGATAAACTCAGATTTGTTGGAAAGGTGATAAGCTCATCTAGTAGTTTCGTTCAGAAAGTTCCTGTTAATTACGGACCTAAGTAGGTCGAAATTCCAGTTTAGTGAAAGTGTGTCTGCTGATTCTGCAGGAGACACATCTTTTGATCAAATCTTCTATAAACTTTTCCTTTCATGCATATAAAAGTATCATTTGATTGATTAAAGAGTGTCTATTTACTGGTGAAGGAATACGAGTTATTCTATAAATAGGACCCTAATCTCACTCAATCAAATTAATCTAAGCAACCATTATTTCAACTAATTAATCCAGTAATTAAGAGAGAGAAAAGTTCGCCGGAATTCTCCATTGATTCCGGCAAGAGTTTAAGCAAGAGTGATTACGAGGCGTTTAGGCAGTTTCGTGATTATCCGACGACTCTCGTTTCGCGGTGGATACGAGTAGAGGTACGTATACGTTTGCGTACTAACGAGTTAAGTTCATCAACCGACGAGAAGACGAACGGAGAAAGACGACCGGTTTGGGCGTCCGGTACGAGCGAAAAGGTGCGAACGAAAAGATGCGAACGAAAAGGTGTGACGTGAATGGAAGTGAAGGCTTCGCAGCGACAAACCCTTCGTAAGCGATCAATTTCGCTAGGTAGAAATATTACATTTATTACATGTGAAATATGCATCTCACATTGTCACAAATAAGAAACATTTATATTGATATTTGTAAATCAAGGACTATTTAACTTTAGAAATATTAAAAAAAACGCTTCTATAAAAAAATGAAAATTATGTCTAAGTGTTCTTTTATTTTAGTTTTAATTTTGTCAAGACGTTATAGAATCGTTCACACTTTCATTGATTTAACTGTAATAATACTAAATATTTATTTTTAATAATTTTTTTATGTTCAAATATTAATATTTTTTTATTTGCAATAAAAACTATTAATGTTATTGTCATATTTTGTATCTAATTTACCCCTCCCATTAAATTTACACCAGTTTGGAGCCAAACCAGGAGGCCACGTCACTCGTTACTGTTCATACTCATCAGAGTACTGTTCACAACCTTTTACTGTTCACGCTCATCAGCGTTTTACTGTTCAAAACCTTTTGCTGTCTAAGGTTACTGTTCACGCCTTTTACTGTTCACAGATATTTTATCTTTTTGCTGTTCGCAGATATTTTTTTTTGGCCTGAGTTAGTGCTATTGTTTTTTTTGGCTTTGGTACCAAGCTGCGTCTTTTATGCGTCTATGTACCAAGCTGCGTTTTTTTGTACTTATTATAACAGTTTTGATTGGTACCAAGTTGCGTCTTTTATGTTTTTTTGTTTGCCTTTTTTAGAATTTTATTTTATTTCACATGTCTGATATTCTAAATAAAACATTTGAATTTTTCTTTTGGAACATATGATATGCTTTCAGGAGGAAAAAAGTTTGTATTTATTACGTAATACTTGTGAGACTATTTCATATCAGACTTTTTTTTTTTAATTAACATTTAGATAAAATTGAAAAGTTTGATTTGTACTTATAACGTTTTAGATAAAATTATTATTTTATGATCATAAAAGATCTTGAAATATCGCAGCGAAGCGCGAGAAATATTTCTAGTGAACTATAATGCGACGAGAGGGATTTCTTAAAAAAATATTTAACTATGACATTTAAAATTCTCTCTTCGCTTTAAGGGGTAATTAATAAACTAGTCTTGGTGTAGGTATTTAATATAAACACCATTTGAATATAATGATAGCTACTTAAAGGAGTTGTTTTGGTCTAAATATTTAATTTAGACTAATATTATTATGCAATGTGTGTGTATCTATCTGTGCATTGCAGAACCAACAATAATTTAGGAGCGATAAATTGTGTATATTCCAGTTTTGTCCTTGAAAGATGGACGGTTGGAATTGCATCTGGTTTGCGGAAAATTTAAGATGTTGGTGTAGAGAAGAAAAACTCAACAAATTATTGCTATTCCATTATTTATTCATCAATGTATAGTCTTTTATTATTCCAGCTTAATGGTAAAGTTCCAACGTACTAACAGTGCACTATCCCGTAAGTATAGCAACACCTAATTAACTTAATAATATGTTCTCTTGCAGAATATACGAGTTAATATTTTTCGTTACTCGTTACCATTTTTAATTCCGGCTTTGCATGGAACCTTGAAACCGCACAATCAGTGGCGAATATAGACGATGACAAGTAATTTAGCCCGCCTCCCATCACTGGCATGGGTTTGGTCACGTCGAACTTGTTAACATAGTCTAGTCTGTATGTTTGTCCTAGAACTCCATGCACATTTTCGCTAAGCGAGTGAAACTTGAAGGAAAGGTCGAAATGGGCCAGGCTGTCTTCAGTTGTTAGGCCATAGTTATGGATCTTCGAATCTTTCTCGGTGATTGGAACTGCGCGTGCTTTAACGGTCAACAATCCATTCAAATCGATTGCAATGGCGTTGGTATTAGAAGTTCTTGTAATCGACAATGCCGGCACTGAGGAAGAAACCCATATAGCATTACGCTCTGTATCAATATCAACAGGCATGCCGTCGAAGGTGATGACGAGACGGTCTGATTCCTGTTCCCACGTCTTGGTCTTTTGTACACCGACGAAGAGGCGGTGCTCACCGAAGAGAATACCGAGGGCTTGGATCCATGTGAAGTCACGGTTCATGGCAGGATTACGTTTACCTATGAAATGGGCATTGATGTGAAGATCAGTATCGGAGACGATACAGAAATCTTGGTCCTTTTTGCCATGGAAATTGAAGTTATTTCCGTCACCAGCTGTAAATCGGGGATCGCCGCAGGCTGTACCAGTAAGTTTACAAACTACAAGACAACATAGATTGTAATTAGTTGGTTGGATGATCTTAGCAAATTAGACAAACCTATGTATTTCTTCAGTTTTTTTAAGCATAAGGTCAATTGAAATATTTGATTATTGATCGAAGAGTTTGAAATGGACCAAAATATATAAATAAAACCAGACCCACCGATCCAATCACTAGTTTATGGATTCATTATTTATTTACTTTTTTTAATTATTAAATTAAACCATCTAATTTGTTTATATGTAAGGCTCATAAATCAGTGAAAGAATATACTGCCACGTATATAAACACTTACGGCATGTTGGTTTTTTTTTGCATTTTTTATCCTCGCAAAATATGACACAACTGTCCGGGCATTCCGTAGGACAATCACCGGTGCACGTGATGTTTTTCTTTTTGTCAGTACAGGTGACAGTCGTGATTTTTTTGCCGAACTTAGACGGTTGAGCCGAAACCATCATGAGTAGTACGCAAACAGACAAGAAGACGAGAAGTGGCATCCATGGACGTGCAGATGAAGCCGCCATGGAAATTGTACGTTGAGAAGGGTTATTACGTACTAATTATAGTACTCAATGGTTAATTACTTCTTGGAGTTTGATGTGTGGAGAGGTAAGCATGGCCATGGCTCCTTTTATAGACGAGGGATCGGACTTATTTAACTTGTACCCAGGGTTTACCAAAATGATCATTACTTCATAATAATATTCTACTTGAATAATAATAATAATAATAATAACAACAATAACATACTAATAATACTAACAATAAAAAAAAAAAAAAGTTTAGTCCTTCATGCAAATTAACGAGTCACGTAAAGGTAGTTATATTGGCTTCGAATATTGCTAAAGGGTTCAGAGTGGCTTAAGGGTAAGGATGTCAATGGTGTGGATATTGCCCGAACCGACCCGAACCGTATCCGAAAAAATATCCGGATTCGAAAAAAATATCCGAATCCGAGTGGATCCGGATCTGGATCTGGTTGCTAATTTTAAGATCCGAAACCGGATTCAATATTCGGTTTTGGTGCGGGAACCGGATCCGTGTTCCGGATCCGGATATTTTTAGGATCCAGATACTCGAAACTAGATTCGAGTATCCGAAATCGGATCCGGATACTCATATTATATATTATTTTTATGTATTATATTTGATATTAGTTGAAAAATCATATACAAATTAATGATTTGTAAATGATTTAACTCACAATCGTAAAATTATGTTTAAATATAATCATATTTATCGTTCATGTCGCAAATTATATATATTTATAGCTAAAAAGTAAGTTACGTTATGATAACATAATATCCGTTTTAATATCCGAAACAGAACCATATCCGTATTCGTATCCGACAATATCCGAACCGTATTCGTATCCGTTTATTATCCGAACCGTATCCGGATCCGACAATATGGATATGGATATGGTATGACCACTATCCGAACCGGATCCGAACCGTTGACACCCCTACTTAAGGGTCTTGCATGACAGTGGAGGGTACGACTTTAGAACGGGTTTAAGCTACCTATAAGCATGGCCATGGCTCCTTTTATAGACGAGGGATCGGACTTATTTAACTTGTACCCAGGGTTTACCAAAATGATCATTACTTCATAATAATGTTCTACTTGAATAATAGTAATAATAATAACAACAACAATAACAACAACAATAACATACTAATAATACTAACAATATAAAAAAAAAAAATTTAGTCCTTCATGCAAATTAACGATACTAATAATACTAACAATATAAAAAAAAAAAATTTAGTCCTTCATGCAAATTAACGATACTAATAATACTAACGATATAAAAAAAAAAATTTAGTCCTTCATGCAAATTAACGATACTAATAATACTAACAATATAAAAAAAAAAAATTTAGTCCTTCATGCAAATTAACGAGTCACCTAAAGGTAGTTATGGCTTCGAATATTGCTAAAGGGTTCAGAGTGGCTTAAGGGTCTTGCATGACAGTGAAGGGTTATTGACTTTAGAACGGGTTTAAGGTAAAGGTGAGCAATCCCATAAGCATCCATGGATGATGCAGGAAACTCAGGGGTCAAACTAGCTTGCAGATTCGCATGGTGATCGTTATTCCTGTACAAGCTAAATTATAGAGGAATTATATAAGAGGCCATATACTACGTATATATACGGTACTTTCTCATGTTTTCCCAATAGAATCAAAGAAACATGAGCTTAATAACTTTAAATGAATATTTATACACACCTTAATATAACACTTCATTATTAGTGTATACACATCTTATGCGAATATTATTGAAACGGCAAAGTCCGGTCTTATTGAAATGTTACATATGAAATTATTAGTATTTCATATATAAATATTTCAATATATTCCATTTTGGAGGAGTTTGGTATTGTATCACATTTCTTGTAAGAGCGATCATTCAATATTAAATTTTGTTTTATATCCTTCTCTTTTTTATGTTGTCAATCTAATTTTTGTTACATAATTTTGAACAGGCAAATTACAGAAACCAGAAACCAGAAACCAAATAACTCTGATGCATAAACAAATTTTCATCTATGATGATTTATATTTGACTCATTAATCTTATGTTTAAAATAGACAAAATTCTTGCAATTCTAAGCCTCCACGTCATCAGGGCTTTTTTATAAAAAAATATTTTTTTAATTTACATTTTGGTCCTTCTTAATTTACATTTTTGTCATTTTTGTTTACATATTGGTCCTTTTTAATTTATATTTCGGTCCTTTTTTACATTTTCTTTTACATTTTGGTCCTTTTTATTTACATTTTGGTCCTTCTTAGTTTTAATTTACATTTTTGTCCTTTTTTACATTATGGTCCTTTTTATTTACATTTTGGTCCTTTTTTACATTTTTAATTTACATTTTGGTCTTTTTTATTTATAATTTGGTCCTTTTTAGTTTTAATTTACATTTTAGTCCTTTTTATTTACATTTTGGTCCTTTTTAATTTATATTTGGTCTTTTTTTACATTTTGATCCTTTTTTCTTATTTTATATTTTGGTCCTTTTTTACATTTGGTCTTTTTTTCCTATTTTACATATATATTAAAATTTGCGAATATGTCCTGATTATATTAATCGATTTTAGAAGCACCTGAACAAATGTTATTTATACAAATTATATTAGAAAATAATATCCGTGATAGACTAATTTCATGAACCGTATGCATCTATTGACATCATGATATTTGCAAATATGTCATGATTAGATTAATTTAGTTCAAACGTATGCGGTTTTGTTCGCGCACGCGTTAATTCTATTTAAATAATTATATAAAAAAAATCCCGCGCAATTGCGCGGGGATAAAGTTACTGTATATGAAAGAAATTATATGATACTAGCTAGCTAGACAGACAAGCAGGGAATCAAATACAATGCACTGTATTCAATAAAACTATTTTTAATGAAACTCTCTTTTTATTATGAAATATAAAATCATTTTATGTATACACAAAATCTTCTGAAGCATCTCCTCAATATTTCCTTCATTAACATCTGCTCAATATTTTGGGAAGCATCCCAACAGCACAACTGAACATAATCTTGCTATAATGGATTGTAGAATGAGAAACTATCAGGGTTTGTAGAATGAGCTTACATTGAGGGTGTATTTATAATGAAAAAATTATTTTAGGAATGTCTATTTGAGGGGGGAATTGTACGAATGGGAAAAGATGTATTAATGAAACATAGGTCTGCTACATCACTCTTAGTTGGGACTCCTATTCTTCCAAATGAATGGCATGTGGATCCCATATGAATTGATTAGAAATTGTAGGTTATGGTTAACATTGATAAAATTATTCATCTAACATAATATATGTTATAATTAATGTATTTAGTTGTAAAGCATAATATTTCAACAAAAACAAATAATGTATATCACAAATTACAAGCATGAAACAACATTAGAAATATAAAAACTTTTCATTGAACATAATTACTATCCCAATATGATATTGTTCTGATGCGCACTCCATTATAACTTGTCCAAATAAATTAAAAAATTTGTACGTCCTAGAACAACCGGCTCTCACAGTTCTCGGAGTGGGCCAAGAGAAATATTTGTTGTAACCCATGTTTCATCTTCGCATCCAAGCAAGTAATAAAATAGAGACTGTATTGAAAAAACAATTCAAATATAAGTTATATATATATATTAAAATAACTTGCGTGCTTTTCCTTACAATTTTGCTAGAATAAATTTAACTCCTCTAAATTGTTGCAATTTGTAACGAAATCCAGGATATGATTGAACGAGCATAGTAAGCAGCTCTGATCAGTAAGCAGCTCTGATCAATAAGTGTCAGGACGGTCAAATTGGGAAAGTTGGGACGTATGGTTCGTTTTCTATAATGTCTACCAAACTCTGATCGAAACATAATTCAAGATCATAAACCGCACTTAAAGAACTCAGAAAATCGGAGTCGTCATAAAAAAACGTAGACTTAATTATCGATTTTTTAATATTCGGTGTATTGGTCAAAATGAAATGATCATCAATTGCACCATCCATTGTTAGAAATTTCAATTTTGGGGCAGAAATTGAAAATTTGTTCTGTTCATTTTGGGATTTTAAGTTGGGCGATAAAAGATCCAAGGATTCAAATTCAAAAAAAAAAAAAAAGATCCAAGGATTCCAAATTTTCAGAAAAAAATACCATCCATTTTGAGTTTACACATTTCCAGTGTTAAAATTTTAAGATTGCCAGTCCCCAAACGAAACTCATGAAGGAAATTATCCCGACCCCGGGACCCGTGCAGCGGATATGAAGGCCCAGTCCGGTTCCCAAATTCCGAGATCACGTTTCGATATCGAGGACACGTTGCAAAGTAGGATAGTCAATTACCGGCGTGAAATTCATCACGCTCGAAGGGTTGATCGCTTATCCTTCTTTCTCCTTGCCACGTTGGTGACAAAACGCGCGTCCCACGCCCACACGTCTCTCACCGTTTCGTTGACAGTTTTCGCTCCTTCGGTGCGATCACAACGAAGAGCCACAAGTTTTCTCCTCTACGCGTATCCACCGTGAGTCCTAGCACCTTAGTTACGGAAAACAACAATTAGATATTAATTAAATTAGAAAAGAAACTACATTATTGGTTTTTCAAATCATTATTTAGCAAATTTGAGAAGGGAAGTACGATAGCATCTGACTGTGCGATCTCAAGTGTGTAGCAGCACTTGTGCGATCTCAGTCTGGGCGAGTGTCTGATTGTGGGTTGGGCGCCTCATCTTCTTCAAGTTTTTGGGCGTGGTGGCATGGAAAATAAGCATATGGTCCGTCATGACGCACGATGCCAAAAAGTTTCTGGACAAAATAAGCATCATAACGTCATGACGCACCATATGGTCCGTCAGGATGCACGACTGTATTTTTCCTGAATTTGGCTAAGTCCACAACCATTGCAGACTAAACGCACTAGGTGCGTCATGACGCACCATATCGTGCGTCATGACGCACAGTGTTATTTCGCCTAATTCTGCACAATCCTATTGTGCATCCATCCGTTTTCTCGAACAATTACGTTCGTGTTTCCTTGTGTGTACGTTTTTACGATTGACCTGAAACTGCATTTTCTTTCAGTCTCCCACTAAATTTCAGATCTACCTAAAAGGTATTTGTAATAAATATCAAAAATAGAGTTTTGACATTTGTCGTTTTTTCGTAATAAAAAAAAAAAGTTATCCTTTATATTTATGGTTTTATAAATAATTAATTGTAATTTTATTAAGATGATAATTTCGATTAAATAATATATTAGTAAATTCTCAGTGAATTTTCAGAAAACCATTTAGGATTTTGAAAAAATATATTAGGTTAAATATTTAGAATTTTTGTAATTAGAAAAATATGAAGGTTATATTTGAAAAAGTGCAATTTCCTTTCCTTTTTATTGGGCCGCACCATTCCATTCATGTGCCTGTGGATATGTATGCCACAACTCTCCCCTCTTCCCTTGTATCTGTGTGAGTCGTGAGAGAGATTTCATTCACTTCTTCACAAGTCATTCGCCAAAGTAAGAAAGAGAGAAGATAGCTTGTGGGGATTCTAGTCTATGGAGAAATTAAGGCAACTAGAGAATCAAGGTGTTGAGATGTATTTCTGTGGTCTAGTGAGTTTTGAAGATTTATTTTCGATTTTGGAGCAAGGTTTTCGATTTCGTCCTGACGTCGATCGAGTTCGATCAATATGTGAGTGCTACTTTCACTTCTCTCTTATTAAGAATTCAATTACGAACGTTTCTAGACCTTACATGATAGTCTAGGATTCTCGCTTTAAAAATCGTATTTTGCTTTAAAAACCGTGTTACCTCAACAAAATATATATTATGTAGATTTGATCATATATATGTATGTAGAATTTGAGTTTGATAAAACGTAAGCAAAAGGGTCATATGTGTACATACGCGGCTCCTCCGGTATGTTTTAGTTGGATAGGTGTAGTGTCGCGTGACCCTGTGGCGCTCTATGGAGAGAATTGCGTAGCAAACTTGATGTAGTGCAAAGTCCCGACCCATTAGGGGTCTGGCTGTGGCGCATGGATATTCGTCGTCAGCTCATTTTTGTAGGGAATTCGCGCTTCCCGAGCTTTATGTTATGTTCCAACCCGTTTGTGATTCGCTATCCACTCGGGGTTGGCACTTCAGTCGAGTGTTATTTGCGCCCTCACCCCGGTTAAAATCATTAGTAGTATGTATATGATTAGATATGAAGGTAAGTAATTTTGATTTCGAAAAATCCGGGGCAAGTATTTGAGAAATATTTATATACATATATGATTTATTATTTGATTATTTTCGAGCGAGGTTTTTGGCTAGCCATGTATAAGGTCGATCTTAATAAGCTAGGCTCAAAACCCACTCACTTAGTCACTTCCGTGACTAACCGTTTTATTTTAATGTTTTGAGTCTAGGTACGGTGGACAGGTTTCCGGGGCAGCGGGTGTCTAGAGTGTGAGTGCGGCGGTTTCGTTTTCATCGCAGAACCTCCATCTTGTGTATATTAGTTTATTTCCGTTTCTGGCCAGCGAGCCTTTTGTTTCTGCGACTTATTTAGTTTGTGTTTGTTTAAGTCGTGTTTGTGTTTATAAGCTTCCGCTAGGTTTCTTTGTGTTCGTTTGTATATGTTATGGTGATGCATGTATATATGTGCGTGTGTCTTTGTTTTCGAGTTGTGGTATTTATGTTTTTGTGAATTTATCATATAAGAGCATGTGGTATACGAGTTGTATACTGGCGGGTTGCCGCACCCTTTTCCATTTTATTTTGAGGGTGTGACAGTATTCATGCATATCCAATATGCACGATCATAGAGAATATACCTCGCGTATCAAATATACCAAAGCCATGCATATCCTATGTGCCAATTCTTGTAATCAAGCCCGAGATAGTACGACTCGTTGTGTGACCGTGTAGGTTTTTTTAACGATGGCAGTAGGCCGTTTCCAAAGCCTTACAAGAGCATGAGTTGGATCTAGTCACTCCATCATGGCTACCCATGTTAAAACGAAAAATGATTGTGATCATTGTGCCTATCTCGAATAGCGTTTACTAGTTCTCTTGTTAGCGATATCCGTTAATCAAAAGGCATGGTGATAGTCATCCTTATATCTTGATTAACTATACTTAATCCTCGATTCCGAATTGAGTTAACAAACTACAATCGATATTAACCTTTAAAATCATTGACTATGGCCATAGTTTTCGTTAATCAATTCATTGAGCGGCCTAAGAGATATCTCTTCCTTTCAAAATAAACAATTCCTATCTTGGAGACTCATATTGAATTTCGTGTTTCGGACAATGCCCAATGATGACCGTTTTGGCCCCTTGTTACAGCAGGCGTAAAGTCATATCAAAGCATTGTGTTACGCACGTAATGCAATCAATGGTCCCCCTCAAGTTTGAAGAACCTAAAACCCTACTTGTCGCAAGTCCATCTATAATGACTAAACCATGTCATGGTCTCGCGGCCTTGGTATGATTAGAAAAACATAATCATCTCCTCGGCAAATGTACTAGTGTGCACGTCCAGTCAATTATCTAATAATAGAAATGCTTCTCTCTTAAGCAAACTGGCCCGCGACTAGGGATGTTTAGAAATGAAACTTTAGGTGTGACGGTTTTGCTGCACATAACATCAATTATGCAGGCGTCCACACAAGCTCAAATTAAGGTTCGTGTAACAATCATATTACGCAACCCGCACATAGTTTTCATGTAACAATCGCAACACACAACCACAGGTTCCAAGATACTCGGGACTACACCAAGTTCTGACATAAACTTCTTGATCCATACCGCCTCCTTTGCCGCTTCGGAAGCCGCAATATACTCCGATTCAGTTGTAGAATCTGCTATCGTGGGTTGTTTGGAACTCTTCCATACGACCGCTCCACCATTTAGTCAAAACACATATCCACTTTGTGATCGAAAGGCATAGACACATGTTTGGAAACTGGCGTCGGTATAGCCTTCAATAACCAACCCGGATGTCTTTCCACCATAAATTAGAAATTGATCTTTAGTCCATCGTAGGTACTTAAGGATGTTCTTAACCACGATCCAATGCATATCCCCTGGATTTGATTGGTAACGCGAAACGACGCTCAATGCATACGGCACATCGGGACGCGTACAAATCATGGCAAACATAATTGATCCAACCGTTGAAGCATATGGAACAATACTCATCGCATTCTTATTCTTACTCGATTTTGGACATTGAGCTTTAGAATACGATATGCCACTCGACATTGGAAGAAATCCTTTCTTCGAATCTTGCATTGAAAACCATTTCAATACTTTGTCGATGTACGTGCTTTGACTCAAGCCGAGTAACTTTTTCGATCTATCTCTATAGGCGGCCTCGCCCAAATCTTTCATAGCGAAACGAGTATTTAAATACTCCTTAACATCCGTAAGCATCGGAATGTCATTTCATATGATCAAGATGTCGTCTACTTGTCTACATACATAACAAGAAATACTATGCAACTCCCGCTAACCTTCTTGTATACACAAGGTTCCTCTACGTTTTTAACGAAGTTATACTCGCTTATAACTTCATCGAAACGTATGTTCCAACTCCGAGAAGCTTGCTTCTATCCATAAATGAATCGTTGCAACTTGCACACTTTATCCAGATTATTTGAATCGACAAAACCCTCGGCCTGTGTCATGTACACATCGTCTTGTAAATTGCCATTAAGGAATGCTGTTTTGACATCCATTTGCCAAATCTCGTAGTCATAATACGCAGAGATGGAAAGTAATATCTCGTGAAAAAATTTCTTCATATTCTACACCATGAATTTGTTTGAAACCTTTCGCTACAAGTCGTGCCTTATAAGTGTTTACATTCCAATCCATGTCAGTTTTCTTCTTGAAAACCCACTTGCGTCCCACTGGTTTAACCCCGGGAGGTGGATCAATCAAGTTCCAAACTTGATAATCGTACATGGATTGAATCTCGGATTCATGGCCGTATATGCCACTTTTTGGAATCATCGCTATTCATAGCCTCGCGATAAGATGTCGGCTCATCATCTATGAGTTCGACTTCATCGTCATTTGCCACAATAAAACAATATCGTATAGGCTCTTGACGAATCCTACCCGATCTACGAATTGCGCCTTGTGCACTTGACTCCGGATCATCAACATTTGACGAAACCGGATTAACATTCATCGGTTCAATGTTTGTTTGTGGTTCTCGTATTTCTTCGAGATCTATTTCATTTCCATCCATTCTTTTAGATATGAATTCCTCCTCTAGGAAGGTACCTCCACGAGCAACAAACACTTTGTTCTCGTATGGATGATAGAAATAATATCCCTTTGTTTCTTTGGGATAACCAACAAATAAATATTTTTCAGATTTGGGATCGAGTTTATCCGCAATTAATCGGCGGACATAAGCTTCACATCCCCAAATCTTAATATAAGACAACTTCGGAACTTTTCCTGTCCACATCTCATATGGCGTCTTAGGTACCGATTTAGAAGGTATGAGGTTTAACAAGTAAGCCGCTGTCTCTAGGGCAAATCCCCAAAACGATTTTGGAAGGGAAGTTTGACTCATCATGGATCGAACCATGTCCAACAAGGTCCGATTCCTCCTCTCGGACACACCATTCCATTGTGGCGTTCCTGCCGGAGTCCATTGTGGAACTATTCCACAATCTTTTAGATGATCTTCAAACTCATAGCTCAAATATTCGCCTCCTCGATCCGATCGAATGGCTTTAATTTTCTTGCCTGGCTGATATTCAACTTCGTTTTGAAACTCTTTGAACTTTTCAAAGGTCTCCGCTTTAGTACGCATCAAATAGATATATCCATATCTACTATGATCGTATGTAAACGTAACAAAGTAACGATAGCCTCCTCTTGCCTCGATGCTCATCGGTCCACACACATCTGAATGTATGAGTTCCAACAAGTCGTTGGACCGCTCTCCGACCTTGGAGAATGGCGCCTTTGTCATCTTGCCAAGCAAACAAGATTCGTAATTCTCAAATGAATCAAATTCAAATGAGTCTAGCATTCCATCTTTATGGAGTCTAGCAATGCGTTTCTCATTCACATGACCAAGACGACAATGCCAAACACTACAACAGATTGGAGTATCAGCGACGGTAAAAACTGTCGCTAAAAGTCCAAAAAACCGTCGCTAAAAGTATTACCGACGGCCAACCGTCGCTAAAAAACCGTCGCTCAAAGTGGCGTCGCTGATGCCACTTTCAGCGACGGGCCGTCGCTGATGCCACTTTCACCGACGGTAATACATCTCCGACGGCCCGTCGTCGAAGCTATCACCGACAGCCCGTCACTGATGCCACTTTCAGCAACGGTCCGTCACTGAAGCCACTTTCACCGACGGTAATACATCTCCGATGGCCCGTCGCTGAAAGTCTGTATTAAATTCTGTTAATTTTTATAATTAATAAATTCAATTATTATTAATAAATTTCATTATTTATATATTTAGTTAATACATATTTTGTACATGTTATATGTTAAATATACTTAATTAAATATTATATTAATTTTGACACTATATATTTAATAATATATAACAAGTACAAATTATCTACGGAATTACTATAAATGATAATTATAATTATAATTATACTCATAATCATATTAATTTTCATACAAAATCCATACCAAATTAACACAATCCCAAATTAAAACAAATCGAAAACAATACACAAATAAAAAAAAAAATCCTATACTCGACAATCCCAAATTAACAATCATAAACACGATACAATCCTAAAATCGAAAAAATCGACAATCCTCCGGTACCCGCCTCCTCAGCCTCTGGTACGCGCCTCTTCAACCTTCGCCACTGGTACGCGCCTCCTCAGCCTTAGTCACTTGTACGCGCCTCCGATTTCCCCTGCTATTGGACGCCTCCTCAGCCTTCGCCACTGGTACGCGCCTCCTCAGCCTTAGTCACTTGTACGCGCCTCCGATTTCCCCTGCTATTGGACGCCTCCATTTATTTCGAACCCTCACCGCATCGGCACCGCTTCTCGAACCCTCACTGCTACTGGACGCCTCCGATTTCCCCTGCTACTGGACGTCATCAAAACAAGCTGCAAAATAACACAATAAAATTACA
Organism: Luzula sylvatica; assembly: GCA_946800325.1. Lineage (NCBI taxonomy): Eukaryota > Viridiplantae > Streptophyta > Magnoliopsida > Poales > Juncaceae > Luzula > Luzula sylvatica. Next base: position 45,066,561 of record OX326958.1, read on the forward strand.
TATTAATTAAAAATATTATTTTCTGAAAATAAAAAATTAAACATAATAGAAAAATATAATAATATTAATATACTAATAATTTCAAAAATTAAAAATATATTGTAAAACAATTTTTTATTTTTTTAAAATTTAAAAATTAAAAATAATAGATAAAAATTTTCCTAAAAAAAACTTCTTTCCTCAAAATAAAAAACTTATTTCAAAAAATAATATACTAATATTTCAAATAATATACTAATATTATTAAAACCATTTTTTTATTAAAATCATATAAAAAAAACCCATTTAAAAATCATATCTTTTCCTAAAAATTAAAAATAATATACTAATATTTCAAAAAATAAAAATATATTATAAAAACCATTTTTTTATAAAAAAAAAACTTATTTCCTCAAAATATATTTTCTGAAAATTTTCTAAAACCCTTTTAAAAAAATATATTTAACCTAATTAAACCCTAATTTAAAATGATAATATACATTTAAATTACCCTAATAAAACCCTAATTTAAAATTATACTAAAATATAATTTAAATATACTAAAATTATACTAAAATTATACTAAATTATACTAAATTAACAAAAAGAAATCAACTTACAGGGGGGATGTGGAGAATAGGGGAAGAGGGGCTGTGAAGAGGGGAAGAAGGGCGTCGGAGGCGAAGAGGGGCGTCGGAGCAAAGAGGAGGAGAGGGGCTGTGAAGAGGGGAAGAGGGGCGTCGGAGACGAAGAGGGGCATCGGAGCGAAGAGGGGCGTCGGAGCGAAGAGGGGAAGAGGGGCTGTGAAGAGGGGAAGAGGGGCGTCGGAGGCGAAGAGGAGAAGAGGCGAATTTAGGTTTAGGGTTAGAGAGAGAGGAGGAGGCCAGCGGGGTATATAAGAAGGTGTATACAACATCACCGACGGGCCGTCGGAAGGGTATTAGCGACGGCTCTATTAGCGACGGGCCGTAGGAGAAGAGCATTAGCGACGGTTTCGCGTAACGACGGGCCGACGGAGAATTTTTGAAAATTTGGCGGTTTTTTTGAAAATGTAGCGTAACCTTTCTGCGACGGGGATTCTTTAACCGACGGACCGTAGGAAGGGTATTAGCGACGGGGCTAGCATCACTGACGGGCCGTCGCAGACTATTAGCGACGGTTTCGAAGTTTAGCGATGGGCCGACGAAAAAATTTGAACATCACCGACGGGCCGTCGCTAATAAAACCGTCGGTAATGCTCTTCTGCGACAGGCCGTCGCAGAAAGGTTGTTTTATTTGCGATGGGCCGCCGCTGATGGCATACCCCCGTCGCTAATACTCCCATCTGTTGTAGTGAAAAGAAAGTCCGATTATCAACTTTAGGTTTAATCCTTTTCGCATTAACATTATAGATATACTCATTATTTCCGTGATCAAAATCCAACACATAAAGACCATTTTCTAATAGAACATTTCCATAGATAATAGAATCCTTACATATTGTAAATTCATTATTCCTAATAACAAATTCATAGCCATCCTTGGCCAATTTCGACACACTTATTATGTTCTTACATAACGAAGGTATAAAATAACAATTATTTAGTACTAATATAAGTCCACTTGGCAAAGTAAGATTATAAACGCCAACGGCCAAAGCAGCAACCTTTGCTCCATTTCCGACGCGTAAATCCACCTCGCCTCGCGCCAATCTTCTACTATTACTTAGACACTGCATATTGCGACAAATATGAGTTCCACATCCGGTATCTAATACCCAATTATTCATAGTTGAAAGATTAACTTCGATAACGTTAATACCTGATGGACCGGCTTCCGAAGCCGTATTGCCCTTTTTCACCTCATCGAGGTAAGCCTTGCAATTGCGCTTCCAATGTCCAGTCTTGTGACAATGGTAGCACGTCGCATCCTTGGATTTCTCCTTTCCCTTTTGATTCGGCTTCGAACGTTTCTTAGCCGAACTGCCCTTGGACATCGATCTCTTACGATCTTTTTTCTGAATCGTGAGAACATTCCTAACAACTTTTGCCTTGTTCTCCCCGGATGTCTTCAACATCTCCGACTCATAATTCTTGAGCATTTCGTGAACTCAGGGATCGTTTTATTCATCGAATGCATGTGATAGTTTGTCACAAATGGAGAAAACGTTGGAGAAAGTGCACACAAGATCAAATCTTGTTGCATAATCTTCGACAATTTCTCTCCTAGCTTCTCTAGACGGTCTAGGAGAGCTTGCACTTTTAAAACGTGAGTGCTCACCAAAGACCCATAAGGCATCTTACAATTTACCAACTCTTTGAGTGTACTGAACCGTTCAATTCGCTCCTGCTCTTGGAACATTTCCTTGAGCACAACGTCTACTATGTGCGTATCCGAGTCCTCAAACTGCTTTTGAAGACTAGCGTCCATACATGCCAACATGAGGCACGTAACATCATTCGAGCCCTTCTTAAGTTTCTCAAACGCGGCCTTTTCATCAGCCGTAGCATCGGGGCCCGGTTCCACTAGTTCCGTATCCAATACGTGACTTTTGCCCTCTTGCCTAAGAACTATTCTCAGGTTTCGGTGCCAGTCCAAGTAGTTCCGACCCACTAGCTTATCCTTTTCTAATGTAGATCTAATCGACATGGTGTTGGTGTTACTAGAAGACATATTCTAGAAATGAAATAAAAGATTGATTACTAACGTTGCGTACTTATCCTATAGGCTTATATGATGATTATATGAATGTGTTATTTTTATCGAATCGATAACCCTCATACCGATACGGGACTCCAAGTCCATAACACTCAAGACCCATATATCACGATCCTCCCATAAGTTGCTTTGGCAGACTAGTGGGATCTCACTATTTAGGTAGGATTATATCCAATCGCATCATATGCGACTCTTGAACCTTTATAGGATTTCGGTGATGAATCGTATCATATACAATCCCATTTCCGTGTGTGCATCCTATCTATACCCCGAACATCCAATCAAGTCGGCTTTGTTCTTAACCCTTACTGGCTTGAACGGTTAAGTCACAACCATACTCAACATATCGTTCAAATAAACTACTAATAAGTCGGCTTTGGCCTTAACCCTTATCAGTCCCTATTTAACGCTTGCCACCCCGTCGATGACTACAATAACCCATGTCGGCTTTGGCCTTAACCCATGTGAGATGTAGTACCGAACATAGTGGTTGTGAATATGGAAGGCATTTCCATGACTTAAATATTATGAGGGATCATGACATTCATGTTTCTAAATTCGTGACATAATCATATTATATCACTATCACAAAATTTCTAAATGCATATGATTTATTTAGGGAGACTAATTATTCTAAATAATTAATTATCTAATATGCTTGTATGATTGATGCCGATCATATCGATATAAAGAACTCAAAATTCCGAGTTGTGTAGCCAAAGTTATGACGAAAACAAAATCAGCAAACAGAAACTGGTCCGTTGTAACGCACCATGGTTCGTTACAACGGAACCCCGGTTCCCTTCACTCCGTTACAACGGAACACTAGTCCGTTACAACGCTATTTATTCCTTAGATTGGCCAAAATTGCCAGAAACATGTCCGTTATAACGCAACCTAGGTCCGTTACAACGCTATTTTCTGCAAACCTTTGTCCAAATTGCCAGAAACATGTCCGTTATAACGCAACCTAGGGTCCGTTACAACAGACTATCTTGTGAACAAACTCCGTTACAACGGATCATATCCGTTACAACGAACTCCAAAAGACACCATAGGCATCCCCGCATCCTCGTATCACATACAAGGTCCGTTACAACGGAACCCATGTCCGTTATAACGGACTATGCGTTTATTCATAGTCCTCCTCACATCCCTGCATCATATACAGGGTCCGTTACAACGGAACTCCAAGTCCGTTATAACGGACTACGTGATTTTCGCAGAAATTCCCAATTTCATGTATCTCATACAGTGTCCGTTATAACGGATCAACCAGTCCGTTATAACGGACTATGCGATTTTTCTGCTGTTTCGTCTGTATTTGCTCGTTTCCAAAACGATTATTCATTAAACATTTTCACGATCATTCCTAGATACTCTCAATCAACTTTTGATTGATCTCTAGCGAATTCTACTTGTGATTTTAACGGAATTTTACTATCTCTATATGTAACATCATGCAAACGGACACGAATTTTGATAACCCGTGCGTATATCGAATATACGACCTATGATTCGACCCTCGAATCGATGGCGATCGCTCTGATACCACTGTTGGGAATTCTTTTCTGTCCCCGGGCCCGCGCAGCGGATATGTAGGCCCGGTCCAGTTCCCTTAATCCAAGATCACGCCATGACTTCGAAGGGTACGATGAAAATAAGAAGATTAGATTCATACCGGTGCAAAATTGATTGCACACGAAGGGTTGATTGCTAGTCTTGTTTCTCCTGTCACGTTGGTGACAATCCGCGCGTCCCACACCACCGTCTTCCACCGTTCGCTGACTGTCCTCCTTCTCCTTCGGGTTGATCACAACCGTAGAGCCACAAGTGTCGCTCCTCTACTTGTATCCACCTTGAGTCGAAGTTCGTCGGTCGCGGATGCACCTGCCTAGACGATGCACCGGCGAACTTGCTTGATTGATTGATTCTCTATACCGGAATACTCTTTTTCTCGGTTTCTCTCTCTTTACACCCTTTCACTCAATAGAAAGATGTCTCTCAAATTATCTGGAAAATTCTGAATATTCTGAATGAATTCACATAACTGAAGAGAGAGAAATATCCTATTTATATCATATAGGATTAGGATTGGCCAAAAGACATGTATATCCAATATACACTTTTTCACAGAGAAAGTTGCATGAATCTGTCCAGTATTCTGTCCATACGAAATTGGTAAATTCCTCTGACAGAAAATCAACCTACACGAAAGTTGTAGATAATCTTATTATCCACCCAACCCAATTTGGTATGGCCCAATTTGAGTTCGTATGCAAACGTTATGACTGTTTTAATAACTGTATGTCATGCTGTTGCACCCTTTCGGTATTTCGTAGAAACGACACTGATACTTCGTTCATATGAAATATATTTCTACATGAAGGTTGTAGATAATCTTATTATCTATCTAGTTCAATTTGAACCATTCAAATTTGATTTTCCTAATGAAATATATGACCACGAATGTACGATTACATTCGTTTATCCTTGTGTACACTTTTACGGTTGATCCTGAAACTGTATTTCCTTCACCGGAGTCAAGTGCACAAGGCGCAATTCGTAGATCGGGTAGGATTCATCAAGAGCCTATACGATATGGTTTTATCGTGGCAAATGATTATGATGTCGAATTCATAGATGATGAACCGACATCTTATCGCGAGGCTATGAAAAGCGAGGATTCCATTAAGTGGCAAACTGCCATGAAATCCGAGATTCAATCCATGTACGATAATCAAGTTTTGAACTTGAATGATCCACCTCCCGGGGTTAAAATGGTGGGATGCAAGTGGGTTTTCAAGAAGAAGACCGACATGGATGGGAATGTAAACACTTATAAAGCACTGCTTGTTGATGAGCGGGTTTTCGATCACTTTTAAATTGATATATCGTTGTATGTGAAAACCAATTCAATCAACAAGTTTGGAATTTAATGTGTATAGTAGTAATATGCAAGTTCGTTCCACGAGGAGTATATGCGTCAAATAATGAATCAAAACGAGCCAAAAGGCAGAAACTTTTCCAAAAAGAGAATTAAGGGCAGAAACTTTTTCTAACTTCAGATCTTTAAAATAAATATTTCGAAGTTTCCAAAATTAATGAAAATTTGTCTACAGTGAGTTCTGAATGTTATCAAATTGATCCTAAAATTTCAAACAATTTGGACAACGGAATAAAAAGTTATTAACGAATTACAATTAGGTCTCTGAAAAACAGTCTCTGGAAACAGCAGGTTTTCAGTTTAAGTGACAGATTTCAAAGACTCATATCAATTCGAATATTTCATGAAATTCAACGATTCAAAATGTTCCCGAAACTAGAAATCAAGATCTACGTAATGAAAATTTTAACAGATCTAGCATATACAGCAAATGAAAAATAAAGAGAAAAAGAACAAGAAAAGAAAAGATCAAGAAAAGATCAAGAACAAGAATTTTAGAATCAAACAAGTTATATTTACACACATCAAATTCGAGAAAAGAAAAGATTACACCTAAAACGAGAAGGAAGCTTCAACGTGATTAGAGGTACTCCTTCCTTGTGATCGTGGACGATTGATGCTCGAATCGCTAGGAAGCTAGATGATTGAGCTGTTTTCTCGTCTTGAAGAAACGTCCTTCCCGGTTGAAGAAAGCTCCGAGTCCGGTTGTGACGTGTATCTTCTACGACTTGCTTCGATTAGATCGATTCACCGGATGAAGAAAGCTTCAAGTCCGGCAAACAATCACTCGAGAATTCGAGTAATCCTTGAATGGTTCTTGACGTTCTTGAAAGTTCTTGGAAGTGCTTAGAGAGAGAGAGAGAGAGAGAAGGTGCTCCGAAGAGCGGGGGAGGGGGAGAGAGAAGCAATCCTGCCCCAAGGGCCCTTGGGGTCTATTTATAGTGCATTTGGAGCCCTCTCATTGGTCAAGAGGTGGTTGAGAGGATTGAGGGTAGTTTGGTAATTTTATGTGAGGAAAGTGGGCTGAATGGTGGTTATGGAGTGAGTGGGTTTCGTATAGAATTTGGTGTAGACTTTTGTGTGGTAGATTTCTTGCCTCCTTCTTCATACGTGTACCGAAATGGACAGTATAATATATCGATTTTATCGGCGCGAGGAGAGGAAGACAACTACACTGTTGGAATGCCAAAAACTTTCGCCCAAAAACCTAAAATTATCAATAAAACACACTTAGTGAAGAAATATTCTTGCTATCTCAAATATGAACAATTATATATATAAAGTTGTGATTCAAAAGGGCTAAAATCCCCAAATTAGATATCAAAAAGGTGCTTTATTTTCCTCTTATCAAATACCCCCACACTTAGCTTTTGTCGTCCTCGACAAAATAAAACGTAATAAAAATAGATTTTAAGCACAAAAAATACAAGTTAGGTTTTGTTGAAATTGTAATCACACTATCTCATAAATTTGAATTTCACAAGAAATATTTATACTCTCTTAATCATATGTTATTTCAAGAGGAACAAAATATCAAACTTCTATAATGAGGATTTTGCCAATTTTTAAGATATTTATTAAGAAATGATTTTCACTCGAAAAAGATAGTTAAACACCACATAATGAACGTAACACCACATAATTAAAGAGGAAAAATCTTTTAAAAGTATTAATAGAACCAATTTTTTTCATTTTTGCAAAAGTTGACCTTAAATGTAAGTAATTCACTTTTATAACCGCTCGGTACGTAAGTACTTGGGTCCTCCTTAAATCCAACCAAATTTCCTTAAATTTTGCTCAAAAATATTATTTTATATTTTTCTCTTTCTTTTTTTTTTTTTTCTTTTTTCTTTTCTTTTTTTCTTTTGCTTTTTTCTATTTTCTTTTTCTTTTCTTTTTTCTTTTTTTTTTTCTTTTTTTTCTTTTTTTCCTTTTTTTTTTCTTTTTTTTTCATTCTTTTTTCTTTCTTCTTTCATTGAAATAGTTTTATATAAAATATTAATTCACAATGTTTCGAACCGATCATGAGTACGGTTCGCTCATGCCCGGCTTACTCCATTGCGAATTCTTTTTGAAAAAATTGCGAGCGCAATAAAATTCCGTTTGGTTGGAACATAAGTCGCCATGAACGGTTAGGATCCTTAAGTGTAAGTTGTCAAATTTTTAAACTAATGCAAAAACTACCAAAAATGGTTGAATAAAACTTTTTAGAATTTCTAAATTAAGAATGGGTTCTTATTCAAAAATGGTGTGCCACATAAATCATAATAAAAATCATTTAAAATAAATACTTCTTTAAGCAAATCTTATTATAGACGGGATTGAATCCCAAATTAGTCTCATAAAAGACCGTTTATTGTTTTCTTTAATATTCATTTGAGAAAAAAAATATTCTTTAAGTGGTTGGTGAAAATTCTTTTTAATAAGATGTGTGATTGTTTAGACTTGATCGTGGAGAAAAACCGTTTCTTTAACAAGTATTTAAGTGCTTAAAAATCGAGGACGATCACGAAAAATTGATTTAAAATATGATATATACAATGGTGGTAGAATTTTTTAATTTTTAAAATTTTTAAAATTTTCAATTTTCATAAAAGCAAAATAAAAGCATAAAAGAAAAATAAAAGCGAATATATACAAAGGAAATCCAAATATTATCCCCCCCACACTTATTTCCAAGCTTGTCCTCAAGCGAAAAGATACGAAAAAAAATGTCGACTAAAATAGAAAAAAGATGGATAGATAAAACCTGAATTTTTTTGGTGCGTGGGTTGCCTCCCAACTAGCGCCCTTTCTTTTACGTCTTTGGGCTAGACACCCAAAGTTAGCCTATTTCGAGATTATATGAGGCGCTTATGCTTTTAGCGGCTTTACGACCGCCTTTGAGCAGTCTCATTAAGAGATTGGAGACTTGAGAAATTGCCATGAGTATTTTTCGTTTAGCGTAAGTTGAACTTGGCGTGAAGAGTTTCTTTATTTCATCTTGGATTTTTCCAAGCGTTTCTTCTAAAGGCCTTTGTTGGAGAGGCGTTGTAAGAGGTGTGAGTACTTCGAATTTATTCTTCTTTCTTGATATATCTATAATTAGAAGATCATTCCTTTCATTAGAAGTATCATAGTTCTTAATTAATTTAGAATTGATAATAAAAGGAATGTTTTCACCTTGGAGAATTTGAGTTTTCTCTTCTTGCTCGGTTGATAATTGCTTGTTTTCATCGATTGGAGTGAGTTGAACCGTTTTTTGGAGAGTTGAATCCATTGACACCTTTTCTTCTTCAATTGTCGTTCTCGTTCCAACGCTTTCATCGAATCCCCCCATACTTGAACTCTTGTCACCTTCAATCTCCACAATCTCCTCGTTTGAATATTCTAACTCGAGACAAATCACTCTTTGATCTAGATCATTTACGGTGGATTGAATATTTCCGAGTCGTCGAGAGGTGGTTTTAATCTCTTGTTTCACTTCTTCACATTTTTGTTCATAGGCTTCATATTTTTGCTTAAGGGACATCATCATCGCCATCATTTCAACCATCATTCTTTTTAATTCTTGGTCTTGATCTTCGTTTTGGGATTGAAATTGTGGATCTTGGTAATCAAATTCATGTTGAGATTCGAGTTCGTTTTGAGAAGGTTCGTATATGGGGTATGAGTACATGGGGTTTGAGTAGTTGTTAGCGCTTTCGGCATAAGATTGCGTCTCATAACCCCATGGTAATTCGTTTTCGTATTGGCGAGCTTCATAGACGGGATATTGACAAAGGGCCTCGGTGTGTGATTCATCGTGTTGAATTGAGGTGGAACATGAGAGCAAACCGAGCCTTCGTTCTTCTTTTCTTTCTTCCCATTCGTCGATATCTTGATTGATCATTTCTTTAAGGGTCATGTGTTTTGGATATCTTCTTGGAGTTCTTTCTTGAGTTAGCAATTCTCCAAACGTTCTTGGTCTTTCTTGATGATCCATCGTGCTCTACTCCGTGTACCTCGCAAGAATAGAAAATTTTCGAAATTAGTGAAATATCAAGTTCAAACTTATCAATTCTATTAAAAATATCACTCAAGATTGCAAGTTTGATTCAAAATTTGACTTAAACAATACTCCCCGGCAGCGGCGCCATTTGATGAGCGGGTTTTCGATCACTTTTAAATTGATATATCGTTGTATGTGAAAACCAATTCAATCAACAAGTTTGGAATTTAATGTGTATAGTAGTAATATGCAAGTTCGTTCCACGAGGAGTATATGCGTCAAATAATGAATCAAAACGAGCCAAAAGGCAGAAACTTTTCCAAAAAGAGAATTAAGGGCAGAAACTTTTTCTAACTTCAGATCTTTAAAATAAATATTTCGAAGTTTCCAAAATTAATGAAAATTTGTCTACAGTGAGTTCTGAATGTTATCAAATTGATCCTAAAATTTCAAACAATTTGGACAACGGAATAAAAAGTTATTAACGAATTACAATTAGGTCTCTGAAAAACAGTCTCTGGAAACAGCAGGTTTTCAGTTTAAGTGACAGATTTCAAAGACTCATATCAATTCGAATATTTCATGAAATTCAACGATTCAAAATGTTCCCGAAACTAGAAATCAAGATCTACGTAATGAAAATTTTAACAGATCTAGCATATACAGCAAATGAAAAATAAAGAGAAAAAGAACAAGAAAAGAAAAGATCAAGAAAAGATCAAGAACAAGAATTTTAGAATCAAACAAGTTATATTTACACACATCAAATTCGAGAAAAGAAAAGATTACACCTAAAACGAGAAGGAAGCTTCAACGTGATTAGAGGTACTCCTTCCTTGTGATCGTGGACGATTGATGCTCGAATCGCTAGGAAGCTAGATGATTGAGCTGTTTTCTCGTCTTGAAGAAACGTCCTTCCCGGTTGAAGAAAGCTCCGAGTCCGGTTGTGACGTGTATCTTCTACGACTTGCTTCGATTAGATCGATTCACCGGATGAAGAAAGCTTCAAGTCCGGCAAACAATCACTCGAGAATTCGAGTAATCCTTGAATGGTTCTTGACGTTCTTGAAAGTTCTTGGAAGTGCTTAGAGAGAGAGAGAGAGAGAGAGAGAAGGTGCTCCGAAGAGCGGGGGAGGGGGAGAGAGAAGCAATCCTGCCCCAAGGGCCCTTGGGGTCTATTTATAGTGCATTTGGAGCCCTCTCATTGGTCAAGAGGTGGTTGAGAGGATTGAGGGTAGTTTGGTAATTTTATGTGAGGAAAGTGGGCTGAATGGTGGTTATGGAGTGAGTGGGTTTCGTATAGAATTTGGTGTAGACTTTTGTGTGGTAGATTTCTTGCCTCCTTCTTCATACGTGTACCGAAATGGACAGTATAATATATCGATTTTATCGGCGCGAGGAGAGGAAGACAACTACACTGTTGGAATGCCAAAAACTTTCGCCCAAAAACCTAAAATTATCAATAAAACACACTTAGTGAAGAAATATTCTTGCTATCTCAAATATGAACAATTATATATATAAAGTTGTGATTCAAAAGGGCTAAAATCCCCAAATTAGATATCAAAAAGGTGCTTTATTTTCCTCTTATCAAATACCCCCACACTTAGCTTTTGTCGTCCTCGACAAAATAAAACGTAATAAAATAGATTTTAAGCACAAAAAATACAAGTTAGGTTTTGTTGAAATTGTAATCACACTATCTCATAAATTTGAATTTCACAAGAAATATTTATACTCTCTTAATCATATGTTATTTCAAGAGGAACAAAATATCAAACTTCTATAATGAGGATTTTGCCAATTTTTAAGATATTTATTAAGAAATGATTTTCACTCGAAAAAGATAGTTAAACACCACATAATGAACGTAACACCACATAATTAAAGAGGAAAAATCTTTTAAAAGTATTAATAGAACCAATTTTTTTCATTTTTGCAAAAGTTGACCTTAAATGTAAGTAATTCACTTTTATAACCGCTCGGTACGTAAGTACTTGGGTCCTCCTTAAATCCAACCAAATTTCCTTAAATTTTGCTCAAAAATATTATTTTATATTTTTCTCTTTCTTTTTTTTTTTTTTCTTTTTTCTTTTCTTTTTTTCTTTTGCTTTTTTCTATTTTCTTTTTCTTTTCTTTTTTCTTTTTTTTTTCTTTTTTTTCTTTTTTTCCTTTTTTTTTTCTTTTTTTTTCATTCTTTTTTCTTTCTTCTTTCATTGAAATAGTTTTATATAAAATATTAATTCACAATGTTTCGAACCGATCATGAGTACGGTTCGCTCATGCCCGGCTTACTCCATTGCGAATTCTTTTTGAAAAAATTGCGAGCGCAATAAAATTCCGTTTGGTTGGAACATAAGTCGCCATGAACGGTTAGGATCCTTAAGTGTAAGTTGTCAAATTTTTAAACTAATGCAAAAACTACCAAAAATGGTTGAATAAAACTTTTTAGAATTTCTAAATTAAGAATGGGTTCTTATTCAAAAATGGTGTGCCACATAAATCATAATAAAAATCATTTAAAATAAATACTTCTTTAAGCAAATCTTATTATAGACGGGATTGAATCCCAAATTAGTCTCATAAAAGACCGTTTATTGTTTTCTTTAATATTCATTTGAGAAAAAAAATATTCTTTAAGTGGTTGGTGAAAATTCTTTTTAATAAGATGTGTGATTGTTTAGACTTGATCGTGGAGAAAAACCGTTTCTTTAACAAGTATTTAAGTGCTTAAAAATCGAGGACGATCACGAAAAATTGATTTAAAATATGATATATACAATGGTGGTAGAATTTTTTAATTTTTAAAATTTTTAAAATTTTCAATTTTCATAAAAGCAAAATAAAAGCATAAAAGAAAAATAAAAGCGAATATATACAAAGGAAATCCAAATATTATCCCCCCCACACTTATTTCCAAGCTTGTCCTCAAGCGAAAAGATACGAAAAAAAATGTCGACTAAAATAGAAAAAAGATGGATAGATAAAACCTGAATTTTTTTGGTGCGTGGGTTGCCTCCCAACTAGCGCCCTTTCTTTTACGTCTTTGGGCTAGACACCCAAAGTTAGCCTATTTCGAGATTATATGAGGCGCTTATGCTTTTAGCGGCTTTACGACCGCCTTTGAGCAGTCTCATTAAGAGATTGGAGACTTGAGAAATTGCCATGAGTATTTTTCGTTTAGCGTAAGTTGAACTTGGCGTGAAGAGTTTCTTTATTTCATCTTGGATTTTTCCAAGCGTTTCTTCTAAAGGCCTTTGTTGGAGAGGCGTTGTAAGAGGTGTGAGTACTTCGAATTTATTCTTCTTTCTTGATATATCTATAATTAGAAGATCATTCCTTTCATTAGAAGTATCATAGTTCTTAATTAATTTAGAATTGATAATAAAAGGAATGTTTTCACCTTGGAGAATTTGAGTTTTCTCTTCTTGCTCGGTTGATAATTGCTTGTTTTCATCGATTGGAGTGAGTTGAACCGTTTTTTGGAGAGTTGAATCCATTGACACCTTTTCTTCTTCAATTGTCGTTCTCGTTCCAACGCTTTCATCGAATCCCCCCATACTTGAACTCTTGTCACCTTCAATCTCCACAATCTCCTCGTTTGAATATTCTAACTCGAGACAAATCACTCTTTGATCTAGATCATTTACGGTGGATTGAATATTTCCGAGTCGTCGAGAGGTGGTTTTAATCTCTTGTTTCACTTCTTCACATTTTTGTTCATAGGCTTCATATTTTTGCTTAAGGGACATCATCATCGCCATCATTTCAACCATCATTCTTTTTAATTCTTGGTCTTGATCTTCGTTTTGGGATTGAAATTGTGGATCTTGGTAATCAAATTCATGTTGAGATTCGAGTTCGTTTTGAGAAGGTTCGTATATGGGGTATGAGTACATGGGGTTTGAGTAGTTGTTAGCGCTTTCGGCATAAGATTGCGTCTCATAACCCCATGGTAATTCGTTTTCGTATTGGCGAGCTTCATAGACGGGATATTGACAAAGGGCCTCGGTGTGTGATTCATCGTGTTGAATTGAGGTGGAACATGAGAGCAAACCGAGCCTTCGTTCTTCTTTTCTTTCTTCCCATTCGTCGATATCTTGATTGATCATTTCTTTAAGGGTCATGTGTTTTGGATATCTTCTTGGAGTTCTTTCTTGAGTTAGCAATTCTCCAAACGTTCTTGGTCTTTCTTGATGATCCATCGTGCTCTACTCCGTGTACCTCGCAAGAATAGAAAATTTTCGAAATTAGTGAAATATCAAGTTCAAACTTATCAATTCTATTAAAAATATCACTCAAGATTGCAAGTTTGATTCAAAATTTGACTTAAACAATACTCCCCGGCAGCGGCGCCATTTGATGAGCGGGTTTTCGATCACTTTTAAATTGATATATCGTTGTATGTGAAAACCAATTCAATCAACAAGTTTGGAATTTAATGTGTATAGTAGTAATATGCAAGTTCGTTCCACGAGGAGTATATGCGTCAAATAATGAATCAAAACGAGCCAAAAGGCAGAAACTTTTCCAAAAAGAGAATTAAGGGCAGAAACTTTTTCTAACTTCAGATCTTTAAAATAAATATTTCGAAGTTTCCAAAATTAATGAAAATTTGTCTACAGTGAGTTCTGAATGTTATCAAATTGATCCTAAAATTTCAAACAATTTGGACAACGGAATAAAAAGTTATTAACGAATTACAATTAGGTCTCTGAAAAACAGTCTCTGGAAACAGCAGGTTTTCAGTTTAAGTGACAGATTTCAAAGACTCATATCAATTCGAATATTTCATGAAATTCAACGATTCAAAATGTTCCCGAAACTAGAAATCAAGATCTACGTAATGAAAATTTTAACAGATCTAGCATATACAGCAAATGAAAAATAAAGAGAAAAAGAACAAGAAAAGAAAAGATCAAGAAAAGATCAAGAACAAGAATTTTAGAATCAAACAAGTTATATTTACACACATCAAATTCGAGAAAAGAAAAGATTACACCTAAAACGAGAAGGAAGCTTCAACGTGATTAGAGGTACTCCTTCCTTGTGATCGTGGACGATTGATGCTCGAATCGCTAGGAAGCTAGATGATTGAGCTGTTTTCTCGTCTTGAAGAAACGTCCTTCCCGGTTGAAGAAAGCTCCGAGTCCGGTTGTGACGTGTATCTTCTACGACTTGCTTCGATTAGATCGATTCACCGGATGAAGAAAGCTTCAAGTCCGGCAAACAATCACTCGAGAATTCGAGTAATCCTTGAATGGTTCTTGACGTTCTTGAAAGTTCTTGGAAGTGCTTAGAGAGAGAGAGAGAGAGAGAGAGAGAGAAGGTGCTCCGAAGAGCGGGGGAGGGGGAGAGAGAAGCAATCCTGCCCCAAGGGCCCTTGGGGTCTATTTATAGTGCATTTGGAGCCCTCTCATTGGTCAAGAGGTGGTTGAGAGGATTGAGGGTAGTTTGGTAATTTTATGTGAGGAAAGTGGGCTGAATGGTGGTTATGGAGTGAGTGGGTTTCGTATAGAATTTGGTGTAGACTTTTGTGTGGTAGATTTCTTGCCTCCTTCTTCATACGTGTACCGAAATGGACAGTATAATATATCGATTTTATCGGCGCGAGGAGAGGAAGACAACTACACTGTTGGAATGCCAAAAACTTTCGCCCAAAAACCTAAAATTATCAATAAAACACACTTAGTGAAGAAATATTCTTGCTATCTCAAATATGAACAATTATATATATAAAGTTGTGATTCAAAAGGGCTAAAATCCCCAAATTAGATATCAAAAAGGTGCTTTATTTTCCTCTTATCACTTGTGGCGAAAGGTTTCAAACAAATTCATGGTGTAGACTATGAAGAAACGTTTTCTCCAGTAGCAATGCTTAAATCCATACGGATCTTACTTGCTATTTCTGCGTATTATGACTACGAGATTTGGCAAATGGATGTCAAAACCGCATTCCTTAACGGGAACTTAGAAGAGGATGTGTACATGACACAGCCCGAGGGTTTTGTCAATTCAAAAAGTCCGGATAAAGTGTGCAAGTTGCAACGATCCATTTATGGATTGAAGCAAGCTTCTTGGAGTTGGAACATACGTTTTGATGAGGTTATAAGCGAATATAATTTCGTCAAAAACGTAGAGGAACCTTGTGTATACAAGAAGGTTAGTGGGAGCCGCGTTGTATTTCTTGTACTATATGTAGACGACATCTTGATCATAGAAAATGACATTCCGATGCTTACGGATGTCAAGAAGTATTTAAATACTCATTTCGCTATGAAAGATTTGGGCGAGGCCGCTTATATATTAGGCGTGAGGATTTATAGAGATAGATCCAAGAAATTACTCGGCTTGAGTCAAAGCACGTACATCGACAAAGTGTTGAAACGGTTTTCAATGCAAGATTCGAAGAAAGGTCTTCTTCCAATGTCGAGTGGCATATCGTATTATAAAGCTCAATGTCCAACATCGAGCAAGGATAAGAATACGATGAGTATTGTTCCATACGCTTCCGCGGTTGGATCAATTATGTATGCCATGATTTGTACGCGTCCCGATGTGTCGTATGCATTGAGCGTCGTTTCGCGTTACCAATCTAATCCAGGGGATATGCATTGGATCGCGGTTAATAACATCCTTAAGTACTTACGAAGAACTAAGGATCAATTTCTAATTTATGGTGGAAAGACATCAGGGTTGGTTATTAATGGATATACCGACGCCAGTTTCCAAACATGTGTCGACGACTTTCGATCACAAAGTGGATACGTGTTTTGTCTAAATGGTGGAGCGGTAGTATTGAAGAGTTCTAAACAACCCACGATAGTAGATTCTACAACTGAATCGGAGTATATTGCGGCTTCGGAAGCAGCAAAGGAGGCGGTATGGATAAAGAAGTTAGTGTCCGAACTTGGAGTAGTCCCGAGTATCTCGGAACCTGTGGTTGTGTATTGCGACAATACGGGAGCGATAGCACAGTCCAAGGAACCAAGGGCACATCATCGTTCCAAACACATACTCAGAAAATTTCACTTGATCCGTGAGATTTTAAAACGAAAGGATGTGATCATTGAAAAGATTGATACTGACAGGAATGTTGCGGACCCGTTTACTAAGCCACTCTCGCGAGCTAAGCACGATTACCATGCGAAAGCTATAGGTTTGAGATACCTAGAGGAGGAAGAGAGTAGTTAGTTATCTAAAACGATAGTTTCGTAGGACGAGATTAGTCTAATAGATTTGTAAACTTTGTATCACTCCAAACTTATCTTATATTAATGCAATTTCGAGATTTTAAAATTTTTCATTTGCATTTGGCTTATATGAAAACTGTGTGCGGGTTGAGTAATTTGATTACATGAACCATGATTTGAGCTTGTGTAGACGTCGACATAGTTGAGGACTATGTGCAGCGAAACCGTCACACTTAAAGTTTCATTTCTAAACATCCCTAGTCATGATTCAGTTTGCTTAAGAGTGAAGCATTTACATTATCAGATAATAGACTGAACATGTACACTAGTACGTTAGCCGAGCAGATGATTATGTTTTGATAATCATAGGACAAAGGTGTTTGTCGAATCGGGGACGTAGATATATGCTAGGTGACATATATTGGATATGACCGAAGCCGCGAGACCATGACATGGTTTAGTCATTATAGATGGAGTTGCGACGAGTAGGGTATTAGGTTCTTCACACTTGAGGGGACCATTGATTGTGTTACGTGCGTGACGCAATGCTTTGATATGATCTTACGCTCACCGTAACAGGGAGCTAAAACGGTCATCATTGGGTATTGTCCGGAACACGGAATTCAATGTGAGTCTCCAAGATAGGAATTGTTTATTCCGAAAGGAAGAGATATCTCTTAGGCCACTCGATGAATTGATTAACGAAAACCAAGGCCTTGGTCAATGATATCAACGGTTAATATCGATTGAATTTGTTAAATCAGTTCGAAAACGAGGAATAAGTACAGTTAATCAAAATATAAGGATGACTACCACCATGCCTTTTGATTAACCGCTATCGCTAACAAGAGAACTAATGACCGCTATTTGAGATAGGCACAATGATCACAATCATTCTTCGTGTTAACATGGGTAGCCATGATGGAGTGACTAGATCCCGCTCATGGGCTTGTAGTGCTATGGAAACAGCCTACTGCCATCGTTAACCGAACCTACCTAGTGACACAACGAGTCGTACTAAGTCGGGCTTGATTATAAAATTGGCACATAAGATGTGCGTAGCTTTGTATTTGATACGCAAGTTATATTCTCTAAAATCGTGCATATTGGATATGCATAAGTACCTTTTAGGTAGATCTGAAATTGAGTGGGAGACTGAAGGAAATACAGTTTCAGGATCAACCCTAAAAGTGTACACAAGGATAAACGAATGTAAGCGTACATTCGTGGTCATATCTTTCAGTAGGAAAATCCAATTTGAATGGTTCAAATTGGGTTAGATAGATAATAAGATTATCTACAACCTTCATCTAGAAATATATTTCATATGAACGAAGTATCAGTGTCGTTTCTATGAAATACCGAAAAGGTGCAACAGTATGACATACAGTTAGTAAAACAATCATAACTTTTACATACGAACTCCAATTAGGCCAGGACAAATTTGGTTGTGTAGATAATAAGATTATCTACAACTTTCTTGTAGGTCGCTTTTCTGTCAGAGGAATGTACCAATTTCGTATGGACAGAATACTGGACAGATTCATGCAACTTTCTGTGTGAAATAGTGTATATTGGATATACATGTCTTTTGGCCAATCCTAATCCTATATAATATAAATAGGATATTTCTCTCTCTTCAGTGATATTAATTCATTCAGAATATTCCAGAAATATTTAGAGACATCTTTCTATTGAGTGAAAGGGTGTAAAGAGAGAGAACCGAGAAAAGGAGTTTTCCGGTATAGAGAATCAATCGATCAAGCAAGTTCGCCGGTGCATCGTTTAGGCAGGTGCATCCGCGACCGACGAACTCCGACTCAAGGTGGATACAAGTAGAGGAGCGACACTTGAGGCTTTTCGGTTGTGATCAACCCGAAGGAGAAAGAGGACGGTCAACGAGCGGTGAAATACGTGTGGTGTGGGACGCGCAGATTGTCACCAACGTGACAGGAGAAAGAAGACTAGTAATCAACCCGTCGTGTGCAATCAATTTTGCACTAGTATGAATCTAATCTTCTTATTTGCATCGTACCTTTCGAAGTCATGGCGTGATCTTGGATTAAGGGAACCGGACCGGACCTACATATCCGCTGCGCGGGCCCGGGGACGGAAAGAATTCCCAACATAACATATATGTGTACAAATATACATGTAGAAGGTTTTAAGGTTGTGGTTCATACAGTAATTTATAACTTATTGGGTCATTTGATTGAAATTTATTGGACCCTCATAAGCAAGAATATAATATTTCAACACTATTTCCGAAGTGTGAACTAAATGATCGCGATTAGTTATAAAATACTGAACTAAATTACCAAAGTTTGTAATACCTTCTTTAAATTTTGGATCATTAAACAGCTTTTTATCAACCCAGTAAAATCTTCAACGTCGCAAATTAGTCTAGGAACTCTCTTCCAAATATCTCGCCAATGCTTCAATAGAACTCTGGTTCGCAGCAGTTCTCTTGCCCTCAATCGAGATAAAATCGATACAAGAACTCCATCACTGCACTGGCTTATTCTGTCGAGAGATTTTCTCTCCATCTTGTTCATTTTCTCAATAGAAATGTTAAAAGATTTTTTTTGATAAAGTTCAAATAAGATATATGAAGCAATAGTAAATAGGGAGCGGGTCTTCCGACTCTTGCCCAAATGGCTTTGGACAAGATTTTGTCCAATTCCATCTCACAATCTTGTGATTTCTAATCCAAAAATGAATAATTGTTGCAACAAAACCTAACCTTAAAACCCTTTGAACTTTATAAAATTACTAAAAATCATTAATGTATAAAAAGAATAATATTAATTATTCAAATTTTTGTGTGAAAATTTGATAAGTCATGTAATTTTATCTTATGTCATCAAATATAAAAATAAATTGATTGAGATTATATTAAAATCTTATAATTTTGCATGGTTCTAGACGGAATTTTGTCCTTAGACCTTTGGGCAAGATTCGGACCCGTGTTTATAACCATTCTACGTTGAGTATCGGGAAGACACCAAATCAATATTTGTAGGCAACTTTTCATATTCCGAAGAAGTCAAATAGTCTTTTCAAATGTCTGTTAATTCATCCTATTAGAATGCAATTTGTTTGCATTCACAAGAAATGCATCATATTATTTCAATGTAGGTATGTAATTCTAATAGTTACAAATACAATTTTTCTAATTACTATATGGAAATATATAAAATACTACGAGTATTACTTATGACAATTGTTTCTGGAACGATCCACAAATTTCCAAATAAACTTTTCGTAATTCACACAGTCTTTTCCTGTCCTTTTAAAATAATATGACAATCCCATTATTTTGGACCCATATCTTTGTGCAATCTCTTCATATTATTTAGCACTAATAGAATGCAAAGATAGGTGTATTTTAAAATAATACTAATATATGTTGTCATTGTCATCAAATGTTCAATCTTTTAAATATGTTAATTAAAGGATAATATATGTGTGAGTTCCAAAACATATTCATTATTAAAATAATAAGTATTTCATATTTATGTGAAAATAAAGAGAAACATAAAATGAATATACTTGATGGGATTTTAAACTTAAATTTCTATTAGAGGGGTCAAGTATAATTTTTCTTTCAGTATTGGTAGATTGACACTTAAATAGTTTATAATGGATTGTAGAATGAGAAACTATTATGGTTTGTCCAATGCAAGTCCTTAACTTTGAAATCCACACACCACATTCATTTTAAGTTAATCAGAATGTGAATCGACGAGATATTGTGTATCTTAATGTTTTTGTTATTGTGATATTAAAATTTCCCTGGACCAAACATTGAAATATTCAATGTATCATGTCCTTTATGTTGAAGTTAACATTTTATTTCAATGTATCATGTCCTTTATATTGAAGTTAACATTTGTAAGGTTCTTGCATTTAATTGGAAATCCACGCCCATATAAGTTTTTATTTGACCAAAATGAGAATGGACAAGACAGCTATGGAATGAAGTGTGATGACTGATGACCAATGGTTTCCAAAAAAATCAATAGAAATATATTTATTTGAAACAAATGGTTCCCTAAAAAATGCATCAATTCAGAATACCAAAAAACTATGGAAGAAGTGTGTTGTATTTTAGACATGAAAAGACTTTTCCTTTCGAGTTACAAATACAATGAACTTGTGATATTAAATACATCCTGGACCAAACATAGAAACATCATGTAGACTCTAGACTGTGTCTTTTAATTGAAGCCATTAGTTATAAGGTTCATGCATTTAATTGCAACTCCGCGGCCATTATGTGATGTTAATCGACAAGATATTATAGCAATGATACCATTTTATAGATTTCTTAAAAATTGGCAATGATACCGTTTTATAGATTTCTTAAAAATTGGATAAGCTTGTTATATCTTTTTGCAAGTTTCCTTTCTCACTATACTCATTTCTCAACTCTACTCATTTTACTTATGTCTCAACTCTACTCATTTCTTAACTCTACTCACACAATGGACAGAATTAGCCCCTTGCAAAGAGATTTTTTGGCAGCAATTATATCTTTGTTGAACGCAAGAGAACTTGTATAAACTTGCGTTCTATATAATAGGTGGCGCAATTTACGGAGGTCTGTTCCTAGTGTAATTTTAAATCTTAGAGATTTCCTGGATGGTAATGAGGAAGAGTCGTACGAAACTACATTTACTAGGTTTGCTAATTTTGTTTCGAATTTCTTGTCTGGTCGTGATACTGCTATCTACAAATTAAGTTTGTGTTCAAATGATTTTTCTATGATTTTAATGACCCAATTTTAGTAGATGAATTAACCCAAAAGGCTATAAATTATGCCATTACCCACAATACTAAGGACTTGCATTTGAAAATTGTAACATGCAAATTTGCTCTAAAAATACCTCAGACTTTATTCGAGTGTGAGTCTTTAGAAGAGGTTTATTTATATATTAATGACGGTGAAGAGACTTATGCAATTTTACCTGATCGTGTACATCTTCCGAATTTGAAAAAATATATATTTCGCTAGCCGTATCTCGTTTGACAAGGAGAACATGAACAAATTTCTTTCGGGGTCTCCGAATTTGAAATGTTTAATACTGAAAGATTGTCTACTCGATATGGATGGTATTTACTTTGAATTATGTTAGATTGTTTTGCCTTTTGAACTGCACTTTTCTTTTACCTCCCATGCACTTCTATCCAATCTCAATCTCTGGCTGAAATATGAAAATTCTACAAATTGATGGTCATTTCCCTTATCAGTTAATTCTGACCAATATACCTGTTAATTCGGTAGAATCTATAGTTCTATCTCACGGCATTCCAAACGAGGTATCAAAGGTCATGAGTGTTTTGATTGGTGTTGTAAATTTGGAATTTCGTTTCGATGTGACTTTTGTTAGAATGATGCGAAGAGTGGAAAACCTCGGCGCATAATTCGAGAATCTCCGGTTCCTAACTGTCACTTGGACTTGCATACTCCGCCATTTAGAAGATATATGCAACTTCCTTATCCGTTGCACCAATTGTGATGGAGTGCATGAAAGTTGATTTTAATTTGTATTTTTCTTTTATGTGATTTGTAATTTGTACTTGAATTTTTTTTAATATAGGATTTCGAAAAATACATGATCATGCATTCGGCGAAGGTCATTTAATTTCTGACGCTAAACTGCATAGGATTCGATTGGTCGGTGCATATGGTAATAATCTATTTGTTATCCTCCAACTTTTAATTGATGTGCTCTCGATGCAAAGAAATGATCTGGACCTTCAGGTTGTAACTACTGAGTATTGATCATTCGATCATATTGTTGTATGTTTGGGTTAACTATGTTTTTATTAAATATTGAATTAACATTGGTGCTTATGGTCGACATTGATGCAAATTCACTACAACAGAACTGGGTATCATCGACGGGGTCTGACTTTAGCGACTGCCCGTCGGAAATAAAACGCACTTTCTGCGTCGGCCCGTCGCAGAAGTATATTACCGACGGTTTAATTAGCGACGGCCCGTCGTATATGTTTAAATATTTTCGTCGGCCTGTCGCTAAACTCTAAACCCGTCGCTGATAAACTGCTACGGCCCGTCGGCGAAACAAAGCCCGTCGCAGAAGGCCAACTAAAAACCGTCATATTTTCAAAAGCTCTCCGTCGGCCCATCGCTACTCTCTAAACCGTCGCTAATAGCCTGCTACGTCCCGTCGTAGAAAAAAAAAAAAAGCCCGTCGCTAATGAAACCTCCGTCGGCCCGTCGCTAATGAATCCCCCTCGCAGATTCCCCGACGTGAATTCAAAATATCAGCGTTAGCCCGTCGGTGATGTTGTGGACACCTTATATATACCCAGTTGGCCCCCATCTCTCTCTCTCTTCACACACTTCTCCCCCTCTTCCACAGCCGCCCGCCCCTAAAACCCTAAAACCCTAAAACTCTCTTCTCTCCACAGCCGCCCGACCCTCTTCCCCTCCTCCACAGCCCCCCTGCCCCGCCGGGAGCTCACTACAGCCCTCTCTCTTTCTTTCCCTCATTCTCCTGGCAGCCCCGGTCTCGCCTTGGTGTGGTCTTGGCAGCCCCCTTCTCGCCTCCTCCTGCCCTGCTCCCTATCTGAGGTATTGATTAGTTACTTTTTTATTTTACACTTTGTATTGATTTGTATTTCTAATCTTTGAATTTAGATTTTTGTGCTCGGTTTGTGCTAAGGATTGGGCTCGGATATGACTATATTTGTGCGAGCTTCCTTTTTTCAAGGTATATGTTTCTTTATTTTGTTACATTTCTTTTAGAATAATTAGTTCATAAAGATAATCGAGCCAGCTTTGAAATCATTTTTAAAATCTGTTTTTACTTGATTTTTTTTTTCATTTATGTTTTACGATTTTTGTAAATCTTTATTTTTGGTTACAAAATTTCTGTTTTTAAAATCTGTTTTTGAAAATCCCTAATTTTTGCAAGCATTTTTTTAAATTATTTTCTGTTTGGGCTAATTGATTTTTTTTAAATCTGTTTTTGTTTTTAAAATCCCAAATTTGTGTTTTTAAAATCTGTTTTTTAAAATCTGTTTTTGTATATATATTGCTTATTAAATACTATTTTTATTCTCTTTTTTTACTTTTTTTTATTCTAATTTAATCTCTTTTTTTACTGATTTTTTATTCTTTTTTATTAATGTTCTTAGGGTTTTATTTAATTATATATTATTTTCTATTGAATTATGTATTATTTTTTACAGTCCAATAACTATTTTTTTGTTGTTGGTTTTTTATTGAATTAGGGTTAATTGGGAAATGGTACGATTCGATGCACGAAGATTGGTGCGGGTTGTGGTACGGCTGCGATTAACGGAGCTTCGATGAGTTGAATTAACGATCAATCGAATAGGTAATTTTTAATTGTTTGTTGAATTAACCATCAATTTTGACTGATTTTTTGTTTATTTGTGAAATTTCAGGGGTTGTTCTGCAATTTTTAATAAATTGAGGGGCTTTTATGCAATTTTTCATTTTCAGGGGCTGTTTATTGGCAGAGGATGCAGGATGAATTGGATCGACAATGGATCAACATAGGATTAATCGGTACAAATATAGACTGGTACGGATTTGGTTAATTGAATTAGTTGGTTAATTGTTTGTCGAATTAACGATGAACTTGGACTGATTTGTGTTTATTTGTGCAATTTCAGGTACTGGAACAGGGTCTTTGTGGAGCTTCGATTGAAGACGACAATTCGCCGAGACTTTGTGGAGCTTCGATTTCAGGTACTGGTACTCTTCGATTTCAGGTACTGGTACCGGTACCGTTACTCTTCGATTTGTGCAATTTCAGGTGTTGGTATTGGTACTCTTCGATTTCTATCGTGTTTTGTTACTATTAATTTGGGATTGTCGAGTTTAGGATTGTTTTCGATTTGTCGAGTTTAGGATTGTGTCGTGTAGTTGTAATTTGTAACTGTTAATTTGGTATGGATTTTGTATGAAAATTAATATGATTATGATTATAATTATCATTTATAGTAATTCTTTTGATAATTTGTAATTGTTATAATATAATATTAATGAATTAATTATATATTATTAAATATATAGTGTCAAAATTATTATTAAAATATTATTAAAATATTAATATAATATTAATTAATTAAAATATATAATATGAACTATTTTAAATTCTTAATATTTAATTAAGTATATTTAACATATAATATATACGAAATATGTATTAATTAAATATATAAATAATTATATTTATTAATAATAATTCAATTTATTAATTATAAAAATTAATATATTGAAAATTAACAGAAATTAAAAAATTAAAATATACCTTTTAGGGACGGGCTTTCGGAGAAGGCTTCAGGGACGGACCATCGGACGGCCCGTCGGAGAAAGTAACATCAGCGACGAGGCTTTCTCCGACGGACAATTAGCAACGGTTATCCGTCGGAAATACCTTTAGCGACGGTTTTTTTTACTTTTAGCGACAGTTTTTCCGTCACTGATACACAGTTATGTTGTAGTGATTATAATTAAATACATGTCTTATTTTGTATTTGTGAACTCATGATGTTGTTGTATATGTTGTTTTATTACGTTTATTTGCTGTTTTAGGATTTATATTTTGTTGGCCATTATTACGTTTTATGTGTTTGGCCTTGATTCAATATTTTTTTTATCAGATGGGTTCACAATATTGTTGTAATGGCAACTTATATTATTACTCCAAGCTTTATTAAATTGATATAATAAGTAATATTAATTAAATGTATTTAGTTCTAAAGCATTATATTTGAGCAAAAATAATAGATGGATTCACAATATTGCTTTTTCTTGCTTGTATAAAAAAACTGACCTAGCCAACCCCCCCCCCCCCCCCCTCCCATTTAATATTACATTGTATTAATCTTTATTGTGTAGTAGGTGCAAGAGGAAGCTGGGCCGGATAGGTGCAAGAGGAATAGGGTCCGGACAGGTGCAAGAGGAAGCTGGGCCGAGTGTTTGATCACCAGAAGCCTGGTGATTAGAGGGTTAGCGGATAAGAAGCTCAAACCGGGTAGATAAGAGGAGGAATCAAGTGATGCCTGAATTGGAGAGTCGCAAGCTGGACGTTAGGGGTCGCCAGTAGTCTTTTAAATCCTGTCGCCAATACTTGGCACAAAAATTACACCCATCTTTTCAAACACATTTTTCGTTTCGAGAATTAAATATATTCAAAAAAAGTATTAGCTAAGGATGATTTATGTAGCCAATGATACTATTGGAATCAAGACTTATTAACGACGGGGCACGTTGTAGCTAAAAAAATTCTTTGCTACAGGAAAATATTAGCAACACAGGGTGTAGCTAACTAGTGGTGTATTAGCTGCAAGGAACATATCTTGGCGGCAAAGATGTGGATAATGATCCGTTGATAGCTACAGAGTTGTAGCCAACACTTTCCCGTTGTAGATATCATCGCGTTGTTTAGTAGTGGCAAGGCAAATAACAAAAAATTTAAGCCCCAGGATTTGACCACAAAGATCCATGCAACTAAATGAAACATCAAATGAAGAGTTTGTGTTTATTACCTCCGTATCACACTAATTCGTTGACGACAAAAAAAGCGGCTCGGGCTCGATCACGTCTAGCTCCAAACGATGAAACCTCCACTCGGATCCACCGTGCCCGTCTTAAAAAATTCACCGTCTTGTACTAGCAACACGGTGATCGACCCAAATCCTTCTCGTTCTCTTTTCTCCTCTCTCCTTTTTATTCTCGGCTAACCTTAATTGAAAATTGGCGGCTATAAACCCTAGATGAGCCCCTCTAATATTTCATAGCTTTGTGGCGTGTGTTCATTATCCGAACCCTAAGAGGGGGCACACGCTTATATAAGACAGGGGGAGAGGGTTAAAACATAATGGGTATTTTCGGCCCAATTGTGTTTAGGGTTTAGGGTTTAGGGTTAATCTAATTAACACATATAAACATTATATACATATATTTTTCAGCCTAATATTATTATGTAAATTATGTAAATTATATACTAATCTAATTAACATATATATATATATATATATATATATATATATATATATATATATATATATATATATATATATATATATATATATATATATATATATATATATTCGGCCTATTAGTGTCATGTATTTTATTAATTATATGTTAATCTAATTAACACATATATAATTAATACATACATATATTTTCGGTCTATATGATATTCCAATAATTTTCTTTTATGCATATATGACAAAAACAAGATATCTTGAGCATTTATTATTTGTATTTCCTTTTATCATATCTATGGAAAAAAAATTATTATACACATATCATATATGCATGCTAATTTTTGGCTCAATACAAGTAATTTAATTCTTCTAAAAATAATACAATTGTACATCTTATATATATATATATATATATATATATATATATATATATATATATATATATATATATATATATATATATATATATATATATATATATATATTACATTTATTTTTTTAATCTCGATTGACCAAATATTTATTTGGTCCTTGTATATCTCATATACTTCTTATATAGCATTGATTCGTCCAATGAGACTAACATTATGGTGTGACCTAAACACTTAGTTCGTAAACCATAAGTGGTCTCTGGTAAGATATTATTGACATGCCCTAAAATTAGTCCTTGTATTTGTAACTTTAGGGTTGATCAAAGATAAATTGTAGAATAGAAAACACCAATCGCATATAGTGACCAGATAGAAACCGTTCCCCGGAGAGTTAAGATGTGTTTTTAATTTCAAATTTCCAAACTTATTAAACTGAGAAAAATTCTTCCAAAGCCGCTCAGTTCGAACGGGATAAGTGTTCCATTCGAACGGAGGAAGTTATGTTTGCTTCAATTAGAAATTCGTGTACTTCTGTGTTGGTTCAATTTTTCTAGGGTTTGATTATCTCAAAATAATGTCAATACTACTAATCAATTTGCGTAAGTGACATTTGTAGAGATAAAAGACGTATCCCACAAAATGATCAAAAGAAGAATCAAGACCTTCATGAACAATCAAGAGCGATAAAGAATCAAGACATCTAAGATCACATTGAAGATTCCGCAAGTTTGGGATATCAAATCATCACCTCAAATAACCAATAGGTATCCCTAAACTTGTCTTTGGAATAAATAAACTCAAGAAATAAGTTGATTATATTCAAAACAATACAAAATTAAAGTATACACGCCTTAAGTCATGGTGCGTCGTGACGCACAATATCATTCGTCATGACGCACCTACAGGTCATACTTAGTTTTATGTTACAGTGCGTCATGATGCACCAAAGATAAAATGTGCCTTGAGTTGAGTAGCGTCACGAAGAACAATATTATGAGTCGTGACGCAACAACAGGTTATAAAGAGTATCCTTGTATAGTCCGTCATGACGGGCTCAACAGAAAATGTCATGACGGACGACTTGAGAAAAATCCAGGAGGAGGTTCGTTACAACGAACCATTCAAGGGTTCTAACGGACCTTCAAGTACACAGGCTTCCGTCATGACGCACCAAACTTGAGTCATGACGGTAGACTCTCGTTTTTAATATATTCAACGTAACGGTTAATTTGACCAAACCGTGCGTCATGACGGACCATAACTTGCGTCATGACGCACTGTGCAAAAACTTAAGTTTAGGAAGGGGCTATGTGTTCTATAAATAGTTCCCCTCTTAGGTTTTTCTCACAAACTCTTCCACACTTTGAATAGAAAACTAAAAGTGAGAAACCTAGCAAAAATCTTGAGATCATCTTTCCAAAAATTCATAGGGGTTATTGGATCCACTTTCGAATCCATCATATACGATTCCTAACTTGCGTGACCAATCACGTTTTAGTTCGTATTAGATAAATTGTAATAGGCTAGTACAAGAGTTGTAAAGTCCTCCATAGATCGATAGAAGTGTATAATTTGATCTAGGCATACATTGTAATAGTTTGATTTGGGTATTCTATCGAAAGTCGAAAAGGTGCAAGGCAACTCCGGAGACGTATGTACTTGCATTCAATAGAGTCGGTCGATTGAGCAAGTAGCCGGTGAGTTAAAGCTACATAGCGACCACCTACCGAACTCCGTAAACAAATATCTTGTGTTATTTGTTTCGGTATTGTATTTCTTTCCTAATTTATTTATGTTTCCGCACCAAAATGTAATTTTACACCATTATCGCAAAATTAGACATTAGGACTTCCTATTCAACCCCTCTAGGTCTAAATTAAACAACAACTGGTAGCAGAGCAAAGTACTAACCGTCTCTGTGTGTAAATCATTTGTATATGATCATTTGTATACGATCTAGGTCTAAATTAAACAACAATTGGTACATCCATCCACAGTTTCGACGTTTCCACAGTGAGCACCTCCGCAACCGACCCCACACGAAAATAATGTCACGCCACTGATCTCGATGTGACCTCCGACACATATGCCCAAAATCTCATTCTCACAAATATTGCCGGGTCACTTTCCACAATTGTGGATGGATGTAGCACATCTCATTCTATGTGGTGAGCTCTCCTAGATCGATTTGAAGGAAACGATAAAAGGAAAGGAACCAACCTCATGGGACTCGAGCAATCATTTGATAGTTTTCGAATGATCGAGAATTAATCCGTAGATGATATTTATTTATGAATGACGCATATAAAAAACAGATTCATCGTTCTAGGAGAGACCTTAACAAATTCTCGAGTTGTAGGTAAGCTAATTCGAGCTATGCCATCAAATTGGGAAACTCTCCTCGTCGCCTTGGAAACCATGATGGCCATCCAAGACATCACTCTGAAAGTTCTCGTAAGTTATCTCCGCAATTTCGAGGCCCGCATGAACCAACGAAGCAACAACACGTCAAGAACCTCAAATTCCGGACCTATAGCCAACATCGTCATCGACATGAACGAAAACTAGATTGAGATGTCCTTGTTGGTAAAGAGACACGAGGACCTAAATGACAAAGAGCGCAAGTTCAACGATGACCGAAAATGCCTACACTTGAAAGCGGTGTGTGCGAGTGCAACAAAAAGGGTCACACAACCGACACGTGTTGGACGATACATTCCGAACACGCACTGTGGAACAAAAGCGAAGACAATCCAAAAGGTAAGGATAGAAAGGATTCGAAATGAGAAAGAAAACACGAGGATAGAGCCCTACACTACCATATATCAGTTATTTAGGGACAGACCGTCCCAAATTATATGT
The DNA here is from genome assembly GCA_946800325.1 of Luzula sylvatica. NCBI lineage: Eukaryota > Viridiplantae > Streptophyta > Magnoliopsida > Poales > Juncaceae > Luzula > Luzula sylvatica. Next base: position 45,096,582 of record OX326958.1, read on the forward strand.
CAGAATAGGGACGGGCAATACCAAACAACGTCCAAAAATGGGGACATGCCGAACCAAAATGATTAAACCGTCCGTAAATTTACTTACGGGCCGTTCCAAATTGGTTACACCGTCCCAAATTTTACCTACGCGCCGTCCCAAAATTATTTTCCCGTACCAAACTCTTCGTACGGGCCGTCCCAATAACTTTTCACCGTCCCAAAAGTTTCGTACGGGCCGTACCAATAGCTTTTCACCGTCCCAAAGATTTCGTACGGGCCGTCCCAAACTATCTCACCGTCCCATCTAGCGACACGCCTCCCAACCTCTGCACCACCTGTCATTTTTTTCCTTTTGGGACAGGCCGTCACACAGCTCTCCACCGTCCCAATAACCCTATAGGTATGGGCCACCTGTCATTTTTTCTTAATGAATGGTTGCATATAAGATATGGAACATAAACCTTCTAATCGGTACAAAAGACGCCATATGAGATATGGATCGGAATGGTTCCGAAGTTGTCATTTGTACATATTTAGGATGTGAGTAAATTTCGAAATTTGTTTCGGTTAAACTCAATCCCAAATCTGAAAATTGTTCGTTTATGACATATCCTTAAGGAAACTAAAGGGTATTAGTTCTAACGTCCCGACGAAAATGAGATTTTCGTGGCTCGAAAAGATGCCTTCTTGGAGGAGGACATAATGCGCACAAGTTTAGAACTTGATGCCATTTATCTCTACGCGGGCTAATGGGAGTAGAATAAATCTCGAAAGAGTTCGAGATCTGAAAATGAACATTGTGCCGATGAAAGTTGACACGACTTCATCAAGAGTTGATGAATACGAGTCGAACACACAAAGGAATTTTCGTAGATCAAGTAGACTATATCATAAGCCGGTAAATACGGATTTATCGTTGCTAATGATGACAGATCGAAATCATATGAGGATTCGATATTCTACAAGGATGCTATGAAAAATAACGGTTCCACATGGCACGGTGTCATGAAATCTGAGATTCGATCCGTGTAAATTATCAAGTTTAGAACTTGATTTCATTACTTTTCGGGTTAGACCCGTGAAATGAGAATGGGTTTTCAAGATGAGAACCGACACGGATAGGAATACGCATATAACAAAGCGAGACACGTAGCGAAGAGTTTCAAGTATTTCATAGTCGGATTATGAAGAAACGTTTTCGCATGTTGCCATACTTTCACATTCTCGAAATTTTGCTTGTCATGGTCGCGTATTATGACTATGTGATGTGACAAAATGGATGTCAAAACCGAATTTCTTAACAGAAATTTTAGGAAAGGATGTGTACTTGACACAACTTTACGGGTTTGGCCATTCATAAGAATCGGGGATAGGATATACACGCTTTAACGATCCATGTGATGGATTAGAGAAAGCTTCTCGGAATTGGAATATTCATTTTGACGAAGTTATAAATTTTTGTAACATTGTCGAAATGAATGAAAACTTTGTGTACACATGAAGGTTAGTGGGAGCCGCGTTATATTTCTTGTAACGACAAAGGATTTAGGCGAGACCGTTTATGAATTAAGCGTGAATATCTATAGGATAGATCTAAGAAGTTCCTCGTTCTATATTATCATACGTATATCGACATATTGTTGAAAATAGTTTTCAACATATAACTCCTTGGAGGAGTTAAATCGAAATGTCGAATGGCAGAAATTTGTTGCTCGATGTGAGACATCAAGCATCGCAAAAATATAAATGATATGATGCTTCACATTTTAATGTGAGGATCTATTATGTATGTCATGATATGTATGTGGATGTAGGTCGTACGGATCAAGCGTCTAATTTACCGTCAATAAAATCCAAGGGAATCACATGAGTTTGAATGTAATGCAATTACACAAGACTAACTCTTGTGAATGTATAATGCTTATACATATATATATATATATACATAATGGTTATGTATATTTAAACCCATCAGGATTTGTATTGATCGCGGTGAAGTTTATCCTTGAATACTTTGCGAAAGAATTCAGGATTTTTTTTATCTATATGGTGTGGAGGACGTGTTGGTTATAAAGAGTTAAAACAACAACAGTTTCCAAATATTTAGCACGTCCGAATATGTAGCACGACTTTTGATCACAAAGTGTGTACATGTTTTGCTTAAACGAAAACATGGTTATGTGAAAGGTTCCACATGACCAGTAGTTTATGATTCTATTACGTAGGCGAGTATATTGCAATTATTAATCGCAAAAGGAAGTGGTGTGGATCAAGGATACATGACCAAACTCGAGTAGTCACGAGTTATCGGATTTATGGTTGTGTATTGCGAGAAATGCAATAGCACAAGCCAAAAATGCCGAGGTCACAACTACTTCTAGCCAATACTCAGAAAAATTTCATTTGATCCATGAAATTTTGTAAAAAAATGTGATCGTAGGTATTGGAAATGTTCCAAACCTGATGAAGATTAACACTAGCAGCAACATACGGACCCGTTTACAAAACCGCTCTCTCTAGTCATGCGTGACTGTCATGCGATGACTATGGGTATGGAGATACCTAGAGGAGGAAGAAGAGAGTAGAGTGTAGTTATCTAATACGATAGTCCTCGCAGGTTGTGGGTATGGAGATACCCATAGGTAAATGTTGTATCACCCAAATACTTAATCCATATGAATGCATCCCTTTAAAAATTTTGTTTACTTAAATTAATATGCATTCACCTTATATGAAAACTGTGTGCGGGTTGTGTAATATGATTGTTACATGAGTCCTGAATTGAGCTTATGTGGACGTCGACATAATTGATGATTATGTGCAGCAAAACCGTCACACCTAAAGTTTCATTTCTAAACATCCCTAGTCGCGGATCAGCTTGCTTAAGAGAGAAGCAACGTGCAGACCCGTTTACAAAACCGCTCTCTCTAGTCACGCGTGACTGTCATGCGATGACTATGGGTATGGAGATACCTAGAGGAGGAAGAAGAGAGTAGAGTGTAGTTATCTAATACGATAGTCCTCGCAGGTTGTGGGTATGGAGATACCCATAGGTAAACGTTGTATCACCCAAATACTTAATCCATATGAATGCATCCCTTTAAAAATTTTGTTTACTTAAATTAATATGCATTCACCTTATATGAAAACTGTGTGCGGGTTGTGTAATATGATTGTTACATGAACCCTGATTTGAGCTTATGTGGACGTCGACATAATTGATGATTATGTGCAGCAAAATCGTCACACCTAAAGTTTCATTTCTAAACATCCCTAGTCATGATTCAGCTTGCTTAAGAGGGAAGCATTTCTAATATGAGACAATAGACTAGACGTGTACACTAGTACGTTTGCCGAGGAGATGATTATGTTTTGCTAATCATGGGACAAGGTGCTTGTCGAATCGGGAACGTAGATATATGTTAGGTTACATATACTGGACATGACCAAAGCCGCGAGACCATGACATGGTTTAGTCATTATAGATGGACTTGCGACGGATAGGGTTTTAGGTTCTTCATACTTGAGGGGATCATTGATTGCGTTACGTGCGTAACACAATACTTTGATATGACCTTACGCCTGCTGTAACAAGGGGTCAAAACGATTATTATTGGATATTGTCCGAAACACGGAATTTAATATGAGTCTCCAATATAGGAATTGTTTATCCCGAAAGGAAGAGATATCTCTTAGGCGCCGCTCGATGAGTTGATTAACGAAAACTGTGGCCACAGTCAATGATATTAACGGTTAATATCGATTGAAATTGTTAACTCAATTCGGAATCGGGGAATAAGTATAGTTAATCAAACGATAAGGATGACTACCACCATGCCTTTTGATTAACGGATATCGCAAACAAAAGAACTAGTAACCGCTATTCGAGATAGGCACAATGATCACAATCATTTTTCGTTCTAACATGGGTAGCCATGATGGAGTGACTAGATCCCGCTCATGGGCTTGTAGGGCTTTGGAAACAGCCTACTACCATCATTAAACGAACATACACGGTCACACAACGAGTCATACGATGTCTGGCTTGATTACAAGAATTGGCACATAGGATGTGCATGGCTTGGTATTTTGATACGCGAGCTATATTCTCTAAGATCGTGCATATTAGATATGCATGAGTACCTTATAGGTAGATCTGAAATTGAGTGGGAGACTGAAAGAAATACAGTTTCGGATCAACCGTAAAAGTGTACACAAGGATAAACGAACGTACGCGTTCGTAGGCATAAGAAACAGTTTTAGTAAAACTGGCATAACTTTCAGTGGTAAACTCCAATTTGAATGGTTCAAATTGGGTCTGATATGTAATGAGATTATCTAGAACTTTCATGTAGAAATATATTTCATTTGAACGAAGTATCAGTGTCGTTTTAATGAAATACCGAAAGGGTGCGACAGTTTGATATACAGTTAGTAAAACCATCGTAACTTTCGCATCCGAACTCCAATTGGGCCAGGCCAAATTGGGTTGGAAAGATAATAAGATTATATACAACTTTAGTTAAGGTTTGAAGTCGGTTGGAACGATTTAATATTTTCGTTTCAACAGAATACTGAAAGGGTGTGTGCAGTTTTCTGTTTGAAAAGGTGTATAGTATATATACATACATTTTGGCCCATCCTTATCCTATGTTGTATAAATAGGATGTTTCTCTCTCTCTCTCTCATAAGTTCAATCCAGTCAATTAAGACTAATTAATCCATAAATAGAGAGTCATCTTTTAGAGAGTGAAAGAGTGCGAAAAGAGAGAAACGAGAAAAACAGTTTTTCTCGGTTTAGGGAATCAATTCAATCATGCAAGTTCGCCGGTGCATCGTCTAGGCAGGTGCATCCGCGACCGAGGTGCTATGACTCACGGTGGATACGGGTACAGAAGCGACACTTGTGGCTCTTCGTTGTGATCAAACCGAAGAAGTAAACGAGTAATAGGCTGTGGAATCGTGTGGGCATGGGACGCACGAAGACAACCGGAGACGTGTCAAAACGGTGGGAGACGTGTGGTATGGGACGCACGGGCTAGTCACCAACGTGACACCGAAAAAGGAAAGGATGCGAGCGATCAACCCGTCGTGCGTGATCAATTTCACGCTGGTAATCGTCTATCCTACTTTGCATCGTACTCTCGAAGTCGAGGCGTGATCTCGGGATTTGGGAACCGGATCGTGCCTTCATATCCGCTGCGCGGGTCCGGAGACGGGATATTTCCCTACAGTGGTATCAGAGCGATCGCCATCGATTCGAGGGTCGAATCATAGTCGTATATTCGATATACGCACGGGTTATCAAAGTTCGTACCCGTTTGCATGATGCTAGATATTTAGATCGTCAATTTCGTTAAAATCACAAGTGCAATTCACTAGAGATCAATCAAAAGTTGATTGAGAGTATCTATGAATGATCGCGAAAAAATTTCATGATTTATCGTTTTGGAAACGAGCGAAAACGGAAAAAACGGCGAAATCTACAGAAAATCAGCATTTCTGCCGCCCCGGGGACAGTTTTTGGCCCCCCGGACGCGCCCCCGGCATGGTTTTCTCGTGCCCCATTGCCCCTGCATTACAACGGATGGGGCAGTCCGTTATAACGGACCCCCCCCCCCCCCCTCTGGATGCTGATTTTGTTTTCGCGATAACTTTGGCTACGAAACTCAAAATTTTGAGTTCTTTATATAGATAGAATCGGCATCACTCATACTAGCATATAAACTAATTATTAAAGGTTAATGATCAATCAAATCTTGTGATATTAATATAATTAGATTATGTCAAAATTAAACATGCATTGGCATGATCCCTCATAATATTTAAGTCATGGAAATGCCTTTCATGTCCACAACCATCGAGATTGGTATGACATAATGCGTGGTTTCAGGCCATAGTCGGGCACGTATTATTGTATGTATTGATGCGGGTGGTAAGCGTTAATTGGGGACTCACGTGGGTTCAGGCCATAGTCGGGCACGTGAGTAGCTCAATTGGACGATACGATGGATATGGTTGTGACTTGACCATCCAACCTAATCCGATTAGAGTTCGGGGCATAGATAGAATGCACACACGGAACTGGGATTGTATGTGATACGATCCATCACCGGAATTCTATAAAGGTTCAAGAGTCGTATTGGATACGATTGGATATTAATCCTACCTAAATAGCGAGATCCCATTTGTCGGCCATAGTCACTTGTGGGAGGATTGCGAAATATGGATCTTGAGTGTTATGGACTTGGAGTCCCATATCGGTATGAGGGTTATCGATTCGATAAAATAACACTGTCATTTATTCATCATATAAGCATATAGATTAAGTACGCACGGTTAGGAGCTTAATCTTCATCATTCGTTTAGAATTATGTTTTCAAGCAACACCAAATATATCGATGAGATCGATATGATAGATGGCTTTTGGGCCGGAATTACCGTAATTAACCTTGATAGTCAAAGGTTCTTAGACTTAAAGGAACGTGTTGGACACGAAAATGGTACATTCAGGGCTCGAGGCTTTGGCTTTAGAGAAAGCCGGGTTCGATAAACTTCTCAAGAAATTGTTTTGAGAATTCGGGTGTGTATGAAAGTAAAACGCAATGCTCAAGAAATAGTTTCAAGAGCTAGAGCGCGTTGAATGGTTCAATGCGGCTCAAAGAGTAGGTTAATTTTGAGATGCCTTATGGGTCTTTGATTAACACTCGTGTGTTGATGGCACGAGATTTGATCTTCGTGACCGAATATCATATGCATTCAATAGATAAGTCGATCCCGAAATTGCATGAGATGTGATGTAAATTTGAATAGGAGATGCTTGTAGTGTCCGGGGAATCCAAAGCATAAAGATGCGTGGATGTCCTTGTAATTCAAAGGCGGACAAGGAATTGTCCAAACTAATGAATGTCCTTGTAAATAAATGTCTAAGGGTATTTTGGGAAAATGTTTTCCAAATAGAAAGTTCGGACAAGGAATTGTCCAAACTAATGACTCAAAGAACGGTGAAATCCGAGGAGGATTAAACCTGGAAGTTGATTGCTTCTTTTGGCATTGCCGTCTTGGCCATATGAACGAGACTCGTGTGTCTAGATTCCATATGATGGATTGCTATAATCAATCGAATTAAATTCGATTGGTTAAACGCGATACTTATTTATTAGGCAAAACGACAAAGTGCATCATTCTCCAAAGGTTGGAGAAAAATCCATCGAATTATTGGAACTTACATTTACATGTAGATTATCCGATAAGTTCCGAGGCAAGAGGAGGCTATCGGTATTTTGTTACGTTTACGGACGGTTAAAGTAGATACGGTAATATTTTTTTAATGCGTGCCGAAGCAAAGACTTTTGAAAGGTTCAAAGTATTTCAAAAAAAAAAATATATATATATATATATATATATGGTGTTCCTCAAATTCTTCCCACCATCTTCTATATCATCAATTAATAATTAATTAACATGATAATTAACTAAAATATATTTCATTAACGATTAATCATATATAATTAAAGTACATATGAATTAACAATTCTTAATCAATATCAATTAATTATTAATAGAGTGTCTTTTTGTTAGTTATCATGTTAATTAATTGGTGATATAGGGATGTTAGAGGGAATTTGAGGGGCATGGTATAATTATCCAAAACAGAAAGCAAGTTATTTTAATTTTGTTTTTTTATTTTTTGTGCAAAAAAGCTCTTTTTATTCAGATCAACAAAAAAAAGTGCACATTCATTTCTTAGTAGTAAAATGTATTACAAACAAATTATTACTATTCCATTATTATTATGCACCAATGTATCTCTTTTATTATTGCAGCTTAATGGTAAAGTTTCAACGTACTAATAGTGCTACTTTCCATTACGTATAGCAATACTTATGTCCTCTTGCAGAACATGGTTAATATTTCTCGTTGCTTGTAACCATTTTTAGTTCGGGCTTTGCACGGAACCTTGAAACCGGACAATCAGTAGCGAATATAGACGATGACAAGTAATTTGGCCCGCCTCCCATCACTGGCATGGGTTTGGTCACGTCGAACTTGTTAACATAGTCTAGTCTGTATGTTTGTCCTAGAACTCCATGCACGTTTTCGCTAAGCGAGTGAAACTTGAAGGAAAGGTCGAAATGGGCCAGGCTGTCTTCAGTTGTTAGGCCATAGTTATGGATCTTCGAATCTTTCTCGGTGATTGGAACTGCGCGTGCTTTAACGGTCAACAATCCATTCCAATCGATTGCAATGGCGTTGGTATTAGAAGTTCTTGTAATCGACAATGCCGGCACTGAGGAAGAAACCCATATAGCATTACGCTCTGTTTCAATATCAACAGGCATGCCGTCGAAGGTGATGACGAGACGATCTGATTCCTGTTCCCACGTCTTGGTCTTTTTTACACCGACAAAGAGGCGGTGCTCACCGAAGAGAATACCGAGGGCTTGGACCCATGTGAAGTCACGATTCATGATGGGATTACGTTTACCTATGAAATGGGCATTGATGTGAAGATCAGTATCGGAGACGATACAGAAATCTTGGTCCTTGTTGCCATGGAAATAGAAGATATTTCCGTCACCAGCTGTAAAACGGGGATCGCCGCAGGCTGTACCAGTAAGGTCACAAACTACAAGATAACACAGATTATAATTAGTTGGTTGATCTTGGTTATTCTTGAATTCTCCAATTTTCCTTTCCTTTCTCGCTACTAATTAGGCAAACCTATATATTCTTGAGATTTTTTAAGCATAAGTTCAACTGAAATACTTCATTATTCATCAAAGCGTTTGAAATGCACCAAAATATATAAATAAAACCCGACTCACCGATCCAATCACTAATTTATGGATTTATTATTCTCTTTTTTAATTTTGAAGCTTTATATTTTGTGTATATGTAACGCCCATAAATCAGTGAAAGAAAGAATACACTGCCATATATATAAACACTTACGGCATACTGGTTTTTTTTTGCAATTTTTATCCTTGCAAGAGATGAAACAATCGTTTGGACATTTTGTAGGACAATCACCGCTGCACGTGATGTTTTTCTTTTTGTCAGTACAGGACACGGTCGTGATTTTTTTGCCGAACTTTTGTTTGATTGGGTTGAAAAACGGTTGAGCCGAAACCACCATGAATAGTACGCAAACAGATAAGAAGACGAGAAGTGGCATCCATGAACGCGCAGATGAAGCCGCCATGGAAAATGTAAGTTGAGAAGGGTTATTACGTACTAATTATAGTACTCAATTACTTCTCAGAGTTGGATGTGTGGAGGTAAGCATGGCCATGCCTCCATTTATAGACATGAGATCGGAGTTGTTTAACTTGTATCCCGGGTTGACCAAAGTGATGATTACTTCAAAATAATGTTCTACTTTGATAATAATAATAATAATAATGATGATAATAAAGAAAGAGTCTAGTCGTTCATGCAAATTAACGAGTCACGTAAAAGTAGTTATGGCTTCGAATATTGCTAAAGGGCTCAGAGTGGCTTAAGGGTCTTGCATAACAGTGAAGGGTTATTGACTTTAGAACGGGTTTAAGGTAAAGGTGAGCAATCCCATAAGCATCCATGGATGATGCAGGAAACTCAGGGGTCAAACTAGCTTGCAGATTCTGCGAATTTAAAAGATGATTAGTTGGAATATTAAAACGTCAGTTAATTATTAATTAAATTGTATCATCAAATTAACTGTTAATTATTACATGTTAATTAATAGTTAACTAGAAAAAATTTCTCGCTTCGCCGCAGTAGGGTCCAAATTGTTTTTTGGCAATGATGAAATATTACAGTAAAATGAACATAATCTTTTAATAAAAATAAACATATATTAACATTACTTAAAAAATTATTATCATTGGCCACAACAGTACAATCATATATTGTAAATACCACACAACATAGATTAAAATGTACATCTCATACAAATTGAATAAGGGTTTTAGTCTTAGAAATTAGGAAAATGTTGGACCTATCCTGAAAATCTCCCGCAAAAAACTCGATGACGTGACTATGATTTAACATCTTATGAATTAGCATCTTAATTCAGTATTTAATATTATAATTGAGTGTTAAACTTTAAAATAAAATGATTAAATTATAAATTAATATGTTAATTTAAAATTCAAAATCATGTTATGCCATCAAGAATTGAGGGGGTGTGTGTGTGGGGGTGGGTGGGTGGGTGGGATCTAGAGGGTGTACGTCACTACTCTAGAAATTAATAAAAGCAAATATTCATCGATTCTTTTCTTTATATCGGTGGGCTTTATTGGAATTTTCGACTGAACATAAAACCACAAAAATATTGCGTATAAATTAAAAGAATAATGCAGAAAACAAAATTAGAACATATATTATTTTAATCGTATTTGTTGGAATAGCTCGGTTATTAAAAGTGTATGACTCGACACTTTTCTTCTTGTCTTCACTATAAGAACATATATTATTTTAAGGAGCATTTATGCATGTAATTCCTTCTGTAATCAAAATTCAGAAAATAATCTTTTTTTTGAAAATATTCCAAAAATAACATCTTTTTGATAATATTCCAAAAATAACCCATAATGGGATTTTAAATCCCGTCAATTCAAATTTGTAGAATTTTAATTGAAAATATGACATATTTCCCCAAATTTTACCATAACATCATTTATGATCTAATTAATACATTCAATTAAAATAATAACTAATACATGTTGGCTGTTAACTTAATACATAATTAATATTTATTCGAATTCATAAATTTGAATAAATTGTAATGAATATTTAATTATATGTTTTAATTATCGCGTTAATTAAATGTAATTGTTCTATCATGAAGAATTCGGCATGTACATTTTGAATGAGAGTAATTTTTTTTTTAATATAAGTTTACTGTTGTGAAAAAAAATATTAAATTTTATTGCACTCCAAAATGTACCCGCCGAATTCTCCATTATTAAACAATTATATTTAATTAACGTAATAATTAAAACATATAATTAAATATTCATTAAAATTCAAATTTATGAATTCGAATAAATATTAATTATGTATTAAGTTAACAGCTAACATGTACTAGTTATCATTTTAATTAAATATACTAACCGAGATTATCCAAATTTTATTATATCATCTCTATGTTCTAATTAGTATATTTAATTAAAATGATAACTAGTACATGTTAGCTGTTAACTTAATACATAATTAATATTTATTTGAATTCATAAATTTTATGCGTGAGGATTTATAGAGATAGATCCAGGAAGCTCCTCGGCCTAAGTCAGAGTACGTATATCGACAAAGTGCTGAAAAAGTTTTTCATGCAAAACTCTAAAAAAGGTTTCTCCCCATATTGAGTGCTATAAACATTTCGAAATCTCAATATCCGACATCGAACGAAGAGAAAAGTAACATGGATAAAGTTACATACGATTCGGCAGTTGGATCTATCATGTATGTCATGATCTGTACAAGACCTGACATGTCGTATGCATTGAGCGTCCTATCACACTATCAATCGAATCCAGGTGATCCGTATTGGCAAGCCGTGAAAACGATCCTTAATTACTTGCGAAGCACTAAGGATCAATTCCTAGCCTATGGTGGTGAGGGTAATGGATTGGTTGTAACTGGTTACACCGATGTCGGTTTCCAAACATGTACCGATGATTTTCGATTACAAAACGGGTACGTGTTCTGCTTGAATGGTGGCGCGGTTATATGGAAGAGTTTCAAACAACCGACAGTTGCTGACTTTACGACGGAAGCGGAGTACATTGCGGTTTCGGAAGCCGCAAAGGAGGCGGTTTGGGTCAAGAAGTTTGTGACCGAACTTGGTGTCCTCCCGAACATCTCATAATCCGTGGATGTGTATTGTGACAATACTGGCGCAATATCACAAGCCAAGGAACCGAGATCGTATCATCTCTCCAACACAATATGCGTAAATTTCACTTGATTCGTGAGATTTTACACCGGCAGGATGTTGTTATTTTGAAAATTGATATGAAGGAAATACAGTTTTGGATCAACGGTAAAATGGTACACATAAGGATAAATGAACGCACGCGTTCGTGGGCATAAATAATGTGTATATTAGATGCATATATGTATATTTGATATACATAGTTAAATTGATAAGAAACGGTTTTATTAAGAAAACCAGAAAATCAGTTTAAACAGTTTTAGTAAAACTGACATAACTTTCAGATAACGACTCCAATTTGAATATCTCAAATTGGGTTGAATATATAATAAGATTATCTAGAACTTTCATGTAGAAATATATTTCATTTGAGCGATGTATCTGTGTCATTTTAATGGAATACCGAAAGAGTGCGACAGTTTGACATACAGTTAGGGGCCGTTTGATGTCAAAGAATTTGAACGATTTTGAGGGATTCTTGCTTAATCCCGAGAATATGAAATGAGGGTAAATATTTGAAGGATATGTGTTTCTCACATGTGATGTTTGATGTGTAGGAATGTTAAAAATGGAAAATAGAATTCATTGTTTGATGTGAAAGACAATTGAAAAGTAGTTATGAATGATTCGAATTGATTATTGATTATATATTTATTTGAGAATCTAGTATTTTTGAACAAAGTATATTATTATATCATAAAATTATATATATAATTAAATCTAGTATATTAATTGTGATTGAAACAAAAAAATTATATAACTATTACAAGAAAAAATAATAATGTCAATTCATCAAAAACAACAAAAAAATCTAAACCACAACATCAACATAATACCGATTCATCAAACAAACAAAACAACTATTGTGGCACGAGAATGCCATCTCGTGACATGAGAATGCCGCATCTGCCAAATAGTATTTTCCGTGTGGCATGAGAATGCCATCTTCCCGCTCGATTGCATCTCTTAACACGAATCAAAATCGAATATCAACCTTGCTAGATACTTGTTTCTTTCGAAAATTCTCGTCTCTTGTGGTACTCGACAAATTGACATTCCCTTTTGCCTTTGTCTGCGACATATTAATATAATGTTAGTGAACATCGCGATAAAACAAGCATCTCTTTGTTCATTACATTCTTCGTCACTTTCCGTTTCGCCACCATTACTCGCATCATCTTTGCTACTATATGGATCCATTTTATAAACCTAAAAAAAATAAAAATGAACACAAAAATCAAAATATGTTATTAGGGGCTGATTAGAGAAATTGACCAAATATCTTATAAAAGTTATGTAGAAATACTTAAAATTGAGTACTCAATTTTGACAATTATGCACTCGATCATCCAATTTTGTCAATTTTATCAATTTAGGGGCTGATCAGAGAAATTTTTCAAAGTGAATCTGAAACTACAAGGTATTTAAAATTCAACCTTTAACCCCAGTTGTTTTTTATATTGGTATTTTTTTATGTAGTAATAATTTAATATTGATGTAGTAATAGTTCAATGTTGATTTAATTAGGAGTTATTTGGGGATTATTGGAGAACAGTAAGAATTGGATTTTTTATTCTTTTTTGACAAGAAATTTGATGATACCAAATCAGGGCAAAGAGAGACGAACCAGGAGGAGGATACGTCGCTCGAACCAACAAGAGAGATACGAAAATCAGTGATGAAATTCAACTTTTAGGGCATCGCAAGAACCAAACAGTAGAGACAGGGAGAGCGATCGGTATTGACTTAATGTTTTTCCGATTATCACCCAAACTTAATGTTTTTCCTCATATGGATTAAGTATTGGGGCGATGCAACGTTTACCTATAGGTATCTCCATATCCATAACCTGCGAGGACTATCGTATTAGATAACTACACTCTACTCTCTTCTTCCTCCTCTAGGTATCTCCATACCCATAGTCATCGCATGACAGTCACGCGCGACTAGAGAGAGCGGTTTTGTAAACGGGTCCGCACGTTGCCGCTAGTGTTAATCTTGTTAAGGTTTGGAACATTTCCAATACCTACGATCACATCATTTTACAAAATTTCAAGGATCAATGAAATTTTCTGAGTATTGGCTAGAAGTGATTGTGACCTCGGCATTTTCGGCTTGTACTATTGCGTATCACGCAATACACAACCATAAATCCGATAACTCGTGACTACTCGAGTTTGGTCATGTATCATTGATCCATACCGCTTCCTTTTGTGATTCATAACCACAATATACTTGCCTCTGTAAATAGAATCATTAATTATTGGTCATGTGAAACCTTTCCACATAACCATGTTTTCTTTAAGCAAATCATGTACACACTTTGTGATCGAAAGTCGTGCTACATATTTGGACGTGCTAAATATTTAGAAACAGTCGTTGTTATAACTCTTTATAACCAACACGTCCTCCACACCATTATAGATAAAATAAAATCCTGAATTCTTTCGCAAAGTATTCAAGGATAAACTTCACCGCTATCAATATAAATCCCGATAGGTTTAAATATACATAACCATTATGTATATATATGTATAACCATTATACATTCACAAGAATTAGTCTCATATAATCGCATTACATTCAAACTCATGTGATTCCCTTGGATTTTATTGACGGTGAATTAGACGCTTCATCCATACGACACATATCCACATACATATCATGGCATACAAAATAGATTCTCACATCAAAATGTGAAGCATCAAATTATTTCTATTTTTGCGCTGCTTGATGTCTCACATCGAGCCACAAAAATGTATGCCATTCGACATTTCGATTTAACTCCTCAAAGGAGTCATATGTTGAAAACCTTTTTCAATAGTATGTCGATATACGTGTGATAATATAGAACGAAAAACTTCTTAGATCTATCCTATAGATCTTCACGCTTAATTCATAAGCGGTCTCGCCTAAATCCTTTGTTGTTACAAGAAATAGAACGCAGCTCCCACTAACCTTCATGTGTACACAAAGTTTCCATTCGTTCCGACAATGTTATAACATTTTATAACTTCGTCAAAATGAATATTCCAATTCCGAGAAGATTTATCTAATCCATCATATGGATCGTTAAAGCGTGCATATCCTATCCCCGATTCTTATGAATCGACAAAACCGTAAGGTTGTGTCAAGTACACATCCTTTCATAAAATATCTGTCAAGAAATTCTGTTTTGACATCCATTTTGCTACATCACATAGTCATAATATGCAACCATGGCAAGCAGAATTTCGAGAATGTGAAAGCATGGCAACATGCGAAAACGTTTATTCATAGTCTCACTATGAATTGCATGAAACTCTTCGCTACAAGCCTCGCTTTACATATATGCGTATTCCTATCCGTGTCGGTTCTCATCTTGAAAACCCATTGACTTTTCACGGGTCTAACCCGGAAAGTAATGAAATCAAGTTATAAACTTGATAATTTATACGGATCGAATCTCAGATTTCATGACACCATGTCATGTGGAATTGTTATTCTCATAGCCTCCATGTAGGATATCGAATCATCATATGATTTCGATCTATCATCATTAGCCACGACAAATCTGTATTTATCAGCTTATGATATAGCCTACTTGATCTACGAAAAATTCCTTTGTGTGTTCGACTCGTATTCATCAACTCTTGATGAAGTCGTGTCAACTTTCATCGGCTCGATGTTCATTTTCAGATCTCGAACTCTTTCGAGATTTATTCTACTCCCACTAGCCCGTATAGAGATTAGCAACATCAAGTTTCAAACTTGTGCGCATCGAGTCCTCCTCCAAGAAGGCATCTCTTCGAGCCACTAAACTTTTATTTTCGTCGGGACGTTAGAACTAATACCCTTTAGTTTCCTTAAGGATATATGATAAACGAACAATTTTCAGATTTGGGATTGAGTTTAACCGAAACAAATTTCGAAATATACTCAAATCCTCAAATATGTACAAATGACAACTTCGGAACCATTCTGATCCATATCTCATATGGCGTCTTTTATACCGATTAGAAGGTTTGTGGTCCATATCTTATATGCAACCATTCATTAGTGCCGCTGTCACAAGGGCGCATCCCCAAAACATTTTTGGGAGATTCGTTTGACTTATCATTTATCGAACCATGTCTAACATGCGTTCATTTCCTATTTTCGGACATCAAAATGTTCCGAAATGAATATAATCGTGAAACGATTCTACAATCATGAATGATAATCAATACTTATAACTCAAATATCGCCTCTTCGATCCTATTGAAGTGCGTAGCTCAAATACTCGCCTTCTCGATTCTATCGAAAATACTTTGATTTTCTTGCTTAGTCGATTTTTGTATTTTGTTTTGAAACTCTTTGAACCTTTCAAAAGTCTCCGTTTCGACACCTATTAAATAGATATTACCGTATCTACTTTAACCGTCCGTAAACGTAACAAAATACCGATAGCCTCCTCTTGCCTCGGAATTTATCGGAGCATTTACATCTAAATGTAATTTCCAATAATTCGTTGGATCTTGCTCCAATCTTTGGAGAATGATGCACTTTGTCGTCTTGCCTAATAAATAAGTATCGCATTAATCAATCGAATCTAATTTGAATGGTTCTAGCAATCCATCATATGGAATCTAGATTCGCGTATCTCATTCATATGGCTAAGGCGGCAATGCCAAAAGAAGCAATCAACTTCTAGGATTAATCCTCCTCGGATTTCACCGTTCTTTGAGTCATTAGTTTGAACAACTCTTTGTCCGAACAATCTGTTTGGAAAATATTTTCCCAAAATACCCTTAGACCTTTATTCCTTTCAATCCCACCCTTGAATTACAAGGACATCCACGCATTGATCAACACCCTTGGTCCTCATTGATCAACACCCTTGGTCTTCCTATAAAAGAGAACTAAAGCCATTCTTTCAAACACCCTTGGTCCTCATTGATCAACACTCCATTTTAGGGGGAAGGTAAGGTATTAGCCTCTTCCCCCTCCATTGTTAGAGCATCTCGAGCTCCCTTGCTCATCTTTTGAGCCATTTTTGCCAAGAAACCGTGTCTTAGCACGGTTTTCGAGGCCGATCCGAGGAGCTTTTCCTTTCTCTCCCTTCTCCGAACTGGATACGAAGTTTCTCTCCTCCTCCTCTCACCTGCTCTCAATGCGTGAAGGCTCGAGGACATCGCCAAGACGGGATCTTGGACTCGAATTCTCCTTTTTTCGGTATTTTCTTTCTCTAGTTTAGGATTTTAATTAGGAATTGTTAGATCTGATCGAAATCTCTTTGTGAACTTGTTATATACTGTGAAATATAGTTTGTGGAATTTGTGTGGAATTTTTCTTTCATTTTTCCTATTTTTCCTTTGTGAAATACTCAATTTTTTGTGTTGTGTTGTTAATTCGAATTAAAATAGAAAAAAAAAAAGTCAAAAATAATTCTTTCTCAATCTCACTGTTTAGATCTAGATCTTTAGTTTAAAACATATTTTGAATCAATCAATTCTATGCAATTTCCTATTTGATATGGATTTTAGAAAATCATTGTGTTAGGGACTAAACTGTAATTTGGTAAAAAACTTTAGATCTGGACCTTCTTTTCCCTGCTTGTTGAATCCATTGTAAAACTGTTTGCATCCCAAAAGATTACTTGAGATTTTACATCTGATCTCACTCTTGAATTAGGATTTTGATTGAGTTTGTTTGATATAATTTTTGATTTGATATGAATTTCTGAAAACTGCCTATCAATAAAAATTCTTCTGGACCTTTTCGTGATCTTCCAGGGGCCTGTTTGTAATTTGCTAAGAACGTTTTACTCATAGTTCAAAATAGTGAAATTCTTCTGTCCTCTCTCTCAGAATCAAATTGTGAATCTTTGTGCCAAATTTGAGATCTTGATTTGTGATTTATAATTTTGTGAAAAATATTTAATGCCTAAAATACCCTTGTGATCAATCATCTTTATAAATTCGAAACTTGTGTGTGTGAAAGTGAGATTTTGACCAGAGATTTGTGAAGCCTAAACATTGATTGTGACAAAATATTATAGTCTCTGCACCAATAGAAATAGTTCTTGAATTGCAATTTCGATTATACGCAAAATTTCCTTGGATCGAACCTATACTTATCACTTTGATTAGTATTTGTTATAAATTGTTTTGATTAACTCGTAAGATTGAAATTACACATTTTAACGACCTATTTTACGTTTTATCATGTCCCCATACATAAGTCCCTCATCTATCAAAATCCTCCAAATAATACACCAAAGAGGCCACGAATTTTCCCTACTAAGCATTCGGTAACGCCATAGCACCCATGAAGAACAAAATATAAACCCTCATTCATTGGTCCCAAGTTTCTTCTGTCGGATTGACTGTGAGTGCATCGAAGGTTTCATGCAACCATGTAATGGTCAAACGTTTACCCTTGTCGGGAACGGCTCCAACCAAACATAAGAAATCGGCATGCATATCGTCGCCATTATGTTTCTCTCGATAAACGGGTATACCGTCGATAGCAAACCCGGTAAGCAAAGACACATCACACAACGTGATCGTAATCTCACCATGTGGTGTATGAAAGTTGTTAGTCTCGAGACGCCACCGCTGAATCAATGCAGTCACAAAGGGATGATCGAGCTGGACATATGTACATCTCGTAGGGAGATAAAATCCAGCTCGTCTAAGTCTGTCTTCAATTTCATGATGTTGCATCGTCTCGAACCAACTAACCCAACTAGACCCGTGCTGACTAATTTGTTTCTTCGCTTCGTTCGACTCGTTGGACACATGGTTCACTTGATCAGTTAGAAGGGAGGAATCCACTGGTCCAGGATTAGCCATCTGAAATTAAAAATGCACACAAATTAGTCCAAATAATGCAAATAAATAATGCAAACAAATAATGCAAATAAATAATGTAACATACTAATTTTTTCATGTCCTATCTTTTTTCTTATAATCCACAAATTATATTTTTCATATCCTACATCTGAAATTATAATTTTTGAAATAAAATTTCTTATTAACTACTACTATTGCTACTACATTATAAAATATATTTTTCATATCCTACATTTTTCCCCTTATAATCCACAAATTATTATTTCAATATAAATATTATTTCAATTTTAGAATTTCTCAAAAATATATGAAACATACTAATTTTAACCGAAACCAGTCAAGAATGTACCTAATTTTTAAACCTAATTTCTAAACGCTCATTTATAAACCTAATATTTTCATAAACATACTATTTTTTAAAACACTACTTTTTAAACCCAAAATTTTACACACTAATTTTTAAAAACTACATTTTACACCTAATTTTCAAACCCTAATTAAAACCGAATTTAACACCTATTTAGACCTAATTTTTAATCCTAAATTTTAAAGCCTAATTTAAACACCTAATTTAAACACATATTTAGGTTTAGAACCACAAAAATTCGGTTTACACACAATTTAAACACCTAATTTACATGGACCTAATTTAAACCATAAAAATTACCTTTCAAATGGAGAAAATGCACCAAATAGCAAACGAAACCCTAACCACCAATGAATCTTTTTTTGCACACAAATCAGTCATAAAAAGGGAAAAGTCAGAATATACACTAGTTGTATAACAAATATATACCAAAAATTATGAAGACTTAGAACAAAAAATGACCAAAAATCCGTACCTAGGCCAAACCGCAGAGCAAACCGAGAGTGAGAGAGAGAAAGAAAATGGAGGAAAGAAGAAGAAAGGAGGGAGAGAGAAGAAAGAGCGGCCTGGGGGGAGAGAGAGAGAGAGAGAGAGAGAGAGAGAGAGAGAGAGAGAGAGAGAGAGAGAGAGAGAGAGAGAGAGAGAGAACAATTTGACCGAGTTACAAACTCCGCCTAATGGTACACGTGTGCACAGTGACGGAGTTACCAATTCCGCCATATCTTTAATTCTTTTTAATTCCCAACATCTAATGTTAATACTCGTGTTAATTATTTAACACATGGCGGAGTTACAAATTCCGTCAATTTTAATTTTGGCGGAGTTACAAACTCCGTCATTGTGTACCTTAGAAAGAAGGAGCAAAGACAGACTTACCAAAGCCTTAATCAAGATGATTTGGAAACCGAGTTTCAACAAAAACTCGCGTGTCGACGCGATAGGATAGAACGTCAAATCCTGAAACGCCAGAAAAACGGCGATTTGGACTTCGATTTATATAAGAGTAGTCTCCAGCCTCAGGAAGAAATGGAATTCTACCTGGAATTCCACCGGAAAAATCGAGTGATTCTCTCAGGGAGTCTGCATTGTTAGGGCGAAGGTTTCAGCTAACATTTGGGAACGGAGTTTTGACTACGTCATCTTTGTCTAAACTAGCAAGCGCTTTTTTCCAAAATTATATCCGGAATTAAGTTCAACAGTTGTGTATTTTGGGAATAAAGTTTAAAAACTTGTGTATATGAGGAAAAGCTTCTATATTTTATTATATGTTGATGTTGTATGTAAATAACTATTTAAAAACTTTATCTATCTATGTATTTTATTCTTTATCTATCTATGTATTTTATTCTTTAAAAACTCTATCTATCTATCTATGTATTTTATTTATAATTTGTTTCAACAGTTGGAACACAATGAAAATGCTAAAAAAAGAGAATTATTATAAAATCAAGAAATTACATTACTCGACAATTGAATTGATAAACACATTGTTAATTTTTTTTTAGGAGAAAAGCAAGCGTGATACGCGCTCGATCCAATCAACTTTTAATAAGTAGAAGAAAAAAAGGAGTACATCGGCGATTATATTTACATGTGCTTATGAAATTAAGATCTACTATTTAGAAATAAGGATTTTCAATGTACCCGCCAACTACTAACTAAATCTTCAATATGCTTGACGAGTAGATCATGCATTCGACCTTTTCGTTGGAATATCCGATTATTTCGTTCTCTCCAAATGGCCCAAATAGTTGTCAACCACTTGACATCCCATGCTTTGGCTTCCGTACTAGATTTTCCACTTCGAAAGTTCCACCAAAAAACTTGTATGCAAGTTGCATCGATATTTTCTCTTGGCTCGATTTGTCGCCATATCTCGGTTTTGTATGGGCAACCCAAAAGTAAGTGATGGGTTGATTCATGTGTTTCGGAGCATAGCGCGCATGTCGGGTCATGTGGTCATCCTCGCTTAGCTAGGTTTTCTCCGGATAATATCCTATCATTTAGTGCGAACCAACCCCACATTTTGATTTTTACCGGAGCCTTTATCTTAAATAGTTTGGTCGTCCAATCATAAATTATACCCGGGTTAGATAGAGAGGCGTAAACTTGGGCCGTTTTATGGTCCCCTTGTGTTCGGGTTATTGTGGTTGTATGTAATTGGTTGGGTTGTGGAAAAATCCCTTTAATGGAGTTGTACAGTGGTAAAAGTCTTTGTAGATCTTTCATGAAGTATGACGTAAGTCCGTTAGGGATTCTCACAATCTCCTCGAAACGTGTAATATTGTAGAATATATTTAGAGTGGAGGACCATTGGGAGGTGGTGACGTTATCTATTTGAAAGAGTCATTTCATCACTAGAGCTTGGTTTTGTCTTTTCAAGTCGAGCATTTCTAATCCACCGTTTTTTTTGTAAACAATTTTTTTTCCAATTAATTAAACAATGTCCTCCTATAATGAGTTGTCATTACCCTTCCAAAAAAAAGCTCTCATAAGTTTGTTTAATTCAACTAGAGTCCCTCTTGGTAATAGCATCGATTGCATGTAATAGTTTGGAATGGTTCCTAGTACCACTTTGACTAGTGTGCCTCGACCACCTAGTGTTAGAAATTTGTTCTTCCAATTATTGATCTTGTCTCTTAGCTTATCTATAATATGTTGGAAAACAACTTTGGTTGGTTTTTTATATGAGAGGGGAAGTCATAAATATTTGATTGGAAACGTCTTCTTGTTACAATTAATTAGGGTCATCAAGTGTGGGTGGAATTCCTCCGGTACGGCAATTGGGACAAATCCGCTTTTGTCCCAATTGATGTCCAAACCCGATAATTGGGAGAAGCGTGAAATTATGTGTGTGACTACACGTATGTTATTTGGATGTGTCTCGATGAAGAATAACGTGTCATCCGCATATTGTAATGTTGTTCGAGCGAACACTACGGTATTTGTTAGAAGAGGTCTTACTTTGTTCATCGTGGCTTGTAATGCGTCAACGACTAAGGTAAATAATAATGGAAATAGTGGGTCACCTTGTCGGAGACCTCTTTTGTGTTTAAAGTAAGGACCACGATTACCGTTAGTGTGGATCGACGAGCTTGAGGACTCGAGGATATTTTTAATCCAACCGATCCATCTCGAAGTAAAATTCCTATCGAGCAAGATTCGCACTAGAAAAACCCATGAAACATTATCGAATGCCTTCTTGAAATCAATTTTTAGCATTACCATAGGTATTTTCGCTCTATGATAATAGCTAAGAATTTCTCTCGATGTGATAAATAGTTCGTTTATTGTTCGACCTTTAATGAATGCGGATTGGCATCGGTGAATAAGTAACAACATATAGGATTGTAGTCGCATTGCTAGTATTTCTGTAATTAGTTTAATTGGGTATGAAATGATACTAATGGGCCTAAAGTCCCCTAGTAATATTGATTTCTCTTTTTTGGAGAGTAATAGGATTGAGGCTTTGTTTATCTTGTCAAGCGTTGCCTTATTATTGTAAAAATGTTGTAATATGGCTACTAAATCCTCTTTCAATGATGCCCAGTAATGTTGGGAAAACTCCGTTGGGAAACCGTCCATATCGCAACCAGGGCCGGCCCCGGGGTAAGCCCCGGGACTAGGCAAGGGCAACCATTTAGGAGTAGGGTTTACAGCTGAATATGTAAAGAAGAAAAATTTAAACGCCCTCTGAGAAAGAATACCGTGAAGAAGAAGAAGAAGAAAAAAACATCATTAAATGAAAAAAACATATGATCTGATTTTATGTGAATATGAAATATGGATTTGTTCTACTGAATAGATGAATCAACACTACTTTCATATTTAAAAAGAAACCACAGTGCATATATACACTACGTAAAAGCCATAGCAGATCAAAATGAGACTCTAGCCAATATTATTTATTATGTTTCTTTGCATTAAAGTCCACTTTACTATTCTTTACCTTTAATATTCTCATATGACGTGTTTTTTGTTCATTGGATATCCATGTCGATTTTAATTAATTTGTGGGAAGTAGTAGGGATTATGAATACAAATATGACAAGATAACTTAGTATTTATTTTAGCTTTAGTAGATAACTTAAGTAGGAATTAGGAATTGAAATGTGACCTAATTAGTAATGAATAGATAAGTGTCAGTCGTTCAAAAGAGCCTAGGGCTAGAACATGTGCATTCATGACAAAAAAGAAAATTTCATGTATACGGTGTACCCCTCTAAATTTACCCCAAAAATATGTATACCTACAAAATAGAATCTTCTACTCCTACAAAACATAAGAAATATTATTTTCTTAATTTTTTTTTTTTATAAATTTATCAATTGAAAAGAAGATAACTCATAAAAAATTTCGAAAAATGAAGGACGTCGATTATATATTTTTTTTATGTTTAATGAAATTTTATATTCCATGTATCTTTTATGGAGTAGAGAGGGGCAATATTTCAGATTAATATTCGATGCAGGGTTACATCTCGGTCTAGGGCAACCAAAACTACGGGACCGGCCATGATCGCAACTCTTGCCCTTTTTTAGTGAGTTAAGTGAGTCCTTAACCTCCACTTCTAAAAAGTGCGCCCCAAGTACCTCGAGATTGATTTGGTTAGTTGAGCTAAGGGGATCATTATTGTATATTGTATAATGATTTAACATCAATGGTCATGTATGATGAGGTAGTTGAACCGAGGGATTGCTTGAAGTATGTTGTAGAAACTTCATTGATTTCTTTTTCGGATCTTAGCTCTCTCCCTTCAATTGTTAATTTTGTTATTTGGTAAGTCCTCCATGGTTATCGAATTTTGGCCAGTAATGAAATCCGAGGTGACGAAGATTCTATCTAGTTTGTCTTCTACTTGACCAAGTAAATTTTATTTCTCATGATTATTTCTACAATGTTATTTGCATTAATGAAGTTATCGAAAGCTATTATGGATGTCGCGGAATGACTATTCCCCCGTTGAGTCTCCTAATTCTCTAATTAAGTTAAAATCACCAACAAGAATTGTTGGAATTGGGGATTGCCTGATGGTAGTTAACTCGTCAAGGAATGCTAATTTTTTTAATTTCTTCCTCTGCGGGTCCGTACGCGTTACAAATTCTAAAGTGGTTGTCGTGGTCATTTTTGAAATGACACGTTAGCGTGTATGCACCTAACACATGATCCGTGAGTGTAAGTTTATCCGACCATACCGTCATTAACCCCCTTTTTGATCCGTTAGCGTTAAGAAAACGACCATTTCAAAATTTAGAAGAGCAAACTTTACGTATGTTAAAATGGTTTGGGACGTCCCATTTGGTTTCTAGCAAGCAAATAACATCACAATTCGAATCTCTTACTTGATCCTTAATTAAATTATATTTTTCAATAGCATATTCCAACACAAAATACACAAGTTCTTAAATAACATTAAACAAAAGTCATTACTACGAAATGAACTCCCTACGCTACCAAGAAATTGGAGTTAAGCGTTACTTGATCCAAAACGATTCATTAATCCCTTAGGCCTTCCTTCCTCGGCTCCCAGACCATCCTCAACCGACTCCTTGGGTAGGTCTTCGAAAGGACCAAAAGTAGCTATTAGATTATTTGAAATATAAGTTATTATTAGTTGAGGAGATGGAAGAGTTGGTTAAATTTGTTGTTAAATTGGCGGCATTCGTTAATTGCTGGCAAGAAATCCTTGTCATACTTTTATTTGGATGTTCAAATAGTAAATTGTTTTCTAATGCATTTATACCCGCATTTTCATTATTCCCAATTGATGAGATTTGACAAAGAGCTTCAATCTTTTTACAAATTAGTTCATCGAGTTCCTTAGGACCCAACAAATCCTCTTGAAGTGATTGTAAAATATTCAATTTTTTAATGGATTGTTTAACGGACTTTGGCAATCCTTTTCCCTTTTCCTTAGGACCCCACAAATTATTAATTATTAATCAATATAATAGTATACTTCAAAACGGAACGAAATATATCAAATTTTCCTTATTCTTGTATATCTCTTCTTGAGTGAAGAGTTTCGATTAGCAAGTATTTATACTAATGTTGCTCGTGTAAACGACTCGCAATAACTGACCAGATTTTTCAGCGAACATATATAATAGTTATGCTATCATCATCTCCGAGACCATTTCTATCTCGGCCTGGCTGTGGTACCGAGCAACAGCACAATCAGTGGATAATATCGAGGAAGACCAATAGTCCGCCGTACCACCCATCAGCGGCATCTTCTTCGATACATCTAACTTGTTCACGTAGTCTGGTCTGTAAGTTTGGCCAAGAACACCATGAACGTTATCATCGAGTGAATGAAACTTGAATGATAAATCAAGGTGGGCAAGGCTATCCTCTGTTGTTACGCCGTAATTGTGAATATCAGAGTCTTCCTTTGTGATCGGTACCGCTTTTGCGATTATGGTGAATACGCCACTCAAGTTGACAATAATCCCGTTTACATCTGAAGTTCGCGTAATAGAGAGCATAGGCGCTGAGGCGGGGACCCATTTTGCGTATAGCTCGGTTGGAATGTCAATAGGCTGGCCGTCGAAGGTAAAAACAAGTCGATCATGAGTGCTGCTCCATGTCATGGTTTTCTCGACCCCGAAGTAGAGGCGGTGGTTTTCACCGAAGAGTATGCCGAGAGCTTGGACCCATGTAAAGTCACGGTTCATTTCAGGGTTGCGTTTACCGATGAAATGAGCATTGATATGTAAACCAGCGTCAGAAAGTAAGCAAAAATCTTCGCCCTTTTTGCCGTGGAAATAAAAGATATTGCCATCACCGCCTGTGAAGCGAGGATCACCGCAGGCCATTCCAAAGAAGGGTATATCACATACTACATGATCATATAAATACAACAATTGATTAATACACACAGATCATACATACATATATATATCTATATATATATATATATATATAAAGAGAACCGTGAACTTTTTAAAAACGTATGCACTAATTTTATGTTATTTCATTAAATTTAAATCAATGAATTTAAATTCAATAAAAAGATATTTAAATCAATGAATTTTTCTTAAGAAGAGTATCTACTTACAGCACAACGTATGGCAAGAGAGCAAGTGCCGACACACTCGTCTTGGCATCTCTTGGGGCAGGTAACAACAAAGGTCGGCTTGTTGGTCGGCTTGGTCGGCTTGTTTGTTTTGTTCACGCATGTTAAAATCAAGTCACGTTTCCCGGGCTTGGAATGAATTACTTGATATCCAGAAGGGAGCGCTGTGGAGTCACTAGCTGCAGAAACTGCAACGAAGAGACACACGAGACAGCTGGCTGAGACACACGAGATCATGCATGGTCGCGCTTGAAACGCAGCCATGTCGACTTAATGTTTTTATGGATTGGAAGTGTTGGGAAGACTTGTATACGGTTTGAATTATTGTGATGATTTGTAAGAATTATATAGAGAGGAGATTGGAGGTGTAGCATGCACTTGCCAGAAATGGGGTCAATGGTTGACCTAAATGAAATAATAGTTTAATTATAGGGCTTAAGAGGTGGAGGTAAGGTATGATCGTAGGATTAGGGTTTTTGAGATACTTAAAAGAGGCATGAGGTGAAGTTGAAGTTTATTAAGTGGGGTTAAGGTAAACGTGGCCTTATGCACATGAAAATGTATATTTGCATGGCTGGATTAACGGGTCAAACGGCTTTAAACATGTATATAGAGTTTGCTTACAGTAGTAGTGGATTAAATGTGGAATAATGCAACGTCAAAAAGGGGTTGACAATTCACATTGACGCGACCAATTGGCGCGTTGTGGGTCGGACAAGATCGAGTGAATTCTCAAGTACTCTTTCTTTTTTGGCTTTATTGTGTACAATTTTCGTCCATAATTGATCAAGAGGTTAGATATGAAGTCCCCGTGCATTCTTGATGTATATCATTGATGCGTCAATCAAGATTGTTTTAATGGATTGATTTAATCCTCGAATTAATACTTAGTTTAATTGATTCAATTAAAAAAATAATCAATCTAATAAAACATTTTCAATTGACGCATCAAGATGTTTTATTGAGTTTGGGGAGCTACATATATTTTTCCAATCAATGGTCCTTAGTACCTTTGGGAGGATTTCAACTAGGGGTGGGCATTCGGTTGAACCGAACCGAACCGAACCGATTAAGACCAAACCGAATCAAACCGAACCGAACTAGATTCAAACCGAACCGAACCGAATAAAATTTGAACCGATTTAAAACCGAACCGATTAAACCGAATTTCTTATTCGGTTTGTTCGGTTGAACCGAATAAGAAGCTTTATAATGATAAAATTCAAATTATATTTAGCAAAAAAATATATAAAAACAAATCATATAAAATATAATTTTATTATTTATAATTTTACAATATTAAATATTAATTTTTTTAAACATACATAATAAAAACACAAAAATAATACTAATTCGGTCGGTTCGGTTTAATCGGTTTTAAAATACCAAAACCGAACCGAACCGAATAAACCGAATAATATCAATTTTTGAACCGAACCGAACCGAATGAACCGAAAAACCGAACCGATTAAACCGAATTCGACCGGTTCGGTTTGGTTCCCAAATAAACCAAACCATTTGCCCACCCCTAATTTCAACGAAGGAAAATTAAAAAATTATCATAGAATTTTATGATCTGTGTTGTTGAAGTTTTGGTTTTCTAAATAAATATGTAATACTATTTATTTATAAATGCTTGAGAAATACTTCTTTCCACATAATTGAGTTTATATCCGATTCGCAATTCAATAATATCTGAAATGTGCTAGTATAATTATTTAGGATGGTTGTTTATCAGGTTTTGACAAATTTATAGTTGATTATACAAGCCTACCGTACTTTTTATAATTATCAAAACATACATAAAACTGAAGAAATATTGATATAATTTACCATTTTTTTTATAATTTAAATAGATACATTAAAGCACATCTTAATTAAGTGGACGAATCTGAGAAGCCGATATTATTAACCCCAAATCAGTAAATCATTAGACAACTTAGAGATGCAACAAAATCTGAATAAATAAATACTTTTAACATTATAATTTCAGCATAAAATCAAGCACTTGACCGAATATTCTTTTTCTTCAGCGAATATACTCTTTTCCTATGCGTTTTGCCCTTCTTGTGCTGCTCCCATTCGTGGGTCCCTCTTAAAACACGATTATCACAAGCCTATTTCAAAAATATTTCGATATTGTTTAAATATACAATAAACCCCTATATTATGAACGTCACTATTGTTCTCTCATCAAATTTCGAAACGAATATATTTGAAAAAGAACAACAAACTTGAGTACTAACCTCACAGACAAATTGGGCCCACAAGTTTAACGAAGCATCGTAATTACGCTTTTCAAAGGACTCTAAATTGGCCTTATTCTCTGACAAGAAATTAGATATAATATCAACACAAGGGTTCACAACTCCACTTTGCCACGCTTCCTCTTCTCTACCTATATGTCATCAAAATATTATTATCACATATTGTTATTACGAGAACAAATTTGAAATTTCAATTTCATAATCGTGAGATATATATACAAATGAAAGCCTGAGTAGCATCGATTTGGTTTAAATCCCATCCAAATTTTTCTTTTAGCGTATAAAGCCGCCTCCTCTAAAAGACCAAAAAGCCCCATTCAGTTAATCAATTTATAATTAATTTAAACCAGTGGCAAAAAAGTAATTTACTTTACTTTACCTGTTTCCTGACGAGTCTGCGTGTATTCAATTTCATCTTATCAATGCCCTCTTTTAACAAAACCTTTAGCTCGTTATCATTTCCCTTCATTACAAACTCCCAAATATTTCGCTCACAATTATTATTATTATTTAAATTATTATATTCTCTGAAAAAATCATCGAATTTGCGGACCCCAATGGCTTGAAGCAACCCTTTTGTATAAATTAAATTTGAATTATACATTTCAGAAATTTCGTTTAATAAACCAGAATTAATCATTTGATCTACACGATCATTTATGTATTTGTCGAGTTCTGAAAGCGATGCGTCTATCCATATGAAGCAGCATTTATATCGGAAATTACCGTTTTGCCCCCAGTTCTGTACTGGCACAATATAAAAATAAGATATTTAGGGTTTAAGATAGTTTTGAAAAAAAAAAAAAAAATAGGAAATTGATAAACCTCAGAAGCTTCCCCTTGGAAAAGATTACTAGGAAGTACACCAGAACGTGTATACAAGCTTAGATATTGTCTTATCTGCGGAAAAAAAAACAAATTTAGAGAGAGAAAGAGAGGAGAAAGAGAGAGAATACCTTTCTGTGGTCGTTAGGGTGTAAGCGATTCGCAGCAATAGGGTCGATCTCTCTGAGTCTTTCATATTCATCAGTAATCTCGTCACTTGGAAATTCTAAAAAGAAAATAAAAATATATAAATAGACATAATATTATCAAAATGACAAAACTCAAATTAGAAAAGAGAAATAAATTATTTCATGAAGTTACCTGTATCGTGAATCAATGGTTCGTGCATGTCATCGAAAAGGAACGGGCTTAATAAAGCCTATACACATATGATATAAAATAAATATTGTTAATTGTCATGATATTATACTATTATTATCTTATTATAACAAAATGTAGGAACCTGAATATAATAGTTTGTACCGCCAACTATAACAGGAAGCCCATTTCGTGATAATATATCGTCTATTATCTATATGAATGAGCAACATTAATAAATTAGAATTGAGATTATTAAGTTGATAATGGAGGAAATTGTTAAATTTATTAAAATTGGATCTCACAGGGATGGCAACGTCTCGAAAATCCTTGGAAGTAAACTCAATAGAAGAATCAATCGTGCCTAGCAAATGATGTGTAATTTCTAGAGAGAGAAAGTACAGAGGGATAAAAAATTAAAGATGATTACAATTATCATCAACAGAGAGAGGCGGAGAGTGAAGAGGTACCATTTTGCTCTGAAATGGGTACTTTGTTTGTAAGGATATCGAGGCCATGATATACCTGAAATTATTCATGAAATTCAATCCAAAGTTCTTCACTTTAATATTTTCCTCGAATCATTGATGCAATTGGCGAATGAAACAAAAGTTTCCATTCCTAACAAAAATAATTCATCAATATATCCACGATAAGATGAAATAAGGAAGAAACCTGCATGGAATCGGCATTTACGATCTCCACACCAGAGAAATGAGACGCGAGGTCAATGGAAAGCTTGGACTTTCCAGCTCCAGTCGCTCCCATTATCACCACCACTTTCTTCTTCTCCAAGTCGCCTTCGTCGTTTTGATTATCCCCCGCCGTGCATGGTTCGCGGCCGGCGGAGGAGGTGGCCGTTGAAGGGTTAT
This sequence comes from Luzula sylvatica, assembly GCA_946800325.1. Lineage (NCBI taxonomy): Eukaryota > Viridiplantae > Streptophyta > Magnoliopsida > Poales > Juncaceae > Luzula > Luzula sylvatica. The sequence continues at coordinate 45,127,025 of OX326958.1, forward strand.
TCTCGACTTCCGCCATTTTCCTGTTCTTCTGAATGAGTATGGATTTGGGCTTAGGGTTTATAATGTTTATTAACTTTGGGTATATATCTTTTTGGGCATTATTAGGCTTTTAGGATTATTTTTTAGTTTATCGTAGGATGGTTATCATAAAAAATATATGAAAAAAATATATATATATTATCTAGCCCTTATGAATTAAAAAAAAAATGAAGTAAATTTTATACATAATATAATCCAACTGTTGGGTAAATAATATTAATGGATGTTTTTATTATAAGAAATGGTTTTCTCCGTCCATTATTGATGGAGCAAGCCAAGGAATTTTTTTTTATATATATAATATAGACTTTCTAAATACAAGATATATTTTTGAATTAAAAATTTAAAATACATGATTTAGTTATGATTTCTGAAATATACATTTTTAATTGTGTGATATATATTTAGAAAATACAATACATGTTTAGTTTATATCTTGTGAAATGTATATATTTATATGTGCGATACATTTTAGATGTATAACTAGCTTTGTGCCCGCGCAATTGTGCGGGATGTTTTTTATATAATTATTTAAATATAATTAACACGCATGCGTTTGAACTAAATAAATCTAATCATGATATATTAACAAATATCATGATGTCAATAGATGCATACGGTTCATGAAATTAGTCTATTGCAGATATTATTTTCTAATATAATTTGTATAAATAGCATTTGCTCAGGTGCTTCTAAAATCGATTAATATAATCATGACATATTCGCAAATTTTAATATGTATGTAAAATAGGAAACAAAGACCAAATGTAAAATAAGGAAAAATGATCAAAATTTTAAAAAAGACCGAAATGTAAATAAAAAGGACCAAAATATAAATAAAAGGACCAAATGTAAATTAGAACTAAAAAGGACCAAAATATAGATAAAATGGACCAGAATATAAATAAAAAAATATAAAAAAGGACAGAAATGTAAATAAGAAAGGACCAAAATGTTAATAAAAAGGACCAAAATGTAAATTAAAACAAAAAAGGACCAAAATGTAAATAAAAAGGACCAAAATATAAATTCAAAAATGTAAAAAAGGACCGAAATATAAATAAAAAGCACCGAAATGTAAATAAAAAGGACCAAAATATAAATTAAAACTAAAAAGGACTAAAATATAAATAAAAAGGAGCAAAATGTAAATTAAAAAATATTTTTGTACACAAAATCCCTTGATGGCGTGGAGGCATAGAATTGCAAGAATTTTCTCTACTTTATACATAAGATAAAAGTAATGCCTAAAACATGAAATAAATTATCAACGGTCATAATCAAAATATTGAAAATGACGAAATTACCCCTCAATGAATGTAGCTGAGTATTGTGGCCATTTTGAAGTAGTCTTCCGGGTAAAATACTGATCTCCACCTCGTCGCACTCAAAAACCATTCCATTCTGCCCAAAACGCGAAAGAAATTATCAACATTTAGAATCAAAATATTGTAAATGACGAAAATACCCCTCGCGGAATGCAACTGAGTATCGTGGACATTTTTATGTAGTCTTGTGGGTTTAATTTTGCTCTCCATCTCCCTCGCACTCAAAGCCATTCCATTCTCCCTGAACGAACTCGTTTTGGTTACACCAATCATAACCAAAATCATGGTCTCTAGTCAGGATAAAATTACCATATTACCCTGGTCCTGCAAAGGTCCCGAATTTGTTTCTCTCTTTTCGATTTCCCGAAACATAGCAAAGTCCCAACATTTTTCCGAATCTGGTGTACTTATGACAAATATTTCAAAAAAACCCTGTCTTTTAAAAAAAATAGAATTATCACATATATCCCTAGTAAATATGAAACTTATATACCCGTATAAATATATGAAAATAATGATATAATTTGACCAATATAAAAAGTCTATATTTTTTTAAAAAAACCTAAAATTTGCATGAATACCCCTACAAAAATCTGAAATTACCATATATAACCCTATAAAAATATGAAAGTAATGATATCATATGAGAAATATTAAAAAAAAAAAATTGAAAAATATAATATATGTATGCTAATATAAATCGGAAATTAATGATATAATATGAGAAGTTGAGAACAATCACAAAAGACTTGTATGTTTTAAAAAATTTGAAACTATGATGTATCCCCTACAAAAATATATATCCTAATCTAAATCGGAAATTAATGATATAATATGAGAAGTTGAGAACTATCACAAAAAGCTTCTATGTTTTAAAAAATATGAAACTATGATGTACCCCCCTACAAAAATATTAATTAGCATATATTGTTGATCCAAATATCCTAAGGTTTGATTATGTCAAAACACTGTCAATACTAACGGTTTCAGTTAAGACCAACTTGTAGGAGAAGTACGTACAACAGACCAAGGATGATCGAAAAAGACGTTTGAAGAATTCAAGACGAAGATCGTTCGTGAAAGGAAAGGTGTCAAGACTTTGAAGAACTCAAGACGTCGAAGCTTTCCGTGAGTTGGGATCATCAAAATAAACCATAGGTATTCCAAAGAACATCTCATATCTATCAAGATCAAAAGATAAATTCGAAACACGATGATCAACAAGGAAACTCACCATACCAGTATGGTTCGTTCGAACTAACAAATAGTTCGTTCGAACGAACCAAGACCTGGCATGGTGAGAAAACTCACAAAACTAGAGACAATAAATATTCGTTCGAACGAACCTATATGTTAGTTCGAACGAACCATTTTGGTTCGTTCAACTCAAGGACGAACCATGAACCACTCTAAGTTCGTTCGAACGAAAAGAATAATTCGTTCGAACGAAGCGATACCTGGTGTTGTGAGAAAAATAAACAAATCTAGACACAATAAATATTCGTTGGAACGAACCAATATGTGCGTTCGAACGAACCTCCATGGTTCGTTCTTGATTTGTAGAACGAACCATGAACAAGTTCATGTTAGTTCGAACGAACATAATTGTTCGTTCGAACGAACTCATCGTGTTTATGAAAATTCCTTTGAAACGGCTAGTTCAAATTCAGGTTCGTTCGAACGAACCAAACAGTACGTTCGAACGAACTATGTAATTTTTACACAGGTTAAGTGGTTTCTATGGATGATATAAATAGAACCACTTACACCTTCTCTCTCCTAACCTTTTACAAAAACTCATTTCTACATCTAAAAGAGAGAAAGATTACAAGTCGTGATTTCCCAAATCTCTTGATAGTGTGATTCAACCCTCTAGATCCAAGATCTATCTTCGATTCTTCCCTTCTATACGATTCCCAACTCACGTGACCTATCACGTTGTAGTTCGTATTAGAAACGTGTAATAGGCTAATTCTTGAAGTGTAAAGCCCGCCATAGATCGATAGAAAACGTGTAAATCGATCTAGGCAAAACCTTGTACGAGTGAGTTGGAATTCAATCGAACGCCGAAACGGCACAAGGCCTTCCCGGAGACGTAGGTACTTGCCACTAATCGAATCGGTCGATTAAGCAAGTAACGGGTGAGTTAAAGCTTCAAAGCAATCACCTACCGAACTCCGTAACAAACATCGTGTGTTCATCTCTTTGGTATTTGCATTTATTTACTTCTATCATTTTAAGCTTCCGCAACATTGAAAATTGGTACACCAAATCGAAAATTGTAGATTAGGATTACCTATTCACCCCCCTCTAGGTTAAAATTAACCAACATATATATCCCTATATAAATCTCAAATTGATGATATAATATGTGAAATAAAAAAAAAATTGTATTTGAAAAAATAAAAAATTACCATGCATACCTCTGGAAAAAACATAAATTATTATATTTACCCTTATAAAAAATTCTGAATTAATGATACAATATGAAAAATATTTAAAAAAATATGAAATTATCATGTATAACCTTACAAAATCTGATATTACCATATATACCCCTATAATAATCTTAAAATAATGATATCGCATGAGAAATATTTAAAAAGTCGTTACATTTAAAAAAACTGAAATTGTTATAAGATAGAGAAATCTTAAAAAAGCCCCTATATTTACTGAAATGTGCAAAAATAAAAAAATAAAAATAAATAAATTTATGAATAGTTTATGAACAGTAAGAGTATTTATGAACAGTACACATTTGAATTAAATACACAAATCCGAAACTATGTTTTGAAAAATCCGAAACTACATTTTATGAATAGTAACATTAAGTTGAGAACTATCACAAAAAGCTTCTATGTTTTAAAAAATCTAAAACTATGATGTATCCCCCTACACAAAAATATTAATTATCATATATATCCCTATACAAATCTCAAATTGATGATATAATATGTGGAATAAAATAAAAACTGTATTTGAAAAAATAAAAAATTAGCATGTATACCTCTGGAAAAAAACATAAATTATCATATTTACCCTTATAAAAATTTCTGAATTAATGAGAAATATTTGAAAAATCTGAAATTATCATGTATAACCTTACAAAATCTGATATTACGATATATACTCCTATAATAATCTTAAAATAATGATGTCGCATGAGAAATATTTAAAAAGTTGTTACATTAAAAAAAACTAAAATTGTTATAACATAGAATAATCTTAAAAAGCACATATATTTACCGAAATTTGCACCCCAAAAAAAAAAAACAGGTTTATGAACAGTAACTGTATTCGTAAACAGTAAAGTAACAGTATTTATGAACAGTTACAGTAATTATGCACAGTGTCGTAAACAGTAAAGGCGACGTGGCTGAATGCTGGGACAGAATTTTGTTCAACTTGAGAACTAAGTATAGATAGATGTCTTTTTAGATGGTTATACACCTTCTAAAATGCGCGATGTACATTTTTAGCTGCAAAAAATACATAAACTCCGTTAAAGAAATATCGTAACACCATCTGATTTGTGACGAACTATTCATGCCGACCAAAAGCAAATTACTTTTTTGTAATCCAAAGCATAATTACTGGGTTAATTTCTCAAAAACACGTAAAGATTGCAAACTTTTCGTGAAAAAAAAAAACTAAAATTGCACGATAAAATCATATAAATAAGAGGTTAAGAAAGCAAATAAACTTATAGCATAAAATCTAAAAATCTCATTATGTTACGAACATAAAAGACTAAGCAAACATTCATTTCAAAAACACTTAAATTAGCGCTAATCAGTTCTAAGTACCGGAATCACCAGAGCCTCTGTTTGTCCTCTCTCTCCACCTTGCCCAAATCCACCTCGATACCAAGAATGTCCCAAGTGCATATACCTACAATAATAAAATGGAAATTCTTCCGTTTCATCAGTAACATTTAGATGTATATGATTGTAATCTGATATTTATTTTTTACATTATTACGTGCAAATTTAATTTTATATTTCAAAATTTCAAACAATTTAATCCTGTAAGAGAGAAACTCAGACTAATAATACACCCTATTTTGCACACTTCACTACTAATTAGACACTAATAATGAATTTAATTGCAAGATTGTTGGCCATACTGCTTCAAAATTCGATCTTTCTGTCAAATTGTACAGTAAAATTCCACAAATAGTATCTTTATGCTTAGCACCGAAGAAGAAGAGCTTTACCTGCCAGAGATTAGAACCAGAAGACTGCGAAAGATCGTCACCAGTAACAGACGACGACTGGAGAGGATCATCGGCGGAGACCACGTCTACAAGTCGGATAGGCGGTACTGGGTTTTCTTCCCATCTCTTCTTGGCGTCGCCCATTTTCACCACCATTCGTGGACCCATTACTACAGAATTACCTCCTTCCTCCTCTCCTTTTCTCATGGCTCCTCCTCGGTCTCACCCTCTCTCTCTCTCTCGCTATCAAAAGACGGCTTGTGATTATCTCGGACGGAAGACGATTGAGGCCGCAGGCCGAGTCCAGTAATGCATCCCTATTTCACAACCACAGAGCCCAGCCCAACTGAAATAACACGTCTTTGTATAACTTAATATTATACTTGTATTGGAGAGAGAGAGAGAGAGAGATTCATGTGGAGTTTGAAGAAACTAAGGAGATGTTAGTATGTCTTGGCATATATCATAATTTATTTTATTCTCATGTTTAGTTTGAAAATACTCCGTTCCCTAAGACATAGTTGGGAGAATAGGATTACCATCAAAATTGATTTTTCTATATTTTCATGAGGAGAAAATATATTTCCAAAAAATTAAAAACTCAAGCCTTCCATTCCTTACTCAATTTTAGATTTTTATAACATGTCATGAAATAAATAAACGTGCCAATCAAACATGACAATAAATTATTCTATGGAATAATATATTTTGGCATGAAATTATTTGGCACACTTTATGTCAAAACATTCTCCAAAACACGAACCAGACGGTCCCTAAAAACATTCTATCAATCAATCAAACATTATCCTTCAAGAGAGGGATAAGAGAGAAAGAGAAATTAGTACTGTCAAGATTTGATCTCGATATATTATTATAAATTAGGGGTTTGATGAGCTGGAGCTCCATCTTTTCAATACCTGTTCAAGAATTCCCGATTGTTTTTGTGTCATATTTTTTAGACGAGTAATTCTACACAACATAATCTCTATGCATGATTGGCAGTACGATGATGATGTGTATGGTTTGTATTGAAATAAGTTAAAGTAATTTTATAGTGTGAATACGATATCTAACGTAGGATCAACATCATGCAAATTTAGTTGTGTAGAATTACTTTTTTTTAAAACCTCGAAAAAGAGAATTCACAAATTATTGGTATCTCTCAAACTCTAAAAAAAATTATGATGCCATCAATGACATCATCATTTAATTAAGTGAGTTGATTAACAGTTTAATTTATCATTTAATTTGATTGACCTGTCAATTAATATTTATTATATTAACATGTTAAAATGAATTGATGTGTCAATTAAATATCCTTATTTAGGACAATTAAACACACTAATTAACTCACCTAATTGAATGGTGATGTTATCGATAATGATATCATTGATGTTTTTTTTTAGTTATGAAATCATGATATAATTTCCCTATAAATTAAGTATAGATATACGAATTTAGTTGGATGGGGATGATTATCATGAAAAAACACAAATCTCAATGCAAATTCAATGGTTAAAAAACATTAAGTATCAAATCATTGGTACTTAATTAAGTAGGTTAGCCCCTCTCATATATATATATATATATATATATGAAGATCATGAGACGAAATTTAATGCATTCTTCTAGGGATGTACATGAAGCTCCACAAGCCGTCCCAACCAACCGATTTGCTTTTTGCGGATTTGAAAATTGTTTGGTCGGGTTCGAGTTGATATTTTGAATAATCCAAAAATATGTGTGGTGTTACGGATTTGCGATCAAAACTCATCCCGGACCATACAACTTCAAATTTCTAATTATTTGTTTTTAATTTTATCATAAATTATATGATATATTTCTTCAATTTTATTGTGATAATTTGTTAGTCATAATGTTCAGTTATGATTTTTGAGATGTTCTAAAAACTCATTATGATAAGTTAATAAATAAAATCCGGTTACACACATTTCAAGAAGAAAAAAGATTCTGAATTTTGCGGAGAATATGAAGTTTCACGACCTTGATTAAGGTAATTGTTTTTCAAAATTTCCCAAGAACAAATATTTGATTGGTTAATATTGTTTTGTACCTTCTTGACAAAATTTATGTTTAAAATTAATATTTAATTTTTATTATCATCTTGATTAATATATGTAATTACATAGTCGTGGCCAGGGCCGGCCCAACAGGGTAGGCGAGCTAGGCCTGCGCCGAGAGCCCACAAATCTTCAAAGCCCCACATATATATATATATATATATATATATATATATATATATATATATATATATATATATATATACTATTTGTATATTGGGTAAAAAATGTTTGATTGCAGGTTATATTAAATGATAGCAATATACTGGGAGAGGATTACTTTCCCTCTTAAAAAATTTCCCATTTGTTTGCAATTTACTATTTCTGTTTGTAGAGATTACTTTCCTCCTTTACTCTCTATTTTTCAGCCATGATTGATGATTTATTGGGAGTACCTTTTATGATTCCTCCATTTCCATTCTCTAAGCTTTCCAAAAATCTGCTACATATCTTTCGAAAACAAATCAGCATCAAATTTGCAGCAGATTTCTACCAAAATAAGTTTGATTGTACAAGAAATTTGTCTAGGAGACCACTTCGAAATTTCTCCAACAAATCGGCAGCAGTTTTCTTCTAAAAATAATTTTGATTCTCCAGCAAATTATCGAAGGTAATGTTATTGCTTTACTTCTTGTCTCCATTTTCTAATTTATTTTAATTATTTTTGTACTGTATTGTGGACTATTGAACTATTTTGGATGATTTCAATCATTTCATCAATCCAATTTTAATGCCTCCAATTATTGCAGAAACTTGAAGCATCAATTTGATGAGTATCGCACCCGTTTGACGATTTCCTTCTATTATATTATCTCCAATGATCGCAAATCCTTGAAGGTTAATCTCGTATTGTTTTATCAATTCATCATTTTTTCTGCCTTAATGCCAATTTTAATTTTAATTTAATTTTCTTTTCTTTTTTGTTAAAGACTCCGCAAATCTGACTTTGGCAAATCTGACTTTGAATAGAGACTCGGCAAATTTGACTCTTTGAAACACTCTCATCATCAGGTGCTTTTGCTCCAAAACTTCTTAATTTTCTTTTCGTCTTTATTGTTTATTGAAATGCTGAGTAAAAAATATCCAAGTGGATACGACAAATTTAAAAAGAAAAGAAGAATAAAAAGTATAATTGAATCTCAAAAAGGGGTTATTAAAAAAAATTGTGATACTAATCAATTAAGTTCGAATCCACAAGTCGTACATGTAACACAAAAAACTCTCATATTGAAGAGCCTCTTGAATGGTTCGGCAATTTTAAATATTGAACATGATATGTTGTCAAATATTGAGTGCAAAAATTTGATTGACGACTTTGTGTCAAAAAAATCAAGAACAAAATTAATATGATTAACACATGTATTTTTTATCGTTTAGTTTATGCTCGGAAGATGTAGATATTTTGCATCGAATGTTATGTTTTGTTGCTGTGAAGAATGATCTGTTAACTGAGTATGGTGTGTTTGCTTGTCCAATGAAATTTTATTTTGACAATCTTAAAGATTCTTATGTAATTTGTTAAATAGTATAAAAAATATTTTGTTGAATAATATAAAGTAAAAAAGCCTTTCTTTAAATTTTGCCGAGAGCCTTTCGAAGCCTTGAGCCGCCCCTGGTCGTGGCTAGTGGGAAAAGACGATTTTTTTTTTATAATTTAGTTTGCATAATTATTTAGCACGATGCTTGCAATCTACTTCTTGTTAAATACTTATACAAAAATCTCGTTATTTCTTTTTCTATTTATGTGATTATTCTGAGAGATTTAATTTGCAATTAGAAGTTTAATTTTTTTGTTAATAATATTTTATCATAGATTTGTGATTTTTGTTTGAGGCGTTTGTAAGAGATATTTCTATAATTTAGGACATGTTTGGATTGATGTATTTAGGCAATCAGTAAATAGTATTACTGTAGTTCTCCTATTCTTGTTGTTTGGTTTAGTGTAAATGATATTATTCGAGCGTTTCCTACTTCCCAACACCTCATATTGCTGCAGGTCTTATTCTGCTCAGAACCACAAGGATCAGAACTGCCGAATTGAGAAAACATGGCGGGAGAAATGAAACGGTGAAACCCTTGAATCTTATCCTCTCTCTCTCTTCCCTGAACGCTCCATCTCTAGTAGTTATACACTCGTTCCCCCACTACAATGAAGGAAAAGTTGGTTGGAAACAATAATTATGCATCTTCTCGACATTGGTTTTGAGTGATCAATCAAACTAGAGAGCTTGTTAGAGAGGCAATAGACGAGATTAAATGGACGAGGGGTAGCACTCATTAGGCATGTTTCTTCGACATCAAGTACTGCAGCTCATTAATTTTTCTTTTATATGTATGGTTTGCTTTGTCGAATGCTAAAGTCTTCTATCTGATATCAATTTTGTAATCCAAAAATAAAATTGAAAATCTGATAAGTGAAATTAGCCCCAAAATGACCTTACTTTTGGTTATTTTTTTGTGTATTTTGTTTCTTGAAATCAATTTCTATTTATGAATTAGTCCCAAACTAAATTTTGATTCTTTGTTGTGCAAATTGTTTCAACTGAATTGTTCCTTGATTTGTAAATCTTATATGAATTAGTCCTCGGGTTCTCGTCCCACTCCTCCATATATGGCAAACTGATTTTTCCTTTCCCTGCATCGAGTTAAGTCTGCAAATTCTGAAAAACCCTCATCAAGTAGTCGTAGCACTCAACTTTCATGCAGACGAACGAAACTATCGAACTTTAGCCCACTTGCTCATGATTTTTCTGTCATACCCACGAAGAACGATTTATGCATGTTTGTATCTCTTGCACTGTTGTAAAAAATTGTGAAAAACGGTGGAAAAACGTTCCGTTTTACAAGACGGTTTGAAAAAACGGTCAAACAATTTTTTACCGTGTTTGACCTTTTTTTTTGGGAAAAAACGTTTTACGGTTCAAAAAAGGTCGTTTTTCACAACAAAACAATTGGAATTTTGATTATTTATCGTTTTTCAGCCCATTTTTTTTCCAGCCCAATAAAATTACCATTTTTTCTACTTACTGTTGTCCCGAATGATGTTAATGGTTTTACTATTTAGTTTATGTTTGAATTTGAGTTTATATTTTGATGTTACGTTTTGTTGGACATTCGTTTTGATGTTACGTTTATGTTAGACATTCGTTTTGATGTTTTATTTTATATTGGATGTTGTTTATGTTATTTTTTTACTATTAAAAAATTAAATTATTATATATTTTTTTGGTTTCATCTATAAATTTTAATTAAATTACTATCGATTTCGGTGACCGTTTTTTCACCTTTTTACGGTCCCCGACCGTTCTGTACCGTTTTCCGTATTTTACAACATTGATCTCTTGTTGTGTATATTAGTCTTAATTAAGGGTTCTCCATCTCGCTCGATCTATCACTTCTTTTGTATGTTGGTCTTAATTAAGGGCAGAAATTGACTGAAATATGCTTGAAAGTATTCCCTTCCTTTGTAATTTTGTTTTAGCAGGGGTCTTATTGCAATTTTACCTAAATATGTTTGAAAATATTCAAGAAAAAACTAGGGACCTAAATGCAAAAGCACCAGATCCATAGGGCAGCTTCGACAACTATACTAAAGAATATGAGCTTTAGAGGGGCTTTTATGCATAAATCATTTTTCTGTACCTGTCAATATATTTGGGTAATTATGATGTTTATGGGAATTAGTATCAGTTAGTAGAGACTGATTAGCAATTATTAATCCAAATTACTGAATAATTATGATGACTCTAACAATTGAGTATAACTACAATTTGTGAGAACAATCTTTGGAGCTTGATGTTTCAGCATTATTTCTGTAGGTTTTGGTATTGATATATGCAGAAAGGATTTAGTAGAATGAATATTCAGTGATTTTAAGTACCGTATTTCTCTTCTTTTGAGTTTGTTGGTCATGAAAGAATGTTATTTGTATTATGGTACAAATGATACTTGTGTTGGATAACTCATAAACTTGTAAATTTTGTAAGTACTGATATTTGATTATTAATGATGCTTGTTTACAATTATTTTGACTAATTGATGAAAATATAATTCATTAATAATAATTAATTATACTTAGCATGTAATAAACATGTTATTTTGGGGTTATATATGAGTATATAAAATTTTGATTAAATACAGGATATTTAAATGGATAATTAAATAGTATAATGTAGTTGAAAGGATCCATTGCACTGATCCAAATTTTTTTTTGCAAATGTAATTTTTTCAATAATTTCCATCCAAACATCAGAAGTCAAATATAACCGCAGCAGTTTTAACCCCCAAGGCCTAAAGTATTCACAATTACATGTACTTTCTTATACCATTATCCAAACAGTCCCTTAATTACATAATAGTTTTTTTGTATATTTTAATCAACATATATCACGATAGTATATACTTAGCATAAAAACTCAGCCAACCCGTCCATGATGACTTTGAAATATTTTATCATGTCAGAATGGAAAAATCAAAACTCGTGATCCCTGTACACCTCTAGCTACTTCTCTCTTTTATGTAACTTATGATAAATCATGGTCCAGTCTAGTAATTTTGAAGGCACGTGACTGTCACGATAACTTGCATTTTATTTTAGATTTTTTTTTTTAATATTATGACTAAATTTTCTGAAAACATTTTTTTCTCATAAATCAGGTTTGAATCCAATCTTAAGCAACAACATTTGAAAACATCTCTCTCCACATAAACACCTTATAAACCAGACTTTCATATAATTTTAGAGATTTTATCGAATTTATAAAAACATTATTTCTCTACACATAAATCCCTAATAAATCAGGTTTGTGTTTCATAATTAAATATTTTATCGGACGCTGTGTCTACAGCCTCTGAAAACCATTTTCCGTACACATAAAATCATTTGTAAGAAATATTTTGTTTCAATATAAAATAATATACGAATGAAAGCGAGTCCTGCTTGCATACTATCTTAGACGTCTAAAGAGATGTTAAAATCATGTCGACATTATGAAATATCATGACAGCAACTCTTGAAAATTATTGTCATCTACATATAATTCCTTCGTAATTTTTTTTTTTCATTTTCTCTACTATAATATTTTTGACATTATCATGGCTTCATGGCATTGAAAGATACCAAATCATAACTTGAATCAACATTGATTCTTTATCCTTGAAGATAACAAATTATTGTTAATAACATAATAATTATCTTGTTAATTATTTGAATAGTATAATTATTGTTAATTATTATTTAGGCTGTTTATTATTGTGCATGAATTTAATTATATTGTAATTAACAGTTTATTGGAAGAAATGTTAATTGGCTGAGATAAATTTGGGAACAAATGGGGTATACGGATTAACCATCAATCCAGCCATGATCTCTCATGCTGATTCAATCAGAGGGAATTTCAGGGGCATACTATAATTTACGTGAAGATAACTCAAAAGTAGCATTAGAAAGCTATAGCTCACGCATGGAATCATGATCATGCATGCATGTGCTACCCATGCATCAATAATCACATTTTCACTTCTTCTCGGCCTCAGTCAACTCCTTATTTCGTCTATATATACAAAGTACAAACCCTAAACGTACATATTGATTCATATTCATTGTAACTACTCTATAATCACTATTAATCTATCTAGAATAAATAAATTAGTATATAGCTTTTCCAAATTCTATGGCTTCTCTTACATGGATGGCTTTACTTCTCCTCTCTCTAACAACCATTACTGTCTCCGGGGCCCCGAATCCGCAATTTTTTCCTTTTGGATTTGGGGTTGTAAACCCTGACCCTAGCGCCAAAGGCAGCACAACTTTCACGTGCCAAAAGGACGATGGTAATTTCGAAACCTGCCCGGCGACTTGTCCGAGCAAGTGCAGTAAACAGTGTGTTGCCAGCTGTAAACCAATTGCCTGCAAAACATTATGTAGTAAGTACTTTCGTCGAGAGTTGTTACATACATTTGTTCGTTTTTTTTAAGGATCCGTGAACGAATTCGTTCAACAAATCATTTTCACTGATATAGAGACATAGTGTTTCCATATATACAAATAAGAAGACATATATTATATGGTGCCACCAAATTGCAACAAAAAATCATTAATTCTTAATTAATTTGTGAATTAACACATGTGGATTGATTGACGTGTTAATTAACATATATCCGGATTAACAAATGATAATTAATATTTAAAAAATATTAATTCAATATTTTTTGTTAATTCGAATGATAATTAAATGAGTTAATTAAGAATTAGTGATTTTTTGTTGCAATTTGGTGACAGCGTATAATTTTTCTATAAATAATTACAACTAGTTGGATAAAAAAAATCAAAGGACAATTATATTCTGAACTAACACATGAAATCCGAAAGTGGTGACATATGTCCTTTCTAATGTCTCCAACACCAATTGGTGCATTGACACTTTGATGATAAATTGTGTTAAAGTGGTGATATGTCCCTTATAAACAAATGAAATAAATACATACATACAAATAGATATTTGCGGTAAATTGGAACTATTTATTCATTTTTCAAATACTTATTGAACGCAGTCACCCTTAAAAGAGTGATTCTATGACATGACCCTTAAAATAATTAATTAGATTTTCTCTTATTTTGTCAGTGAAATTAGTTTTCCTATTCAAGTATTGTATTAATTGTTAATTCAAAGAAAAGATTGACAAATATCTAAAATATTTTTTTTAATTTATATAAGAATCACCATTTCTTTGAATTAAATCGGATATTCATTTATTCGTTATCATTTTTTTAAACCAAACGTCAAAATAATACCTTCATACATCATCACTACTGAATTTTCTGGACTAATTATCATTTGGCACACTATGCAGTTTGTGACCTGTTTAGCACGATATGCGGCGACCCCCGCTTCATCGGAGGTGACGGGAACACCTTCTACTTCCACGGACACAAGGATGAGAACTTCTGCCTTCTCTCAGATCCGAATCTTCACATAAACGCACATTTCATCGGAAAGCGCAACGCAGATATGAATCGTGACTTCACATGGGTCCAAGCTCTCGGCATCCTCTTCGGTGAGAACCACCGTCTCTACATCGGTGCAGAAAAGACCATGACATGGAATGACGACATTGATCGCCTCAAGATCACCTTTGACGAAAAGGAAATTATTATTCCAGCAGAAACCAATGAAAAATGGGTTTCTAATTCTACCTCCGCGCCGGCACTGAAAATCACACGAACAGCTCCAACGAATGGGATTATAATTGAATTGCAAGGAATATTTACCATCATGGCTAATGCGGTGCCTATTACCGAAGAAGACTCGAAGATCCACAATTACGGTGTCCAGCCTGATGATAGCCTTGCTCACTTTGACTTATCTTTCAAGTTCCACTCGCTCAGAAATACCGTTCATGGCGTGCTCGGCCAGACGTATAGGCCGAACTATGTGAATAAGATGGATGTTTCAAAGAAGATGCCTGTGATGGGTGGCGCGCCGAAGTTCTTATCTTCTTCTTTGTTCTCGGTTGATTGTGCAGTCGCACAGTTCGAGAAAAATAGCAATGATCTGGCGATAGATATGGTGAAAGAAATATGAAATATTTATCTTTTGTTAATATTAATATAAGAAATAAAATGGTAGAGAAATAATACTCTTACATCTAGAGAGTAAAATTTGAATTATAAACTAATTAAGTTATGACGAAATTGAATGCGTAATTTTAGTTAATTTTAATAAAGAACTGAATTGGTGTAAATCTCCATTGATTTAAATGGAGGCGTCTATGTTTGGAGTTAAAGTGTTAAACAACAAAATTTGTAAAAATAGACTCTCAAGTAAAGTATCCTTCACAGTAAAAGATATACTTAATAGTTGTTCTTGATTTCTTCGTAGGAACCTAAAAGGGTCATTTGTCCCCCTCAACCCCCAAATGCTGGAAAAAAAAAGTATTAAATGCATGTATTTTTTATAGTATAATTTAATCTCATTGTATTAAAATTGTATTTCGTCTAATTGCTCTGAGATTTTTAGTTCACAATTTAGTAATTTACAGATTCAAATAAAAAGTTATAATAAATTTAACAATCTGGCTTCTAGCTGTATTTTAACCAATGATAACGTGGTATTGGTTGGAAGAAAAGCCAGTTGCCCTTGACTATTAATTAAGGGGTTATATATTCGGTCACAAACTCAAAATAACACCATTAACGAGGTGATAAATGAACTGATTAGCATTATTAATTTATCGTTTAATTAAATTGATACGTCAATTAACATGTATTAATAATTTAATATTAACATATTATAAATTATTTACGTGTCAATTAAATGTATCAATTAATATTTAATTAAGTTAATTAAAAAGACTAAATAATATATTTAACTATTTTTTTGCCAACTCATCAAAATTGTTGGATGAGTTTGGGATGCAACTATATTTTCTCGTTAATTAATTAATTAAAGGGAAAAGCTATACTTATTTATTTAATTATAATCTTGATTGATTGATGGATTTGTTATGACTCATCACGCATAAGATGTTTCAAACTATGAATAGATTGGACCCCCAACAATACGTGACCAGCAATAATATATTTGTGCCATGTGTGATTGGGCAGTGTTTACTTGCTTTATTTCGGTAAGCCCGTCACTTTTGTGTTTACCACGTTATAAAAATTAATGTACACAAAAACATTGAGTTTATTAATTTAATAATTATGATTTGGTTGATTAAATTTATGTTAACACATCGGTTATTGTGAGAAGATAAAAAAGACAAATATAATTTTTCTAAGAATAGTGATATTCATTTCCTTACAATTCACCTATATGATTGATGTGCTAACATGTGCATTAATTGTAATGGTAAATCATGTATATTTTTATTTGGACAATTATATATAGGATGAGAGGAAATTAAATGTCAAATATTTCGCACATCATTAATGTATTTAATGTTTTATTATCCTTGTTTACCATTATCCATTTATAATTAAATTCAAATTTACTAATATGAAAAGTAAGTTATTGAGCTAGACTAATTAACCGTTTACCAAGTGTTAAACGGGAACATATGACTCGTTTGAAAAATAATTAATCAAAGTTAAATTTATAAATTTTGAAAAATAAATATTGGGCATAATTAATTCATCGTTTAACACGTGTTAAACATGTACACATGACTCATTTTTACCGGTTAACATGTGTTAAATGGATACATGGACTCATTTTCACCATTTCACACCTAAATTAGAGTTCGTTGAAAATTTACAAAATAAAACTATCATAAAAATTAACAAAAATATAAGAATGAAAATAGAAATAATAATTTCGCAAAAAATATTGAAGATAAACTAATTAAATAATTGATCAAAACAATATGATTTATCATGTGTAAAATTAAATATAAAAAATTAAATAAACCAAATTATTTTTTAAAATTTTGGTTTACCACCTAATAAATGTGGTTCATCACCTAATTAATACAATTTAACATTTAATGCATTTATTATTCGTTGCCACCACATCAATAGATCGAAGCAATTTTAAATGGGACAAGTATAATTTTTCTAAATCATAATAGGTGGCAAAAATATTAGAAAATAGTTTGATTTATTTAATATTTTTTCACACAATAAGCCATAATTATTTGAACAAATTTTTATTATTTATTTTCAATCTATCTGAAAAGCAAAGTATTTTCATTTGTATTTTGTAAATTTTTGAGAAATTTTTATTTTTGTTTATTTTTTATGATAGTTTTATTCATGTATATATGTTTAACACATGTTAAACGATGCGTTAATTCATCTCAATATTTTATTTTTCAAATTTATAAATTTAGATTTGATTAATTATGGACGGTGGTAAACAAACATATTAGAAAATATTAAATACAATAATGATGTGTTAAACAATGGATCTTTCTCCCTCTCTCATCATATATATGATGACAACAAATAAATGGTCATTGTTTACAATTAGCATTTAATTTGAATGCCGACGCATCAATTATTTTATTGGACTTAAAGGGGGATGTATATCATCGCTTTCAGTGAGGTGACATTTTGTCATTTAGTAATAGATGTAATGTTAAATGTATGGATAATAAATTAGTAAATTGACCCGATTTGACAATGCGAGTATGCATTTTTTTAGGTCGAAGTGCCTATCGAAATCCATTAAAAAATATTGTACAACAAATTATCAACTTACATATACAAAAAATAAAAAGTAAAAATTGATATTGTGCTAGCAACGTAAGATTCATTTATTGACTTCGTGAATTATGATTTGAACCAGTAGACTGAGTGT
The DNA here is from genome assembly GCA_946800325.1 of Luzula sylvatica. NCBI lineage: Eukaryota > Viridiplantae > Streptophyta > Magnoliopsida > Poales > Juncaceae > Luzula > Luzula sylvatica. The sequence goes on from OX326958.1 coordinate 45,144,990, forward strand.
TCTTAGTCGACGAGCGAAAATCCTATTGTTTATTTCCTTCCGCAAAACTCAACAATCTGTCATAGCTGCTCAATCATCTTTCTTGAGCACAATTCCCAAGGATTTTCTCCATCGTCGTCATTCTCTCAATAAGTGATTTCTCCCAAAATTAACCCAACCTCTTATTTTGCACGTTTCTTTGAGGCTCCTCATGAATCCACATCATCATTCTTATATTGATTATTAACCATTAGATTGTGTGATGTTGATTCATCATATGCATTAATATTATATTTGATAATTTAAGACATGCATTTTGTGTTATTATTTTTAAGTATTAATTTAAATCATTAGATGTAGTGATATGGTTTAATCTCAATCATTAATTTTTTGTTAGATTTTTTGAAGATCATATTTTGTGTAGTCATTTATGTGTTATTATTTTACACCATATTTTAAGCATTCTTAGAAAGCCACATCATCCTACATTAATGATGTGGCATATTATTATTGGTTAGAATCATATTATACCAAGTCTAATTAATTGTTTAACATTTCACATAAAATTATATGATCAAATGTGAATGCAATGGAATATGAAAAGTTTATATATGAAATACTATTAATTTAATATGTAATATTATAAAAAATACAACATATTAGTATTATTTTGGAAATTTAATTTTATAAACCCATCAAATATATTCATTTTATTTTTCTCTTTATTTTGACATCCATATTAGCATAGTTCATAAAGACCATTTTTCTTAATTTGAATTTGTAAATATATTATGTAAGAAAATACACATTTACATAATAGAATTTTTAAGTATTATATTTATTTTTTTACAAAATTATAACAATAAGAATCTCATATAATACTAAGTAGATTATATTTGTGTTTTTAAGCAAACAAAATTTTTTCAAAAAATAATAGAATTAAAAAAAGTTTATACATCTAAATAACTTTTTAAACTTATAAATATCTATCAAATTGTATTGTTATTTTGCAAAATGTAAAAAAAAAAAAAAAAATCATATGATATAAAATAATTTGTATTTATGTTAATTATAAATTAAATTTTGATATTATTTATTAAATTACTTCCACTATTAAGTTTTTATATTATTTTATATTTTCCATGGCATTTTGAATCAATAAAAATTATTACTATATATAATTAATAATGTGCTACTAAATATGTTGTATGATTCATTATTTTAATATTTGATATTGTATGAAATATTGTGAACAATGATATAATATTTGTTGTTACGTTTTTCGTAAAATTGTATTATATGTTATTATTATATAATATTATATAATTACACTAATATGGGTATTATTATTTGATTAAAAAAAAGATTTTTTGTTATCATAATGTAAAATAATTGTAAAACATATGAATAATCATAGATAAATGAATTCAAATAACTTTATTTTAAGATGATATTATTAATATTATCATACAAATATATAATTGTATTACAATGAAAAACATAATTTACATGCTCGCCGCGTAGTACGAGTATTCTCCTAGTTCTCTTACAAATTTAACATCTTAAATAGAATTTTTTTTTACATAGTCTATTTGCATAGGGACAAACGACAAACAAATAATGTGTATTTTCAAGGATTAATTCTCCATAAAGTTTGCAGTTATTGTTGTGATGTCAAATTCGTTTTCATACATTCTCCGTTGTGAGAGAATTATTTATGATGAGGAGCCACATGAATATCTTCACTTTCAATGGGTTATTTGTCTTCCATTCCAAATTACTCATATGTGTTGCATGACTATTAAAATTTTGTAAGCATAAGTTGTTGAGAAAAGATCACTTTGCGTCTATCTCCAATTTGGATGTGATGAATTATTAAAGATTGAATACGAGTAAAATATTCATTTAACAAGTGTATATTAATGAATATATGTTAAACAAGTATATAATATATAGTTAAAATGAATTCAATTTAACACATAAAACGTTTTAATTTAATAAATGTCTTTTTGTTATTTGTTTGGTCTACCAGTTGTCAGTTGTCGTTACATTAATAGAAAAGCTATTTAGAGAAGACAATTACCCATCAAGCTTTACCTGTTCATGCATTTAAAATTGCAACACATAACTAAATAAATAGTTTAGCTCAAAAAAAATTTATTAAATGGAAAAGATATTTTTATTCCTATTATTTGATGATAATAAACTCGTAACTTATGATATATTATAACGTGTACTCAACTACTTGGGTTATGGATAATAGAATCCAAGAGTTATATAGTTTATTGAGTAGTAATGTACATCCCTTAATACTCATCCCAAAAGAATCTTGACGGCATGAATATATTTTAACATCTTAAAAATTAACACATAACATGACTTAATATTATAATTTTTAATTTGATTATATTAATTTATGATTATAACCTCGTAACTTATGATATATTATAACGTGTACTCAACTACTTGGGTTATGGATAATAGAATCCAAGAATTATATAGTTTATTGAGTAGTAATGTACATCCCTTAATACTCCTCCCAAAAGAATCTTGACGGCATGAATATATTTTAACATCTTAAAAATTAACACATAACATGACTTAATATTATAATTTTTAATTTGATTATATTAATTTATGATTGAACATCCAATTAAAATGTCAAATCATAAATTAATGTGTTAATTTGTAAGACGTTAAACCAATTAAGAGAGTTCAGGGATATACATCACTGCACTTAATTTTTCCCATGGACTAAGTTCTTAAGTCCAAATCACAGAAATACAAACTAATGGACCATCTTTTTTCTTTAATTTGCAATTAACAAATTGATCGAATTCTTTTTACATTTCTTGTATACATAATTTGGCTAGCTAAAAGAAAACATATACTATCTTCTCTCTACTTTGGCCGGGATCCCACCCTTAAAAGAAGCTATTAGGCCCGGAGCAAACCTTGGCAAATCCCCATTTTTCAACGCCACCTCTAAATCAAATTCGCGTAAAATCGACACAATCACAGTCTTCATCTCGGTTATTGCCAATTCTCTCCCGAGGCATACTCTCATCCCGGCTTGAAACACCGGGTATTTAAACGGGCTTTCAGGCTCGAAAATCCCGTCTTTCTTTAGCCACCTCTCGGGCCGAAACTCCTCGCAATCAGGTCCCCATATGCTCTTCATTCTTGCCATCGCATATGGATGGTACGTTACTCTCGTACCTTTCGTGACTTTTGTTCCATCTGGCAGTTTGTCATCATCTGCGGAGAATTTCGAGTCGAAGAGAACTGGAGGAAAAAGTCGCATACTCTCGTGCAAAGCAGCATGCAAATAATGCATGGATTTCAGCTCACCCTGGCCGGGTTCATTATTCTTATTTTCAACGGCGAAGAGAGAGCGATCAATCTCTTCTCTTATGGCGATGAGGGTAGAAGGGCTTTTAGAAACGAGCAAGAAGAAAGCTGACAAACCTGATGCCACAGTGTCTCGTCCCGCCAATAAGAAGCTTACTACCACGTCTCGAAGGTACTTATGATCAATTCTGGTACCATCAGAAGTATCCAAGAATCGGGAAAGGAAGTCGTGGTTATTTCCAGGTCCGTATTTTAGGCGCTCGTTTATGACCGCATTTGCAAGTTCATTCACCATTTCTATAGCTTGTTTCAGCTCCCTTTCCGAACCAATGTTAAGAAACCGCTTAAGCTTCCAAACAAAGGGTGAAACTGAAGTGGCTCGCATAGCGGAAAGTTTTGACGCGGTGTCGAACGCCGCCACAAAATTCGATAATGGAGCGGACAGCTCGAGGCTTTCTGGGTGAAAACCGAAAGAAATTTTGCATATCGTTCTAAATGCAAACTCTCTGAAAACCTCTTGTAGATCGATCGTACCGTTTGTGGAAGATAGTAATGGTATAAGACGAGTTTTGATTTCCTCAGCGACCACGCTGAAAGCATGATTCCTGACAGACGCTCCCCCAAGCGCCATGCTGGCAGCCTTGCGTTGGCTGTGCCAAGCAGAACCATCAGCGGTGAAAATACCTTTGCCGAGTAAATCACCGAGTATCTCGGAAAATCGTTTCCCTTTTGGATAATTGTGAAAATTACTCTTCAGCATGTGCTCCACATTTGCGGGATTAGCAGTGATCACGTTGTTCAACACATGGATGTGAATCGTACCAGTAGGAGACTGACCGAGCAGATACGCGTACCAATCTGCGAGATTGGGGAATTCTGTAGACCAAGATCCAGTTATATATGCGGTGCATACCTTGCAATCGCAATGGCGGTTTCGCGAAATGTGTAATAATCTGAGGATTAGGGAAAAGAAAAGGAAAAGAGTTGTGAACGAGAAGAAAATGAGAGCAAAAGCTAATTGTATTGCCATGGCTTCCATTTTTGGGAGAAGAATGGTTGAGAGAGAGGAAGTCGAGTGGCAAATATATATAGTGTGTGGTGGAAATAAGACAGAAGAGTGATGGTGACAAAAAATGTTTTTTCTTTCTTTTCCAGTGAGGATAGTGGAAAAAAAGATAGCAAGACAAGAAATAATCAAATCCTGTTATCTTATGTCGACTTGATCAAATAGTGTACTGGACTTTTCAAAAACGTGGGTTAAATTAAAAATGCACGTGTAACATGTGATTCATGTATGTTTGAGTTGGAAAATCGATGCAACGATTGGCCGACTTGGAGACGCCGTAATATCCAGTTGTCTAACATGGTTTAATCAAATATCAAATTATCAAATTATCAACCAATCCTTCTCACCGAATCATTATTTGAGCGTTTTTATATGTCGGCCCTTTTTGTAGCCACGCCAAGATTCTCTCCGTAGCATATGATGTTTCATGTTTGTGTGCTATATAAAAGCAAAAAATAATGAGATGTTTGTGGAATTATTTATATTGGTAATTGGTAATTGGTTTTGTAACCATATGTATTAATCAGTACTGCAAATTGCATCGTTAAATGCTACACCGATATTGTTTAGTTTAGAGGCAAAACGCTGCACGCTGCAGTTTTGTAGCATGGTACATTTAAATAAAAATATTTTTAGATTAATTTATAAAAAACTAAAATGAATTTAATTAAAATCATTTCATGAAAAGTTTTAATAATTAAAAATATGTTTGGTTGATTAATAAACAAAAAAATCTCGTCTCTTATTTAGATTGAGATGTTTTGTCTTGTTGGAGATGCTTATTTTCATATATTTTTGAATTATTTTATTCGCTACGAATTACATCATTCGATATGGCTCTCGCAATAGCACACGCTACTCGCTATCGCTACGAAAAATAATCACTACGCGACGGACCGCTACACGCTATTTGCAACATTGATATTAATGTAATATAATATATATTTATTAATATATCATATTAATATAATATGATATAATATAATATATATTTCATTATAATAATATAGCTCTAACTAAGCATAATTATTGATGGGAACATTTTTGCATGTGATATAGTCTGGATGTGAAATTCGAAAAATAACTTTTTTTCTACAATATTTCAGAACTAATGCAAAATACATTTATAAAATCTGGTATGTCTATTAATTACCTAAAAAAACGTGTATTTGCGGGATTAATATAATTAAACAAAGATCATTGGATTTTAAATATAATTAAACAAAGATCATCGGATATAAAATCCAGGAATTTAAATTTGAATTAAGTACCGGATTTTTAAAATCAGGAGGTTGAACTGTTAAATAATAATAATTTAAATAATTATATTTAACTAACGAAAAATAGAATTTTAAAAATCCAGTGTTAGACAAAAAAAAAAAAGAACTCGGATTTTATAAATCCGTCCACTACTTTTTGGGTATCGGGTTCATAAAATCCGGTATTTTTATTTTTTTTAATTTTTTTTTTTGCCAATCCCACAATTATGTGCTCTTCATTTACAAATATACAAATAATATAATATATATTTAATATTATTATATTATTATTATGTAAGTTTGACTATAAATCCACGGTGAACAAATATGCTCATACACAAACATGAATAGGTAAAATTGGAGAGATTATCACAGAGTCAGAGACTAGAACTGTGAACAATTGTACTCGTACACATACGCAAACATGAATACAAACGCACACATACTCATACTCGAGTCACAATGACAAAATATTTCTTAAAAATCTAATTACACGGAATGTAATTATACTGAACTGAAGTCACGATGGCCAAAAATGGTATTCCATGTCTTGTTCAGAGAAAAACACACAAATTACTCAAATACACGGTGGCCAAATCTCATTCCAAGTCAAATTAGATTAGAGTGAAATATTAATGGAGTATTTTGTGTATCATGTACACATTGTATGAATTATAGGGTATATCAATTGTAGAGGAATTAGGTAGGGTCTTTCGACCAATCATATAATTGTTAGGTACGAAATTTTTAGTATAAATACGATCCCTTAAATTAAGGTACGATTTTTTTTATTAATTGTGTGATTTATAAATACGAGGTTTTGAACAAATTGGCAAAATAAACTCATGGATGGAGATTTTAAACTTAATAAACTCACAAATACCTGAAATTTTGATCTAATAGATGTAACATTTCGGACTAGTTTAGAGAACAAGACAAAGAAAAACTCACACATACCTGAGACGAAAAGAGGATTCAAAATGTCTGTTTGGGAAATATTAGCGCCAAAACGTTCGCGGTAAAATCTGACTCTAGTTTTTTGGGGAGCGGGATTTAAAGTTTCGGCTCGTCCTTAAAATTTGAGGTCATATAAATAGGGATGTCAATGGTGTGGATATTGCCCGAACCGACCCGAACCGTATCCGAAAAAATATCCGGATTCGAAAAAAATATCCGAATCCAAATGGATCCGGATATGGATCTGGTTGCTAATTTTAAGATCCGGAACCGGATTCGATATTCGGTTTTGGTGCGGGAACCGGATCCGTGTTCCGGATCCGGGTATTTTTAGGATCTGGATACTCGAAACTAGATTCGAGTATCCGAAATCGGATTCGGATACTCATATTATATATTATTTTTATGTCTTATATTTGATATTAGTTGAAAAAATATATACAAATTAATGATTTGTAAATGATTTAACTCACAATCGTAAAATTATTTTTAAATATAATCATATTTATCGTTCATGTCACAAATTATATATATTTATAACTAAAAAGTAAGTTACGTTATGATAACATAAGATCCGTTTTAATATCCGAAACAGAACCATATCCGTATCCGTATCCGACAATATCCGAACCGTATCCGTATCCGTTTATTATCCGAACCGTATCCGGATCCGACAATATGGATCTGGATCTGGTATGACCACTATCCGAACCGGATCCGAACCGTTGACGCCCCTACATATAAAGGTCCTTATAGAATGATTAATTTCTAGAAATTGAAATTGTGAAAAGCCAAATAATAGAATTGAATATAATATAAGATAATATATAAATATAGCATAAGAATTGAAATTGTGAAAAACCAAATAATAGAATAGAACATAATGTAAAATAAACATAACAATATATTAGGGGATAACATAACATAATATGATACATTATAATTTACAATTTTCATTAATATACTCTAAATCTTATCAATATTATTTTCAAGAGTTATCAGAAAATAACTACAAAATATTTAGCAAAATATTAAATTTTAATTTTTTTTGTATAAAAATAGTTTATAAATATCTTGACAAAAAATTCCCAAATCAAATCTTAAATAACATTGAATGCACAGATGTAAGCAAAAAAATCCAGAACCCGTTTTGAGTTCGTTTTTACAGTTTCATGATTTTATCTCGTCTGAGGCCAAACGAGTCGTCTCTGTCGGTAATAAAATTACACCACGCATACTTATAATTAGAGGCCTTCTACTGTGCTTTTTTATTTATGCCATCATTTCATGATGAGTCATCAATTAAAAATTAATCCACTAATTATCTTTATCAATTATCGATTAATTTATATTTGTTAATTTTTGAATATTTCTAATTAATTTTTAATTGGTAGGGACATTAATTACATATTAAAATTTTAATCATGGTTCTTAAACTCGCCCGAGATAAAAATAAAAAAAAAAAACTCGGCCGAGTTTGGACCGGATATATCGCCGGCCGAGTCTGATTTTTTTTTTTTTTTTTTTTTTTTTTTTAATAAAATGCCATATGCATCAAGACATAGAATAGTAAGAACTGATATGTGGTCGCACACAATTAAATGAGTTGGAAAAAAATCATTTTGAGGTCTGAAGTAGCGATGTTGCATGGAAAGAAATGAGTTTGAAGAAGATGAGTAAATATAAATAGGGAGTACAAGTGTTTGAGATCATTTGTAAAATTTGATTTAGAGATTTTTTATGTTTGTACTATTTATATTGCAAATGAAGTAATTATAAGAAAGATATTACAATTATGAGCACAAAATATCACAAAAGATATTATAATTATGAGTACATTTTTTATAAAAACCAGCTGTACATAGCCTTATTAGCATGTACAAAGCTAGTACCCAGCCAATGAAGAAGCATGTTGTAAGAAAGATTTTATAAATTATTATTTTCTCATAAAAAGATTTTGTGAAAGAAAAAGTACGTACATTCAAAAATTCAGGTAACTATTTGAGAACTTAGCATGTTTTAGATAAAGTTATTATCATAAAATTAAAATAACAAATTATAATTATTTTTCATGAATTTAATTTTAATTATTATAATTCAAATTTTAGTTATTATCATTTTCCAAAAATGTTATATATTTATTTAGTTTATAACATTTTTTTTATCAAAATCTGATTTTGTAAAGACAATGCACACATATAAATGCAATAAATATTTATATATTATTCTATTATTAAATATTATATTTTTGACACAAATTTATTTATTTTTGTTCAATCATTTTGTTCAAAAGTAATTTCTGATCTTATTCCAAATTTTGAAACTATGCTATGTATCATGTTATGTTCTAATTTGAATTTTTATTAAATGAATATATTCTTATGGTGTTTTTCAAATTTTCAAATATTTTTTTTATTTCTTTTTCCATTTTTTCTGATTTTTTTACTAACAGTCCGATTTTTTTTTCCGACTCGTCCGAGTCTGATCCGAGTCGACCGAGTCCCGAGTCGACGGAGCCGACCGAGTCCGAGTCCGAGTCCGATATTCAGAACCATGATTTTAACAACTATAAATTAATTATTAATTAAATTTGTTAATTAAAAAGTTAATTATTATTTGGTGACTCATCACGGATTGGTGGGAGAAATGGGGGACAAGAGTATAATTTACCAAATATTAAATAACCTGCATTTACCAAATATTAAATAATATATATGTAAATGTTATTAATGAGTAATTAATGTGAAGAATAAGCAAATTAAGAAATTTAAGACCAATTTACTGGGTGCATAACATCATTGTTCTCTGTCAGTGCGGTGCGACGCCAAGACTTCTTCCTCCTCTCCGGACTTCGAACTCTAACTAGTGCAGAAATGGAGAAACTAAAAAACCACGTAGCCAACCCTACTTCCGACAAGAAAACCCACAAAACCAAGAAAGGCGCCTCAAAGGAAAGCAACCTAACTCAAGTGCTCCTCGCTTGTGCCAAGTCCGGTGATGTCTCTTTTGCCCTCTCCACCTTCTCCGGCGCGGTCGCAGCTGGCCTCCGCCCGTCCTCAGTGCACTTCAATACCCTCTTCCACCTTCTCTCTTCTCAGAGTTTCCTTGATGAGACCCTTGTCACCACTGCCTTCAAACTGTTCGATGAAATGCTTTCGTATAGCATCCCTCCGAACGAGTCGACAATAACATCCATGGCTCGTATCGCTTGTCATAAACCCAATGGTGGAGATTCATCCTTCGATTTGGTAAAAACCATGAAGGACAGATTTGGAATTTTACCGAGGTTGAGAACCTACACGCCTTGTCTCAATTTCTTCTCTGAAAAATTGCATGCCAATAAAGTGTTTGAAGTAGAAGAACACATGAGTAACATGGGAATTTCGCCCGAAGAGAATGAGATAGGGAAGCTTCTAGAAGTTAGTTCGAGAACTGGGAATGCAGACAAGGTGTATGAGTATATGCAAAAGTTGAGAAGCCAGGCGTCAACAGTACAAAATACCACCTCGGAGATAATAGAGAGTTGGTTTGTTAGTGAAAAGGCGAGCGAGGTGGAGGAATCAGTAAATTGGGAAGAAGAGAAGGTTATGGATGAAATTTTCAAAAATGGTGGGGGGTATTTTGGACAAGGCTGGATTGGGAAGGGTAAATGGGTGGTGAAGAAGGGCAAAATTGGAATTAACGGGGTTTGTAATGGGTGTGGAGAGAAATTGAAGGCTGTGGATTTGGGGGAACTTGAGAGAGAAATGTTCATGGAGAAAGTGGCTAGTTTAGCAATTGAGAGGGAATGCAAGGCTAATTTCGTAAATTTCCAGGTTTTTTCATTTTCTTCCTAAATTTTTTCGGCACTTATTTATCACAAAATTGGGTTATATCAAGGCTTAATCATTTACTTGCAAAATTTAGGGTTGAATCTTTTGTATTTCCGTTCTTATTTATTGTAGGAATGGTTGGAAAAACACGATAATTATGAAGCAATAATTGATGGTGCAAACCTAGCATTTTATCAACAGAATTTCTCAGACGGTGGTTTCAGCCTCTCTCAGGTTTATTTATTTTTTTATTTTTTTATTAAGATTAGGGTTTAGGGTTTATGACCATAATATTCGAGCAGATCGATGCAGTTGTGAGAGAAATGAAAAAACGTCACAATGACAAATGGCCACTCATAGTGCTACACACGAGACGCGTGGTTGCGCTCACAGAAAATCCTGAAAATAGAAATATACTCGAAGCATGGAAAAGCGAAGGAGCTCTCTACACCACTCCAAGTGGATCCAATGACGATTGGTCAGTGCGTGTTTTTTCATTATGGTCCTTAATCTTTTTGAGAATTTAAAATTGTTTTTGTCGTAGGTATTGGTTGTATTCAGCAATAAGGCTCAAGGGTTTGTTAGTCACAAATGACGAAATGAGAGATCATGTTTTTGAGCTTTTGGGCTCTTCTTTATTCTCTAAGTGGAAAGAACGCCATCAAGTACGCCTCTCTCTCTCTCTCTCTCTCTCTCTCTGATGGAATTATATTTTTTTTACTTGATTTTATCATTTATTTTTGTTTATTTAATATCTAGGTTAAATACACATTTAGCAAAGGCGGTGTAGTTCTTACAATACCACCCCCGTATTCTTCAGTAATTCAGGTTTAATCCTCTTCATTTTTTTTTGTTTTTTCCTTCATATAATGAATATATTTTAACAATTTGTTCCTTTAATTTTGGTATTGTAGGAATCGGAGAAAGGATCATGGCACGTGCCAATTGAGGACAAATCGAAGAACGAAATAGATCGATCATGGCTATGTATTGCAAGACGGTGCGAACATAATAGTGATAGTGTCAAAAGCGATGAGTCATTGTTTTTGAACAATGGATCGATAATTGGTAAAAGAAAAGAAAGATCTTGATATCCATTTGTAACATTCATTTTATTTATTTTCATATTTATTGTTCCTCAGAATAAGTTATTGCTTGTAATTCTTCAGAGGAAATTAATAAGGTTATTCGAGGGAATTAGTGAAATTTAGGAATAATTTATTTGTTGTTTGTTTGTTGAATTTTGAAAATGTAACTTATTTTGTATTTTTAAATTATTGCTAATAATGTGGTTTTGTTTTTTATGTTTCGACCGAGAAATAATTCAAAGAGAGCTCTTTCCTTGTAAATTGCAATGTTCACAAATAATATAAAATAATAATAAACTAGCTATATGTTGCACATTATTCTTTTCTTTAAAAAAATTACTAAAAATCAACTCTAAGCTTCTTATCAATCTCTGAAAAATTATCGAAGAAAGAACAAAATATCTTGTATGCATTGTCTATATCTTCTTTCCCACATATCTCCCTCACACTACATTAGGAAAATAAATTAATGGCATTTTTTTCTTCTAAAATAGTTAATTAAATAAATATCAATTATTTATACGTACCTATGCATAGATAGTTGAGGTATCCCACAATCAACGGTACGTATACCAACATTAGAGGCGAGTATAGGCCCTATTGTCGAACCGCACCCCATATCATTTCTCACCACAAATTCCTACATCATCATCATCATTATTATATTATGATTAATATAAAATATATATTTATATGCATATAAAATAAAATAAAAATGTACCTGAATGGGGAGATTTTGTAATTGAGCGACTTGTTTGAAGAGAAAAGCCGTGATAGAACTCGTGGCATAACGCTGGTTCGCATTATGTTTTATCACAAGACCTTTCTGTAGACCGGGTCTATGGTGCTCCTCGTGCTTCTCCGAGAAGTTTGGGTGCACCCCGTGCGCCATGTCAGCAGATACTGCCAAAAAATGTTGTTACTACACCCAAATTATTGAATTTATATTTGTTATTAATTATCATACCAAGAAATGAAGAGCGAATAGCTCGATCGAAAGCATGTTCGCCAATGGATTGAGGCAACAAATTATCGACTATACGCCTTACCGATTGAAACATCGTCGTTGCACCGGCTCCTTGCGTCGAATTCGAACCAACCTAATATTAAACATTAAAATTATTTAATTTTAGGGTTTAGGGTTTGGAAAATATACGAATTAGCGAAAAGAGAACCTCTTCGTTGTCGAAAAAAGCGACCATTCTAATGGAAGTTTCGTTAGACAAATCATGAGACGAATCGATGAGAGATCTTAGAGCGCAATAACACGAAGCGAGATTATCGAGTCTACCCGAAAAAATAAATTCGTTTTTTAATCCGCCGAGAATACTCGGTTGCGTGTCACACACGTTTAATTCCATCTCCATAATTTCCTCGCTTTTGCATCCAATTTCCTCCGATAAAACCTACAATAAATTAACCGAAATTTACAAAAAAAGCCCCTAAATTGGAATAAATTGTTTTTTTAACAACATACATTCAAAAGGAGGGCATGATGAGGACTCTTTACAGAACTTGAATTCTCGAGGGATTTGGATTCCGAGTTTTCTTCGTGCTTCGTTGCAAGAAGAGGCACGAGATGAGTCTCCAAATTCGGTCTGAAACCTTCTGAATTCACTTTCCTGTACACGGAGATGGTCCATGAAACACCAACACAGTAAAGCAAAGAAATGGTTTACGTACCGATCAAGATGAATGGCGAGTGTCGGTACACGAAGCAAGGGTCTCTTGACTCTGACAAGTCTATGGGAGAATGACCCGTTTGAGTCCCTGAGAATGACCCGGCCCGCGAGACTCAAATCTCGGTCGAACCAGGTGTGCCACAGACCAGAACCGTAAGTTTGAACGTTTAGGGTTAAATAACCGCTTTTATTCGATGCGGATTTAGGTTTTAGTTTCAAACACGGACTGTCTGTATGAGCCGCGATTATGTTAAACCCATTTCCAGCTCTGTATCTGTGTATGTATGTATGTAAGAACAAAATTAATAAATATCAAATATACCCCTGTGAAACCGTGAAAGAAATAAGATGTACTTGTGACCAATTGCGAAAGCAATTAAGCAAGACATGTTGCGAGTGAAGAAATAGCGTCCACCTGGCTGAAGATCCCAATCATCGTTTTCGTTTAGTAATTTAAATCCAGCGGAAAGTAATTGCCTTTTTGCCTCAGCTGTGAATAGAAAACAAAAACATCAATTAGGGATTAATTTGCCGAATCGAAGAAGCCAAAGGTTTACCAGTGGCATGAAATTGGGTCCATGATTCATTCAAGTAATCCAATAAATCGCCCACAATTGATTGTTGCCCACTTTGTTTCTGTTCATCACTAGTGCTCTTATAAAAATTCAAGAAAAAATGAATAAAAACTTGTAATGAAAACAAAATTAGGAATTTAAATGCAATTTTAGATTTACGGGAGACGAGAAGGCATCCGAGCTGAAGCAGAGAAGTCTGGAGGAGGGCGAAGAGTTACACAGGCGGTGCCATGTTGCATACGAGATTGGTGGAATGGTAGAATGAAGCGAAGAACGGGGTTTGTGCAAGGCAAGACGAGGGGGCTTTAGAAACTGGAGGCCTCTTAGTGCCATTGTTATGATAAGCCAAACGAAGAATGAAAATAGCAGTGAGAGAGAGAGATTAGGAGAGGGACTTCGAAAAGAAAGATCAAAAATTTAAGTTATTAGCAAGAAAATACCTAATAACTCAGAAATAATATAAATAAATTTATTAATTTATCGAGTGTTATTTTTTAATTTAGCAGGTAATTTTTTTGGATATTAGAGAAAAAGATGCATATTTTATTTTTCGTTTAATGAATTTCGAGATACTTCGTTTGCAAAATGTTTATTTATGTATTTTATTTGGCATCTTCAAATCCTCCCAAATATTTTTTTACTAGATGCCATAAACAAAAAAATTGTGCGAGAACTTGAATTTACTTCCTCATATTGATGAAATTAGAAAGAAAAAAAAGCTCACTTTTGCCTCTGAACTGTACCAAAAAATACAAGTTGCCCCCCAAACTTTAATTTTGTTCATTTTACCTTCTGAATTCTCGATTTTGTTTACTTTTGCCCCTTCCATCATTTAACTGTCCAGTCAGCCGTTAAGTGATGACGTGGCAGTGTGAGATGGCAATTTTTAACAAAATTTTTAGATGACATGGCAAAATTTTGAATATAAAATTATACACACAAATTACATCCATTAACTAAATAATTAAATCCAAACCCATCATAACCCAAACCCAAACCCATTATTTTAACCCTCCCTCTCTCTCTCTCAACCCGACCCACCCCTTCTCTCTCTCTCTCTCTCTCTCTCTCTCTCTCTCTCTCGACGCTGCCATTGTCGGGCTCTCGCTCTCTCTCGCTCTTCCCTGTCTCGCACGAGGTCGCCAAGCTCACCTCTCTCTTTCTCTCGCTCTTTCACTGTGAGTATTATTTCCTGATTTCTCTCTCTCGTTTGATTTTTGGTGCTTTCAATTCAACCCTAATTCTGACTAAACCCTAATTGGTTCTTTATTTTTGTTGATCTCTCTCTCTCTCTCTCTCTCTCTCTCTCTCTCTCTCTCTCTCTCTTTTGATCCAGGGAGCTTTAATTTTAGCAAATTGGTGCTGAATTTGGCAAATTGGGGATTAATTAGGAATAGATATGGATGGTTCTTGTCAAATTAGGGATTAAATTTAGCAAATTAGGGTTCAAGGGCTTGGGGGTGGGGGGAGGGGGGTTGGGTCAGGACCAGGGGCGTGGGGGGAGGGGGGATTGTTGAAAGAAAATATGACTTAAGAATTAACTTGGAAGAATTTATATAAATAGGCAATTCTGCAGTCAGAATAAGGTTCGTTCGAACTAACTATATCAGTGCGTTCGAACGGACTTATTCGTGATAAACAGAAGTGGGTTCGTTCGAACGAACTATGTTAAGTTCGTTCGAACTGACCTGTTTCCTATATATATAAAGTTCTGATTCCGGAATTTGACCTAAGTTTTCTAGGGTTTTGAGCCGTCGTTTCTCTTCTTCTTCTTCCACAGAATTCAGATTAGATCTGAGAGATTGAGAGGGAGATTCGAGCAAGGATCTTGAGAGATTTAATCGTGACGGCGACTAGAACGGCGTTGGCGATTTCTGATCGGACGAAATCGAGGTGGACACGAGTAGAGGGATTGCACGAGCGATTCTTGGAGAAGGTTCACGGATTTGGAGAAGTAATCGACACGTACTAACTTGTACGAGGTAATTCTCTCCAACTCTTCCTTTTTCGTTGGTTTTAAGGCGTGATCCAGGGTAGAATTAGGTTACGCATGCGTGAATAATTCCGCTGCACACTATGATAATCGTGTGCGTAACCCTACAGTGGTATCAGAGCAATCGCTCGTTAAAACCATCGAAAATCAATGATTTAATTCGAATTTAGGAAATTTTAGAATTTTAGGGCTGAATTTCAGAAATTAGAAAAGCTGGCAGAATAGGGTTCGTTCGAACGAACTTGGAGTTGCGTTCGAACGAACTGGTCTGGTCGAACGAACCTAGTGTTCGGTTCGAACGGACTGATCTGTTCGAACGAGCTTGGAGTTGCGTTCGAACGGACCTAATGTTGAAATTTTTTTTTCTGACGTTTCTCGATCGAACTTGGTGTTGCGATCGTTCGAACAATTTTCTGGACAACCAATTTTTTTTCTGTCAAAAATGCCCAATAATTTTAAAATTTCCAATTTATAAATTCGATACGGTATAGCATATAGCCTAAAACGGGGATGATTATTTGTGTTGCTTGTAATGTGTGTTGTGTGGGGGCCGGTGAGCTTTCCAAATTGTATTTTATTTAATTATGTGGGGACCGGTGAGTCTTCCAAAGTTGTAATAAAATAAAATAGGTTTTGTTTTGAAGAAGGACCTTCAAGGCAAGACGACATGAAGACGACACGACACGAAGATTGGATCTTCACATGAAGTAATGAATCATCTTGGGTTTTAGGGTTGGGAATTTTAGGGTTTTATGATTGCTCATAAAACTAAAAGGCCTATATGCTATACCATAATTTTAATTTGTTATTGTGAATGAATAAAATAAATGATTTTAATAAAAAGTAAAATCCTCCCACGTAATTATCAAGTCTTATGTCTCCCTAAATGGAACCTTCTAAACTAGTGTTTGTTTATCTGTGTTGCATGGCCATAGTCTGGCACAGATTTACACGTGCGTAGCAAGGAAGGCATGCATTGATTAGGAATTGACGTGTTGCATGGCCATAGTCTGGCATGTCAATTCGCTGATTGAATGATATTCCATTTGTGGTTTGGACTTGACCAATTCACTAGCTAGGCTAGGGTTTGGGGCAAGGAGTGAGGTACACACACTCTGGTTTTGAGTTGGACTCAATACCGGACCTCACGAATAAAGCAAGAATCGTCTTGGAGATGATTGGAAACCGTCCTACCCGACGTGATGTATTTTTCAGTGGTTGACCATAGTCACCTTAGAAATACGTTAAATAGGGATCTTGTCCATTATGAGATTTAAGGTATCAAATCTCCGTTTCAATAGTGGGGGCTATTTGAAATGATAAAATAATGGGTATTTCAAGTTATTTCAAATGAATTTTAATATATGAAAGACCACGTTATTAATTAAATTATTTTTCAAAATTGTAGAACACATGGCTTTACCAAGTAATAACCGCTTTAGTTTGCGTCCCATTTTGGAAAGGGAACGAATGAACGGAAAGAACTTTCTCGACTGGCAGAGGAATCTGGGATTCATTCTGAAACAGGAAGGAAAGGCACATGTCTTGGAGACGCCTATCCCTCCTGTGCCAGGGGATACTGCAACTGAGGATGAGACATTCGAATATACGACCATGATGGACGATTCGAATGATGTCACATGCCTCTTGTTGGCTACTATGACTCCTGAATATCAAATCCAATTTGAGAAACAGGATGCATATGAGATTATGAAACAGCTCAGGGAGATGTTTCAGGTTCAAGCAAGGGTGGAGAAGTATCAAGCTCTTGGCAATGCGACGCAATGCAAGATGCAAGATGGTACGCCTGTTAACTCGCACCTTCTCAAGATGAAAGGATATTTCGATCATCTTGATAGGCTTGGCATCAAATTCGAGGTGGAGTTACAAACTGATTTGATCATGTTATCGCTGCCACCGAGTTTCGATTCGTTCATTTCGCATTTCCACATGTCAGACATGAAAAGGACCATTCCCCAGCTTATCGGAATGCTTAGAACATTCGAAGCTGACATGAAACCGCGGTACATGAAGTCTAGGACTTCGGAAGTATTGGTGGTTGAAGGGAAGAGTCCAAGCAAAGGGAACAAAAACAAGAAGAGGAAGGCAAAGGGCAACAAGGTTGCGCCTAAGTCTGTGGGCAAGAAAGCCAAGGATGACAAGAAGTATTTCCACTGCCTCAAGGAGGGGCATTGGAAGCGTGATTGCGAGATCTTCCTGAGGGAGAGCAAGCAAAAGATCGCTTCCTTGGACACACCGGCATCAGGTATTTTTGTTATCGAATCTTATTTCTTTACTTCATTATCATGGGTGTTGGACACTGGATGTGGGACTCGTATTTGTAATAATATGCAGGGCCTAAGAAGTAGAAGATCTTTGATTCGTGGCGAAGTTGATTTACGCGTCGGGAATGGAGCTAGAGTAGCAGCATTAGCCGAAGGGACGTATGATTTAACTTTGCCAAATGGACTTATTTTAGTTTTGGATAATTGTTGTTATGTACCTACTTTGAGTAGGAGTATTATTTCTGTTTCTAGACTTATTGCGGATGGATATGAATTAGTTATTGGTACTAATGATTGTTTTATTCGCAAGAATGGCATTTTCTTTAGTAATGTTCTAGTTGAAAATGGTCTATATGTCTTGGATTTAGATAAAAACAACAATAATCAGTCCATTTATAACATAAATACTACTCAAACTAATGAAACATACTCATGGCATTGTCGTCTCGGACATATAAACGAGAAACGCATTGCTAGACTCCAAAAGGATGGAGTGCTAGATTCTTTTGACTTAGAGTCAATAGAAAATTGCGAATCTTGTTTGATGGGTAAGATGACAAAGACACCTTTCTCCAAGAAAGGAGAAAGATCGAAAGATGTGTTGGCCCTCATACATTCCGATGTATGTGGACCGATGAGTGTCGAGGCTAGAAATGGGTATCGCTATTTCGTGACTTTTACTGACGATTATAGTAGATATGGATATCTATACTTAATGCGTCACAAAAGTGAAACTTTTGAGAAATTCAAAGAGTTTCAACACGAAGTAGAACTTCAACTGGGCAAGAAAGTAAAAGCCATTCGATCGGATCGAGGTGGTGAATACTTGAGTTATGAGTTTGAGGACTATCTTCGAGATTGTGGTATAGTATCACAATGGACTCCACCCGGTACACCCCAATGGAATGG
Organism: Luzula sylvatica; assembly: GCA_946800325.1. Classification (NCBI taxonomy): domain Eukaryota; kingdom Viridiplantae; phylum Streptophyta; class Magnoliopsida; order Poales; family Juncaceae; genus Luzula; species Luzula sylvatica. The sequence goes on from OX326958.1 coordinate 45,163,946, forward strand.
AGTATCCGAGAGGAGGAATCGGACCTTGTTGGACATGGTTCGCTCGATGATGAGTCGAACGGATTTGCCAAAGTCATTTTGGGGTTTCGCGCTTCAAACGGCCGCTCATATACTGAATAGAGTTCCGACCAAATCAGTTGACAAGACACCATATGAGATATGGCATGGCAAGGTGCCATCATTGTCTTATCTAAAGATTTGGGGTTGCGAGGCATACGTCAAAAGGTTATTGACGGAAAAACTCGAGCCAAGATCAGACAAGTGTTTATTTGTGGGGTATCCTCAAGAAACCAAAGGATACTACTTTTACTTGCCTAGCGAAAACAAGGTTTTCGTGGCTCGACGAGGACACTTCTTAGAGAAGGAATTCCTAGATCGTCAAGCCAGTGGGAGTAAAATTGATCTCGAAGAAATTCGAGAACCACAAAGTGAACAAGTTGATCTGGAACAAGATTCTGAGTTACCATTGGATGGTGAACCAGAATCTAGTACACAAGCTATACGTAGATCTAGTAGGAATCGTCAAGAACCTGAGAGATATGGATTTCTCATTAGTAATGACGATGATGAGTTGACTCTAGATGACGAGCCAACTTCCTACAAAGGTGCTATGTCTAGCCTGGATTCCTCGAAATGGTTCGGTTGACCCTTTCCGGTAATGCCACGTCGCCATGACGCCATGAAAACCGAGATCCAGTCCATGTATGATAATAAGGTTTGGAATCTTATTGATCTACCTAATGGTGCTAAGACCGTTGGGTGCAAATGGGTTTTCAAGAAGAAAACCGACATGGATGGTAATGTACACACTTTTAAAGCAAGACTGGTGGCGAAAGGTTTCAAGCAAATCCATGGTATAGACTATGATGAAACGTTTTCTCCAGTAGCCATGTTTAAAAGTATTCGCATTCTTCTAGCAATAGCTGCATATCACGATTATGAGATATGGCAGATGGATGTCAAAACCGCTTTCCTTAACGGGAACCTTACCGAGGATGTGTATATGACACAACCCGAGGGTTTTGTCGATCCAAAGAATACGAATAAAGTGTGCAAGCTTGTGAGATCCATTTATGGATTAAAGCAAGCATCTCGTGCGTGGAACATACGATTCGATGAGGTCATCGCAAAGTATGGTTTCATTCAAAATATCGAGGAACCTTGTGTATACAAGAAATTCAGTGGGAGTTCGGTCGTATTCCTCATCTTGTACGTGGACGACATCTTACTCATTGGAAATGACATCCCAATGCTTAACCAGGTTAAGGCATATTTGGATAGTCAATTCGCAATGAAGGATTTAGGAGAAGCCGCCTATATTTTAGGCGTGAAGATCTATAGAGATAGATCGAGGAGACTTCTCGGACTAAGTCAAAGTACATATATTGACAAAGTGATAACTAGATTTCACATGGAGCAATCCAAGAAAGGATTTCTGCCAATGTCACATGGCATTTCTCTCACAAAGGATCAGTGTCCTTCAACAGACGCTGAACGTGAGCGAATGAGTCGGATCCCATACGCTTCAGCTATAGGATCGATCATGTATGCCATGATATGTACTAGACCAGATGTCGCATATGCGTTGAGTGTGACTTCCCGCTATCAGTCTGATCCCGGGGAAGTTCACTGGTCCGCAGTCAAGAACATTCTTAAGTATCTCAGAATACTAAAGATATGTTTCTTGTCTATGGTGGTTCGGAAAGAGATCTGATTATCCAAGGATATACAGATGCTAGTTTCCAAACTTGCCCGGACGATTTCCAATCTCAAAGTGGTTATGTCTTCACGCTTAATGGCGGAGCTGTTGTTTGGAAAAGCTCCAAGCAGAAGACAGTGGCTGATTCTACAACTGAAGCGGAATACATCGCGGCTTCGGAAGCCGCAAAGGAGGCTGTCTGGCTACGACAGTTCGTGATGGAACTTGGCGTTGTGCCAAGCATCTCGGGTCCCATGGATGTATATTGTGACAATAACGGAGCGATAGCACAATCCAAGGAACCGCGAGCGCATCACAGGTCCAAGCATGTACTCCGGCGTTACCACTTGATTCGTGAGATTACGAAGAGAGGTGACGTGAGAATAATGAAGATACCTACTGATGATAGCGTGGCCGATCCATTTACGAAGCCACTATCACGTGCCAAGCACAGCATGCTAGGGCGATAGGATTGGGATATCTATCGCAGTGTTAGATTGGGTGTTTTATTTATGTTTCTTATTGTATAAGGGGATTTGATCTGCCTAGTGCAAGTGGGAGAACATTTATTATGCCCTAGGCGTGTTATTTGGATTGTATTTGTTTATGAGACAGATATTTATATTATTATTCTTCATATGACCTAAACCTTCATATTTCAAAAATTTTAAATAACAAGAAAGTGTGTGAGGTTATTCGATTATAATAATCGGATAGACCTTGAATTTTATTCTAGTTTAGTGCATCGAGTCAGTTGAGAATAATATGTTGCATGGCCATAGTCTGGCATATTGATTCGTCAATTGAATGATAGTAAAACCACTAAACGGAATGAATATAATTCTAAAACGTCCCTGGTGTATAAAGTTGTTCATAGGTTTGAACCAGGTAGTCCATTCAATGAATGGAGACTTTTACATACACTGGCATATTCGTAGATGAGATGATCAGGTTTTACTGATCTGGGACGGTAGCGTCGATTCTAGAATATGGATATACGCGGCGTTGTATATTGGACTGACCATTATATGAGTTTGTGACATGGTCAGAGTCATTGGAGACGAACTCATATCCAGATAGTGCGTTTTGGTTCTTCATACTTGAGTGGTCTCATGGATACCTAGTATGTGAAAAGGCAATGCTTTGATATAATTAACCCTACGCGTAACTGTGTAGCCGTGATTACTATTGAGTATTGTTTTTAGCATAGGCAAAGGATGTGAGGTTGCAAGATAGGAATTGTTCCTTTCTAACCTTGAAAAAGGATAGAGGGAGATATCTCTCGGGCCCCTCGATTGAATTGAGATTGATGAAATGCTTGGCCAAGCTCGATGGAACTCAGTAGAGTTCGCATTGTTATTATCAATCTAATTCTTATCGAGAAAGAGTATATCTGATCAAAAAGAAAAGAGGATGACTTGAAGTCTTAGGCTTCACCGTGACTCTTTTGATCGGAAGATATCGCGAACAAGAGGACTAGTAACACTTATCTGAGTTAGGCATGAAGATGTACTGCATCTTCATAAAGGTGTTCTCCACCTTTTTCGTGCTAATTCTGGGTAGGTATTAACGGCAGTCTAGTGCTCGCAATACCTTGTGGATTGATGCCATATCCACTGCCAGTCTTAGACGAACCTACACGGTCACACCAAGATTTCGTAATATATCGGATTCTCAAGATATTGCTCACCAATACGTTTGTTGGACAAACAAAATGGAATCACGTGAAATTAGATCTCACGACATATGTTGGACATATGGCCAAGTTGATTAAGTCTTAATCCAAGAGGGAGTTTGAAAGAAAATATGACTTAAGAATTAACTTGGAAGAATTTATATAAATAGGCAATTCTGCAGTCAGAATAAGGTTCGTTCGAACTAACTATATCAGTGCGTTCGAACTAACTATATCAGTGCGTTCGAACGGACTTATTCGTGATAAACAGAAGTGGGTTCGTTCGAACGAACATTTATGTGCGTTCGAACGAACTGGGTTCGTTCGAACGAACTATGTTAAGTTCGTTCGAACTGACCTGTTTCCTATATATATAAAGTTCTGATTCCGGAATTTGACCTAAGTTTTCTAGGGTTTTGAGCCGTCGTTTCTCTTCTTCTTCTTCCACAGAATTCAGATTAGATCTGAGAGATTGAGAGGGAGATTCGAGCAAGGATCTTGAGAGATTTAATCGTGACGGCGACTAGAACGGCGTTGGCGATTTCTGATCGGATGAAATCGAGGTGGACACGAGTAGAGGGATTGCACGAGCGATTCTTGGAGAAGGTTCACGGATTTGGAGAAGTAATCGACACGTACTAACTTGTACGAGGTAATTATCTCCAACTCTTCCTTTTTCATTGGTTTTAGGGCGTGATCCAGGGTAGAATTAGGTTACGCATGCGTGAATAATTCCGCTGCACACTATGATAATCGTGTGCGTAACCCTACAATTGTGTTGTTTAATTTAGACCTAGAGGGGGGTGAATAGGAAGTCCTACGGTCTAATTTTCGCGGTAATGAATACAATTACAATTTTGTGCGGAAGCGTAAATAAATTAGAGAAAGAAATACAATACCGAAACAAATAACACGCGATATTTGTTTACGGAGTTCGGTAGGTGGTTGCTTTGTAGCTTTAACTCACCGGCTACTTGCTCAATCGACCGACTCGATTAATTGCAAGTACCTACGTCTCCGGGATTCCCTTGCGCCTTTTCGGCTTTCGATTGAATACCCAACTCAAACAATTACAAGGATTGCCTTGATCGATTTACACGAATTTATCGATCAATGGCGGGTTTTACAATTAGTAACTAGCCTATTACAATTTACTACTAACGAACTAGTCGTGATCGGTCACGCAAGTTGGGAATCGTTTAGTAGTGGATTCGAAATTGGATCTAATAATCTCTAAGAATGTTTAGATGATTAAGCTCAAGATTTAAAGCTAGGATTCTCTCTTTTGATTGGGAAAATATATTGGTTGAGATGATGAGAGAGAATGAGGGAAGGGTTCTATTTATAGAACACATAGACCCTTCCCTTATCTTGTTTTTTCTGCACAGTCCGATATAACGGACATGTAGTCCGTTACAACGGACCAAAAGTCAAACTTGCCGTTACAGCCAATATATTAGAATTTTTCATAGTCCGTTACAACGGAAATAAGGTCCGTTATAACGGAGTTCATGAATTAAGAGTTCGTTATAACGAACTACACAGTCCGTTACAACGGACGTTCAACTATGACCTCACTTCAGGTTTGTTTTATATATCCGTTATAACGGAGTTCATTCCGTTACAACGGTTGGTGTTTGTCCGTTACAACGGATTGGTGATTCCGTTGCAACGGACAATGAGTAATATTTGGTATACTGAAGTGAGTTCAATATCCGTTACAACGGACATAATAGTCCGTTACAACGGACATAGTTATGTGGCTTTCTTCAAGTTTGGATTTAATTAGCGTTATAACGGTAATACTTACGTTACAACGTTTTGGATGTGTCCGTTATAACGGACCGGTTAATCCGTTATAACGGACTAAACTGTGTTTGCCATTCTTGAATCAGGATGAGTATGTCCGTTACAACGGACAATGAGTTCCGTCATAACGGACATCCTACTGTCAGCCTTATTTTCTATTTCATCATTTTGATGGATTTCGAATATATTTCTTTGACTAATTTTGAGCTTAATAGTTCATAAACAAGTTTAGGGATACATATAAGTTGTTTTGGTGATTTGTATGATTTCCCAACTTGCGGAATCTTCTATGTCTTGATGTCTTCACTTGATTATGCGTTTTAGTGCCATCGTTTCTTAATCATCTTGACTTCCGACGTCTTAATTCTTCTTTTGATCCTTTTGTGGGTTATGTCTTCTATCCCTATAAATGTCACTCTCGCAAATAGATTAGTGGTATCGACATTATTTTGAGATAATCAAACCCTAGAAAATTTGAACCAACAGGTTGGGTCGGGGGGGGGGGGGGGGGGGGGGGGGGGTTGTTCTGGCGAGGGATATGGGTCAGGGGAGTCTGGTGGGGGGAGGGGGGTTGTAAAAATTTAGGCTTTCAATTCATAGTTTTACTTTCTCTCTATTTTACATGTATATATTGTAAATATGTTTTATATATATTATAGTTCCATCATCCATGAACTTTAGTCTAACTCCATTTTCTTTAAAAAGAAGATAGTCATATTGCATGAATTTTTATTCAAACTCCACAAAAAATAAATAATATACACCATCAAATTTATACAATGAAATACAACAACGTGCTCATTGCAAATTCAAATCATACTCATACAATACTTTCCTCAATTTACACGCAAAATTTGTAAAACACAAAACTCGTCCATGCTAATTCAAATCAAACAAATCCAGAAAAACATTAAACACGACCAAGAAAACTATTGGAAAATCTCTCAAACTTTTTTAACCGAGAAGCCGAGAATAAATTCTTTGATCTCGTCATTCGATCTGTCCAAAGCAGTCCTTCCTTCCGAATCTTTCACGTCAAATTTTGCCCCCGCTCTTAATACCTCTTCGATTTTGGCCAACTCCAATTCTGTTGCTGCGAGCATTCCCATATAATTGAAATACTACAACAATAAAGCACAAATTTAGTGATTCAATTTTGTTCATAATTTAGTGATTCTCCAAGAATTTTATCCTAATTTTCTACAAAACAAAAACAAGAACAGAACTTTTGAATACCTGTTCAACATCGTCTCTGCTCTGGCTTCCATAAATGCCAGCTCCCTCGCTGAAAATCGCTGAAAAATAGCCTGAAATTGGACAAAAAAAACCCTAATTTGCTGAAATTGGACAAAAAAAACCCTAATTTGCTGAAATTAACCATAATTAGACTTAAAAAACCCTAATTTGCTCAAAATTAACCCTTATTTGCTGTTTTTTTGCTGAAAATAACCTAAAATTGCACTAAAAACCCAAATTTCAGAAATTAGTCAAGAGAAAGAGAGAGATGAGTCGACATCTCGAGAGAGAGAGAGAGAGAGAGAGAGAGAGAGAGAGAGAGAGAGAGCTGCGAGAGGAGAGAGAAGAGGCGAGCGAGAGAGAGAGAGAGTGGAGCTAACCTGATAGTCCAGAGAGAGCGAGAGCGCGAGAGAGAGAGGGAGTGGAGCTTGCTTGACGCTGGCGACAATGGCGACGGGGTGAGAGCTTCACGCTGGCGAGACGAGAGCGAGCGTCAATGGAGCTGTGAGAGAGAGAGAGAGAGAGAGAGAGAGAGAGAGAGAGAGAGAGAGAGAGAGAGACGGGGTGAGAGAGGGGTTAAAATTAGGTTAATGGGTTTGGGTTTAATTAGTGATTAATGAATCTAATTAAATGAGTTAATGGATGTGTAATTTTTTAATTTAAATTTTGCCATGTCATCAATACAATCATCTAAAAATTGCCACGTCACGCTGCCACGTCATCACTTAACTGCTGACTGGGCAGTTAACTGACGGAAGGGACAAAAGTGAGCAAAATCGAGAATTCAGGGGGCAAAATGAACAAAATTAAAATTTGGGGGCAACTTGCACTTTTTTGTATAGTTCAGGGAGCAAAATCGAGCTTTTTTCATGAAATTACGACGCCGAACTACTTGATCTTGCGATTATTTTAATTATTTTTAGCAATAAAAATGATTTACTATTTCTTTTATGATGATAATGATTTTGTCCATATTTCATCCTAGAAATTTTATAACATAGTTAGATCCTTTGAATTATATATATATTTCCTCACCGGAAACTAAATCAGTCAATTAATCAATGATCGGAAAAAAAAATTAACATTAACATCTTAAAAACAGACAACAAAATTATAATTTTCGCCCATTACTCAGGAAAATGTTATTTAAAAAAAAAGAACAAAACGTTATATTTGCAAATTGTATAAAGAAAAGAAGATTATTAAAAAAGAAAATCGGGGTTTGATGTTTATGATTTTTTAATTATTATGTTTGATTTGGGATTTATGTTTTTTCGTGACAAACATCAAAGTTTTTGTTCAACTCTTTGTAATTAATTCAGTATTTTGACCACCTTTATTATTATTATTATTACAAATTTTTTTTTTTACAATAATTTATATTTCAGTTTAATTAATAATTAATTTTATTAATTCTCCTTTGAACAACATAAAAATAAAATATGGGCACATTGATCAACAAATATTAACACTTTCAAGTGGGCAAAACAAAAAATCATTTCACATATGAACAGAAATCTAATATGTGAAAGACTTGTTCAAAATATTCCTAAAAATTTGGGGATCTTTCTCACGTTACCAGGTAAGTAACTAAGTATGATATTTTTCACTTTTAGAAGGGTATACCGTATACATGATATTTCAATGTTTTACGGGGCCCTTCTTCGAAAGAGTTCTGAGTTCTCTCGTCTTCTCGCTCTCGCTCTCTCCCAGTTCCTCCCCTCCCATGTCAAATGCCTCCGAGTACTTATCGGGATACGCAGCAGTTTCAGCATGTGCCGCCATGGCCGTATTCTATGTGGCGGTGCTGTACGCGCCCACCGTCCTGCTACGTATGCCCCCGCCCATCTCGATCGACGAGTTCTTTCTCCGCCGGTTCGTCTGTGCCGGCATTTCCACTGCCGCGTCTCTGGTTGCCACTGCAGCTCTGCTCAGAGTAATCAATAAAACTACCTTTGATATTTTGGAATTTACCCATTTTATTTTGGACCTTATATATGAATAATACAATGTTTAAATACTCAAAATCATTTCTTGAATTTCTGTAACAGCTTGATAAATTGAAGGATATATCAGAAATATTGAGCATCTTCGGGCTCAGAACTGATAATTTTGTACATTGCTTAATCCTTTTTGGTTTTTATCAAACTATATACATGGTAATTATCTATTTTATGAGGGATCTATATGAAATTACGTCCCTTTTGTTTATGCAGTGGCAAGCCGTGTCGATTCCTCTATTATTAACCTCTTCAGTGTACGCTGGTTCATTTGTGTCCAAATTGACGAAGCTTCTAGAAGGAATGAGGCACTGCGGCGAAGAACCTTCTAGAAGGGATTATTCTGTTAAGAACCTTCTAGAAGGAATTGGGAGCTCTGTTCGAAATGTCATGTTGTGGCGTAGCTTTGTTGTAGTAAGCCTCTTTATATTGTTTTTTTTTTTTTTTGAAATATTTCAAAATTAGAAGGAGATTTTTGATATTTAATTAAATGAGCAGGCACCAATTACAGAGGAGGTGGTATTTAGGGCTTGCATGATTCCTCTTCTTCTTTGTGGAGGCTTCAAAATTTACAAAATCATATTTTTCTCCCCAATTTTCTTCAGTTTAGGTACCTGCTAATTTAATCAAAGCCCCTACAATTTTGAAAATTGCAAAAAGAAACTATATTTATTTTATTTTTTATTTTTGCAGCACATTTGAATCATTTTAAGGAGCTATATTCACAAGGATACAGTTTTTCTAGAGCACTCCTTGTCGTAGGTAAACAAAAATTATTCTTAAACTAAACGTAATTATCATAAATTAATTTAAAATCTCAAATTCAGTGTTAAATCATGTAATAAATTAATTTCTGAAATTCAGGGCTCCAATTAGGTTATACTGTTATGTTTGGTTGGTACGCTTCTTTTTTATTCATTCGAACAGGTCCGTACCATTCTTTCGTTTATTATTTAATTGCTACTTATATTTTACATTTTTTTAAAATGCGAGTAATAATGTTTTTTCAGGGAATTTATTATCACCAATTATTGCGCATATTTTTTGCAACTTTATGGACCTACCTGTTTTATTTGCTCGTCGCACGAGAGGTATTTATAATTTTCAAGCTAAATTAGAGTTAAAGATTATTATGACATTTACAATGACCCCCCTGAATTTTGTAGGAATTGCAACATTGGCATTTCTTGCGGGTACTTTATGTTTCTTTTGGTTTCTTTTTCCTGCTACAAATCCATCTTTGTATAATAACTATAACCAATGTAAATGTTGGTATGCATATTGTATTTGATCCAATAAATTCCAAATTGAAATAAAAATAAATTCATACAGTACATTAAACTACAAATTAATAAAAAGTAAAACACACGAAGCAATCCACATTAAAATATAAATTATTATTCTGTCGCTCAATTTATTTCAAGAAAACTAAAAATTCAACCCTTCAAAATGGCTAGATTTATTTAGGAAGTCCGGTTAGAGGATCAATTAGGGTTTCGTCGGTAAGCACTGTGGGTCCCCTCCCAACCTTGGTACAAATGAAGTAACTGACTTCTCCAGTGAATTTCTGAACTGGAGATCTCCCTTTATTCTCGGAAGGTTGTTCTAGGGTTTCTATATCCTCCATGCTTTTCACGCCCGCATCCTCTAATATTGATTTATCACCTACCACATAACTAAAAAAAGGATTTTTTTTGGTAAAATTTCTCAAAATACAGAAAATTGAGGGACTAAAATGAAAAAGTGATGGTAATGTACCTGGACAAATCAGTATCTTTATTGGGGGGAAATTGGAAAAGAAGTCTTTGCATAAGAAGAGAAGCGGTTTTGCGATTTTTTGAAATCAATACTGCATTTGGACCCGCATCGAATGTATATGCAACCTGCATTTAATTTTATCAATTTTAAATAAATATTTATTTAGTGATATATAAATAAACCCTAAACCCTAAAGTGATCAATGTACCTGAGGTGTTTCTTCGGAACGGTTCCACCTCTCTACCAGATTAATAATCCTATAAAACAAACCAAACATAAATATTTACAATATATATATATATATATATATATATATATATAAATAACATTAAATAATTTAAATATGGTACCGAAGTACCTGTGAGAGGTATCGTTCATGTAGAAAATAGGGGGACTCGTATCCAAGCAAACCGCATGGAATTGGTTACTATCCATGCAAGATAATTTCGCAAAGGATTCGAAATCCTGGTTTTGAATTGCCTCTTCCATTTTAATTATTCGGCCCGGTACCACATTCTAATGAAAAAATAAAACAAAAAGGATAATTTTATTTATTTATTTTAAAAAATAATCTAAAAAAAAAAAAGTTAAGAGACCTTGGCACGGTGTTCGAGAAGGGCACTTGTTTCGACACTCTCTCTCATGCCACTCGTACTGCTAGTCTCCTTTTGTTTCGAACTCACCTAATTAACACGAGAACAACATTAAAATAAAATCGGAATTTATAAAAATAGAAAAAATACAAGGGCCAAATTGCAAAATGTGAACGTACCACAGCTATGATAATGACAAGATCGTTCCAGTGACTCTCATCAGCCAATTGAATCGCACGACTATCGCTCCCATTGTCTTTCTGTGTAGTCGAAAAAATAAGGAAATTAGAAAGTAAATATAGGGCCTTTTTTATAATATTTTCTATTCCAAATTTAAGGGGTTTATTTCTGAAATGATTATATATTACATTTCCCATGGTCCATTTGACGAATCCACCGTACAAACTACGGCATGCACTCCCTGATCCTTGCCTATTATCAATTTTTAGTAAAAATGAAATAAAATTAAAAATCAGGAGAATAATAAAACTGAATTATATAGGGTTGTAAGTGTAAAGTTACGAACTTACCTGGCAATGGAGGAGATTTGGCTCAGATCGTCCTTGACATTCATCAGATTCGCAAGTGTAAACACTGTGAACTCAAATAAACCAAATAAATATTACGGTTCCGAACCAGTGAGAATTCTGTACCGACGAAAGTCACGTACCGAGACAAGCAAAACCGGCAGCAGAAGAGGCGAGACCCGCAGCGGTGGGGAAATTATTGAAGGACGAAATGTGGACGTGTAATTTGAGCCAATCTTCCTTTTTAATTTCGATTCCCTTTTTCTCGTCTGAAACTTCGCTCGCTCGGCTTCTTATCTCTCTCAAGCACTTTTGGTACCTCTCTCCTTCCAACGACATCTCCTAAAATCATCACAAATAAGAAATCAAAATTACAAATTGCCACATAAATTCAATCAGTTCGATTTTGAAATTGAATACAATTCCCATCAAAGGAAAGAAATGTAACCTTGCCATTGAGCCACATACGGTCACGATCGAATTTAGGGCTGACGGCGGCAGTTGTAGTAGCAGAGAGATGATACGGATCCAGTGTGAGACTAATACTGTCGTTGATGGGAAGAATAAGCTCTTCGTCTCGCTTGCCCCAGTATTTGATCACCGCTATGTTGGTCGGAGACCTTCCCGTCGCCATTAGCATCCATTCCGATGGTTTGTCCTCCATTACGTCTCCGTTGGAACTTGGATCGATTAACAGGGCGGAGATATCAGAGTGAAGTAGAAGAGAGGGAATAAGATGAGCGAAAAAAATAAAAAAGGTCAGTTCTTTTTTGTCTGGAACCAAAAAAACAGTAATGACAGATTATGAAAGAAATATTGAATTGTATTGTAATACAAGACATGGGTCCACGTTTGATGTATATATACTGTGGTATATTTAATATACTATATTTGTTATTTCGATATACTATAATAATGACGGTTCTGGAACGAAATTATCAGGAGGATAATTCAATTATAAAAAATAATTCAAAATATTTTGGGGAGGCTTTTTTATATAAATTTCGGTTTTAAATTTTAATTAAAAAATACAATGATAAATTATTACATATATATTATTTTTTTAAAAATTTAGGAAAATCGATGCCACCTAGACCTAGCCCTTTCAGATCAGTTCTCTGACTATGATGGCTATTAACAATTTATAATTTATAATTTATAATAGAATGGTGATAAATATAAATACCTATAAATTATTACTTTCTTAAAAATGATGACAAGTTTATACTACTTAAATGGTAACAATCAATCAAATCTATTTAATTAACAAAGAAATATTTTGTCCAGTATTTACATTCAATTAAAAAACCATTCAAAAAAAAAAAATACATTCAATTAAAAAAAAATCAAATAGAGAGAGATTGGAGCCCTTCGGACTTGTTCGGCAACACAATGAATAGAGGAATATCGGAATAGAGAATAGTGTATATTCAACTTTATTTCAATAGCGTTCGATGATATTAATGGAATAAAATTATTGGTTTAAAGATATAAATAATAACTAATGACCAAACTACCCTTGTTTATAATTTAACAAGTTAAAAAACTTAAAACAAGTACCATAACAATAAAATGAAGATGAACTATTTTAATTAATTAAAACAAGTACCATCATAGTAAAAAAAAACGGCTCAAATTGTAGTTTCATTTGAACTATTCATTGGAGGAAAAAGATATAATATATAAATATATATAGGAGATGGTTCCGTTGAGATCTTATTTCGAGTCATTATTTTGAGTCCGAATATGAGCCATTGATTCGATCGTGATGAGTGGCTGAGATTTATTCCTAAATATAACATTTGCATCCTAATTAATTTTTCTGGTCAAATAAATAACCTGCCCGGATTACATGACCTGGCTCCACATGTTTACAACATAGTATTTCCATTTATTATTTTTCCTTGTTTGCAACACATTGTTTCCATTTATACATGCACGCACATATTTTTGCTCAAAACTATTGAGTTATTATTCTCTTGTCTGCACTCTGCAAGTCTGCATAGTAAAGATTATGCAGAGGTTATTTCACCTATCTTTCTTCCTCCACTGAATATTTTTATCGATCAATTAACCAAGATTCAAGTAAACTCTCTCACCTGGCGAGGAGGAGGAAAACTAGAGTTATTTTATTTTTATGTTTTCAACTTATTTGAATGTTGTTGATGTTTTAAGAATATTGTTGAGAATTTTGGACAAGTAAAAACAAGAATCTATATTTTTGTTGGAAGAATTACTCGAGTGAGTGAATGTATTTGATTGAATGTGGTTCACTTTTTGTTCGGTACTGACTGGTACAAAACTAAATATCATTTGTTAAAAACAAAATTAAGATTTCATTTTATGTTCATTGGTCTAATTTTGGTCGAGTTATCTTGAACCATCATTTACTTTTTGGCCGAGTTATATGGAACATCGTTATAGAAATCATTAGAAAATATTTTAACATAGCAAGTTATGTTCACCAAAATCTGTACAAGTAACTAAATACTCAATCTCAAACAAGAATACCAATTAACTTAAACCCTATTATTATTCACAAGTTTGCAATGCATATTCAAAAGATTGTCGACATTACAAGACTAACAATTTTACAAGACTAACAAATTTACAGTTCAATCTCTCAATTTAAAATGCATCACAAGATTGTCGACATGTGTTCGATTCTCGTCATGTGCACCCATTCTCGTCTGATTCTAACTTCTACATACCTGCAAATCATAAAATATTCAATCCCTAGAAAGTAGAAATAGAGTATTTTACTCTTATTATAGACCATAATCTTATTGTACATACTTAAATCCAAGTATCATTTTCTCTTGACATAAACTAAGTGAAACAAAATCATAATAATTTCTCCCCTGATTAACCAATCTGCATTAAGAACAAGCAAAATTTAAACATTTGGTTTTACATTTCCTTAACCGAATAAATGGAGAAGCTCATAATTAAAAAAATGATTAAAGTAGTATCCTTTAGAGATTTGAGGGTATGGGTCCTGAAAAGTTGTTACTAGGAAAATCCAAACCCATTAAGCTAGTCAGACCACGACTTTAGGCCTGAATGAAAGCCAATCAGACCCGTATTAGATAATCTCACATTCAAAGCTCGATTTCAATTTCATTCGAGCTAACAATGCCATTGAATTAACTTGCAAATAAATTTTTCTTGCAGCCTTGCCACGCAAGCCTTGAATGAATCAATCTACAAAAATGATACAAAATCATATGAAATTCATGAATCAATCTACAAAAATGTGATAATATAAGTTAAAATCCTTAACTGAATAAACTAGCTCAGACTCCATTTCAACACCCCCAAATCCACTTCAATTACATTTAACGTGTCCAAGTTACACAGAAATTAAACCTCAGCTTTTCTCCCATTACATATCCTCTAAACCCAAAATCACGGATTCAGTGAATTTCGTGATATGAGTCATATGACATCCGACAACAATCCAAAAACAATCACAATTAACTTCAATCCTTTTCAATTAACCGGAATTAAGCCTAAACTACTTTGAATTATAGAAACTCTAAACCCAAAACAAGAAAATCGGTGAAACCTTAAAATCAGAGAAGGTTACTTCACAATTTCAGTAGTGATCGGTCTTCTGTAGCCTTTCACTTCACTTCTTTACTCGACAGATCACAATAGAGATTTATGGCGACACGTCGAGTTCTTTGAATAGGTCATTGTTGGTACCAGTAGCCGCTTTTAATGGGTCGTTGGAGGTCTCCATTCATGGCGAGGTCTCGATAAAGTCTGTGCGAGAGGGAGAGAAGAGTTATGGCAAGCGTTAAAGTTTGGAAAGAGGCATAATGATCTTTGGGCAGATTTGGGCAGATGTGTAATGATCTTTGGGCAGCTTTTGTTTACAAGAAATCTCATCCGTTAATTAAATTCAGATGGAGGGTTTAGATACGGACTCAAAATAAGGACTCGAAACAAGATCTCAACGAAACCGGCCCCCTATATATATATAGAGTGAGCCTATTTAGCTTGTACAAGCAAACCTCAATTTTTGATTGTAACTTTTACATCGTCCGATTTGTTTTTAGATTTGTGCGGATTAACTCTCCGTCTGATCCTTCTTCCTCCGTTTCTTTCTCTCTCTTTCACGTTCCCAACGAAAGCCTTCATTTATTCATAAAAAAGTCCTCTCTCTTCTCCCTCTCGGGGACCATATTCTCAATTCTCACCCAACCTGGTCACGAGCTCCACAAAAATAAAGGTATTTCCATGTGAGAAACGAAGGTTTTCTTCATCTCTCACTCACGCAATCTATCGCCTCATAAGACTTCACAGAGAAAAAAATTTCCTGGTTCGTTTTTCTTAAGAGTTTATTCACTTTAGTTAATTCTCTAGTTTTCTCTTAATTTCTCGAGCTTTTCAGTTGGAGTATTTGTTGCCCGTTATTTTCTCGAGTTTTCTCTTGATATGAATGTATTTAGGGTTGGAATCAGGGTTTTAGGGTTCAATGTGAGTTTGAATGTGTCTAGGATTGGGCTGATGTTTGGATATAATTGTCTTTTATATGTGTATGCGTTTTGAAATTAGTATTGAATTGGTCAAGAATAAAACTGAATTAGCTATCATTTTTTTATATATGGATCTATGTTGTATAGTGGTTTCTATTGTTTCTAGTTTGCAGATTTGCGGACTTGGGAGTCCCTCTGAGAATGGGTGTTCAACTTTTGAGATTTTTTCAATGTGAAGCTTTTTCGCACCACAATCATTTTATTCTTGTCAAAAAGAGAGAAGGCCTGGGCCCTGGCACTCAGTTTGTATAACAGTAGTTTTTTTTAAAAAAATATTGGCATAACGCAAAATTTGCCCGATAATTATTTACTGAAGATACATTAATATGAAAATTAATTTCCAGATTTTTTTCATAATAAACAAGCATGAGGCGGTGAATTTAAACGAATTTAAATGTAATGGATGCGAGCTTCGCACCCCAGATCGAGGAATTGCAATATTTGGAGCTGGACTTGTTTGTGATGTATAATTGTATATGAAAGTTGGATTAAGGTTAGGGTTGCGATTCATATGAAAGATTTGTGTCGGTTAGGGTTTAGAATTGTAATGGATGAGTTTGTATAAATTAAATGTTTTTGAATTCTATTGAAATCCACTAAAACTAGAATACCAGCTTCAATCTGACAAAAGTGTGCACATATCTTTTCTTCTTATAATCGGTTCCAATTAGCCAACAAATTAGCAACAAATAGCCTCGCTAAAAAGCTCGAGAAATTGAGAAAAAATTAAATTAAGAGAAAACTCGAGAATTAAGTAGAGTGAATCAACTCTCAGAAAAGCAAACCTGGAAACTTTTGTCTCTGCGAGGTCTTATGAGACGATAGATTGCGCGAGCGAGAGATGAAGAAAGCCTTCGTTTCTTTCATGTAAAGCCCTATCTTTCTTAGCAACTCTTGAGTAGGGTGGGTGAGAGAACTGAGAAAATAGTCCATGAGAGGGAGTAGACTAAGAAAAAGGACTTCGTTTATGAATAAAGGAAGGCTTTCGTTGGGAACGTGAAAGAGAGAGAAAGAAACGGAGGAAGAAGGATTAGACGGAGAGTTAATCCGCACAAATCTAAAAACAAATCGGACGATGTAAAAATTACAAGCAAAAATTGAGGTTTGCTTGTACAAACTAAATAGGCTCCCTGTATATATATATGGGCTCAGATCAATTTAACAGAAATGCATTTCTACCGTTTGATCTAATTTGATCAATCCCTTGACATCCTATTTGGACTCCCATATTAGACTCCCTAATCTCTACCGTTTGATCTAATTTGTAATTTGATTATGGGCTCAGATCAATTTAACAGAAATGCATTTCTGCCCGTGAAGCTCCATTGTATTCTCTTTTCCGCATGCTCTTTTCTCTCCTCTCTTTCCGTACTCCTTCTCTAGTGAGTCTTCTCTAGTGAGTTGAGAGTTTAATGACGAATGTCTTGCTCACCGATTTCTTCGTACGGAAAGGTGGTTCTCAACGCCTCTCTCTCTGACAGCGGCTGGCAGAAACCTGGCGACGCCATTCTCCATCGTAGACCCTATTCCTCGAAGTAGAATCTTGGCGAGCATTGAACCTTCTCAGAGACTCTAGGTCGAAGAAACTGTACAGTATGATAACGCTAACCCTAAACTCTCAATTCCCAGAACCTTGGGATTGATTGACGAAAAAGCCGCTACTTCAATTGATTAAGATAAAATCAGGTACAATGAAGATATAATTATGCCTAATACAAATGTAATTTGCTTTAATTTAGTATAGTGTCGAACTAAACCAGTATATTTGACTAATTATGTATATATTACTGGTAGAATTTAAATAGATTTCTTGAATTTAGGGTTCTAACAATTGAATAGGTCAATACATAGTTCATTTCAGATATGTTTTTGTTATTAGAAAGGAGAGTTTGTACATTGCAGACTTTATCAAAGTGAAATTCATGGATTTATTTATGTATAATCAACTAATTACTCTTTATGTTTGCATGGATGTGTATAAATCAGTATATTTGACTAATTATGTGAGTTTGAAGAAGATGCAGCAGCATCATATATTGTAAAAGGAGCATCAGATATGCCCGAAATGAGATTTTTCAAAAATATACAGGCATGTTTTTGGATGAATTTTTCAAAAAATAGCCAGGCAGTAGAAAAGGCAGACAAGACGGCACATTTCTCGAGTAGGGTTTCATGAGCTTCTTTGTAATCTTAAAGGTTTAGCGGAACCTCTTGTAAATTTTATGCTAATAGAATCTTTTTTATTTTGAAAGAATTGTCATTTCATGGCAGTTTTTTTTTAACGAATTATGTTTGATAAAAGTGTTAAGGGGAAGTTGTGAATATGCGAACTTGTTATAAATCGATTTTTTTATTTCCAAATTTGTAATTATTGGTACCATATCTAATAATAATCTCCTTGTGTACATTTATTATGAAGTGGAAAATCCATTATGCCTAATTGCAAGATAAATAAAAAATCTTAATACTATTGTAATTTGTGAACTATTAGAATTTCATGCAAAATATAATCATACTTATTGCATTATAAATGCACTTTATGACTTGTATAAATCAATTCATTCCAAGTCTATAAATATATAAACCTAATTCTCGACTCAATTTAACTTGTACATTATAAATACACGAGAAGCAATCATAAATCCATTACATGTACATACTCAATTGTTGTAAAACATAAGTGTAACTCAACATAATCTAATCTTCTAATGTACATCGATATACACAAGACACAATTATAACCCAAACCTAATACAAATTTCATATGCAACTTCAAGTGTAACCCAAACTTCGAGTACTCCAACTCCGAGTCAACCAAATTCGAGCATTCCAACTTCAAGTAGAGATTAATCATCCTAAATCCTAATAACCCCCATATTCACCAAAAGCAGCCCCAATTCACCAAAATCAGTGGCGAAGATGGGGGTTTTGCTATATCCATGGCTCGGGGGTTTTGTTGCATCCAAATACTAAAAGTTTTCCAAATCCCAAAAAATGGAAGGAAATTTCGAGTATAATTTACTTATTTGTTTATAAACTTACATAACGTAGAAGCAAAATATTATACTGACGAAGGCTATGGCAAAAGAACAGGCAATTAATGCATCTCCATCGATCCGCGCAGGCACAAATTTCATTGGATTAATCTTCACAAATTCTGCAAATTATACGACAATAATTCATGTGTATATGTATTTAAGATTCTATGAAATTATTTTTATTTTACCAGGACCAAATCGTTCGCCCTTGAGAAGGTTCTCATAATCCAATCCTAAGATTAAAAACAGAATAATTATTCCGCTATTAAATCATGATGAATTTCAGATCGTATAACTATTTTCCAGCAGATTCAAGCTAATATCAGTCGATCACTCAAAAATTGAGATCTCTTAACACAATTTACTACTATAACAAGTATTTTGACGGATAAAAAAGAACACACCTTTGAGGTTGAGAACTACTGGGATTTGGTGAGCGCACTAGATGCGCCAGTATAAGTAAGGGGTAAATTTGTTACCTTCATTAGCCATGCTAAATACCAAAATCAAGCCTTCTCTTCTCTGGACAAGGTTATGCTCGCCAACTATCTGTGGGTGCCAAGAGATCGGAGAGCAAGACTTGGCCATGGCTTCATGGAGAGAGAGAGAGAGAGAGAGAGAGAGAGAGAGAGAGAGAGAGAGAGAGAGAGAGAAGAAAGAGAGATGAAAGACCTTGTTACGGCAGGAGAGTTCGAGGGATATCATGGTCTAGGGTTAGGGATTCTTGGGACATATTCGTCGCCAAAGACAATGCCGCCGAGCAGCTCTTTTCTGGATCACCGGAGAGACTCACTAAGAGAGAGAAAGTGATGATAGGGACCGGCTAGGGGAAGAGTTCAACAGCAGATCCTTGGGAGCAAAAGTTCACCATGCCTTCACGGAAAGAGCGTGGGTAAAGAAGAAAGAGGGAAGAAGGAAGACAATGTGCCCGAGATGGTTCAGACCGAAGAAATAACGTGTCTTTCTGTGAATTAATCTCAGCCTCTCGTGAATAGATCCAACGCTTCAAATTTGGAAGTCAAATAAGGGAGTCTAAATTGGATGTCAAGGGATCCTCCCCCTGTATGTATATGTATATATATTATCATTTAATCCAAGGTAAAAGATATAAAAGATATATTATCATTTAATCCACGTAAGCAAATGGGGAGGAAGAAGATATAAAAAAAAAATATTACCATTTAATCCACGTCAGCAATGAGAAAAATAGATAAGAGTATTTTTGTCACAAAAAAATGCTTAATCCATGGAATAATTCAATTCCATGTTTTACCTGGAAGAGTCCAATGCCACTAATCTGCCTATTAATTCCTTGTTCTTCTCATCTTATTCGGCAAGAATAAGAAGGATTAAGCTATTTATTCCTCTATTCCTTGCTATTCCATGGTTGCCGAACATCATTTTCAAGAATAAGCATGTCCGGAATTGTCCAATTAAATGTGAGAGCGACGCGTGACAGCTTGATTTTTGCAATTTTTATTTCGTTTGTACCCTTCAACACATGCCACAAAAGGATAAAACTATTTATGCAAAAGACATAAATCTAGTCCATTTTTTTTTCACATGTATTTGTTATAAAAATATATAATATATATTGTGTTAAATATATATAAAATGTATGACATATATTGTATTTAAAAATATATATCATATATTTAAAAGATTTAAGATACATCTCAAAATGACACATAAATATATACTATACATGTGAAAAAGTATAACATACATTTAAAAAATATAAACATTCATTTTAAAAATACATGTGAAAAAGATAACATACATCGAAAAAGTATAAACATTCATTTCAAAAATACATATAAAAAAATAAACATATATTGTATTTAAAAAAATAATATCATACATCTAAAAATTAAAAGATGCATATAAAAAGATAAACAAGTTATCTAAAATGTATTATAATCATTTTAAATATACATGTAAAAATGTATAACATAAAACCAAAAATGTATGATATATTTAAATATATATATATTTAGATGAAAGATAGCATGTGTTTTGGAGTAGTCGATATTGAAAAAAATCAAACCGAGTGTCGTTTTTCTATTGGTCGGGACCCGGACAGGGGCGGAACCAAGATTGCATATTTCGGGGGGCCGAAACAAAATAACGTTAAATATAAAAAAATAACGCACGTAATTTGTTATTTTAACTATATATCATATTATTATTATTTATGTATGTACAATTAATTGTATGTTTTGAACCGATACGTGTTGTTAAAAGATGTTTGTTAATCCTAAAATAAATCACGATTACAAACAAGGATGGGCATTCAAACAGTTCGGTTCAAACCAAACCGATTTAAACCAAACGAAACTAGATTCAAACCGAGCCGAACCTAATAAGAAACTTTATTACCTTAAAATTCAATTTTTAACAAAAAATATATAAACAAATCATATAATATATAATTATATTATTTGTAATATTATAATTTCGAAACAAAAATTAAAATTTACATAATGGGAAGACGTGAAAAATAATTGTAATTCGGTCGGTTCGGTTTAATTGTTTAAAAATATCAAATTGAACCGAATAAACCGAACAATATAAATTTTTACACCGAATCTAACAAAATAAACTGAAAAATCAAACTGATTTAGACTGTTTCGGTTCGGTTCGGTTTCCAAATAAATTGAATTATTTGTTCATCCCTAATTACAAAAGTTTTTATGAGAGTTTGACTAACATTAATAAAATTTAATATTTTTTTTATCAAGTTCTAATTATCTTATAAATAGTCTCCCAATTAATTTATCAAACAATTACTTAATATATAGTAATTAGTTATAAGAAAAAAATTACATAAATATTTTTTGCATAATGTTAAATGCATAGAATAAACTAATCAGAGACATAACATATTACCTAGTTTTTATTAACATATTAACATATTTGAATTTTACTTGACATATTACCAAGTTTTGATTAACATACCAATTTTACCTATTTGTTTTGTATTTGACCAATCAAATTATTTGATTCTTTTACATGCTTCACTTAATTGGCTTTTGGATTATTGGTGCACATTTTTTTTTTTGAAGGAAATTATTGGTGCACGTTAAGTGGGCCAAAATGAATTCTAATTATGAATGTATAAGAAAAAATTATTTCATGGGGGGGAGCCGAGACTCCCCTTGGTCCCCTCCTTGTCTCCGCCCCTGGATCCGGACGTGCAAATCATGAAAGGACGGAATCGTTTCTCCACTAAATATTTCAATCATTTGTTAGTTATTTCAATTTTATATACATCGTTTTGTTTTAGGTTGATGTGATAATTTAGTTAATGTATTTGATTTTTGGTTTCGTATTATTGTCGAATCATGTACTGATTGATATCTTCTTAATTTAAATGCGTTGTTACTTTTATCAGACAAAATAATACACTAACTTATTATTCTTTCGAAATTTGTTTAAATATTATTTTGAATGATAATTGAATAATGGAAAAAATTCAATATATATATGCTAATAAATTGTTTTTTGCTTATAAATTATTATTATTATTAATTGTTATATATTGTTATATGTATGTTATTTATTTATAAATTGCTTTTTGCTTTTTTCCTTCTAGTGCATTTATTAGAGAAGTGAAATAATAATAATAATGAGATTATCTATTTTGTGAGGGGGTTATGAGCAGAAATTTTCTAAGAATATTCAATGTGGTTTATTTATTTTGGAATATCCTTTGATTTAAAGTCTAAACGAAAAAAAAAATATTAAACAGAAAAATAATAGAAAAAAGGAGGGCCCAACCGGGTTCGAACCGGTGACCTCTTGATCTGCAGTCAAATGCTCTACCACTGAGCTATGGACCCTTATTTATTTATTATATTTTTATACGACCTATTTATCCAAATTTCATTCAACTCCAAAATATGGGGACTTATCAGATTATTTTTCCAAGTATGTTTATTATCATCTTCATGCTATTATTTTTTTGGGACTTATAGTTGAAGTTATTATATACAGTACGATTAATGCTATGGTCTCGAGTCTCGACGAGCGGCTCGTGCCTCTCGTTTTTAAGCTCGTAGGCTACTGCATCGTACACCACCAAATTTAGACATAGCGAAGTCAAATTTTGAATTTTAGTTTTAGTTTATGTAATTAAGCCTCAGCGTTGCCAATTTGGCCCCAATTTCATGTACACAGCCCTTCAAATTCTCAAAATATGATTTCATTTCATTTTCGTGCTACTTATAATCTCGGTGGTGATTATTTACTATTTCGCCGGACCAACCGGAACGAAGACATGTTATCCACAAGGTTATCCAGGATTAGAGTATGAGAATTAGGATTATTTTTATAATTGAATTGTATAAGGTACCAGAATTTTTTTTTGCAGGTGTGGTGAAGAATGCATAAACGTCGTTAAGTTGTTCAGCCAGCGAATTTGTAGAATTGTTTGTAGGAAATTAGGAACTGGTGTCATGGATTTGAGTTTGGGATTTGTTTTCCAGGGCAAAACAGGAGGGCCTCTTGAATTTGAGTTTCAAGTATTTGAATGGGCTTCTTCAATTGTATTTGGATTTGAATTTGAATTTGAAAGAGTTGTGATTTGTAGAAACTCGGATCCACGTAAGCACACAGATTGTTTGGTACGTCAAAATTGTTTGGTTTTTCTGTCTGGTTCAAAATATCAATAATAATTATATCCTAATTTCACAATACCTAAATCTTAATTTCAACAAAGATGTTAAATTGAAAAAGAACAAAAAAAATCTAGTAAAACCCTTATTTGGAAAACTGAAACTTTCAAATCTCAGAACATGTGGTTTAGACTACATTTAACTCTTTTGTTTGCTCAGTCCATTTTTATACAAATATTATCCAGAATAATCAAAGAAAACAACAATTGAGCAAAAAATACTGAGAAAAAGAATATGACCATACCGACACATAACTTCTAATCAAAAGATTTTCGAACAAAATTAGTTTAAAATGGGAAAGGAAAAAAAAGACAGAAACGATTTTCTTCTATTTGTTCGTCCTTGCCTATCCCCGTTCAACCTCGTCTTCCCCAAAACGAAAATCATCAAAATTATATATCTATTTGGAAAAAAATCATTATTTTTTTTCCAACAATTATTTATATTTTGTTAGAATTAACAGAACATTGTAAATATTTATATTTTGGTTTTGAAATTAAGGGAATTTGTAAATATTTATATTTGTTAATACTCGTAAAAGTAGAGTTTTTTTTTCATGATTTGATTTGACAAATGATTATTTTTCAGTATTCGAATCAGTCTGACAATTTTATGATTTGATTTGACAATTCAATAAAAACCGAAAAAACCATTTTCGCCACATATCACATGTTTAATTCTACTTTTCTTCCAACCTCAGTCCTCAAGAGTCGAGACAAATTAAGCATGGTTCAACTTGAGACGGTTGAAAACAGTGTTTAATATATTTCTTTACTCTCGAGAAATTAATGGACGAAAATATTATATTTGATAAATTAATAACAATAATTTTCAGAGACGAAAATGTTATGTTTGTAGATTAATTAATAAATTTCTGATTGAAAATTACGCAGTAATGTAGAAATGGAGTTTGAAATCTCGATTATGGAATTATCAAAATATATTTTTTGAGGTTCATAAGTTCATAACTTGTAAAACATGATGACATTTTTATTTTATTTTATGGCGGCATACGATATATTTTGAATTTAGAGGGTACGCCATGATGTTGGCCATTTTTCTAAAAAAAATAATTGGGAATGCAAATAAATTTGTTGGACTTGCGTAATTACAAATTTACAATGCCATGTATTTAGGGATGTCAATGGTGTGGATATTGCCCGAACTGACCCGAACCGTATCCGAAAAAATATCCGGATTCGAAAAAAAATATCCGAATCCATATGGATCCGGATATGGATCTGGTTGCTAATTTTAAGATCCGGGTATTTTTAGAATCCGGATACTCGAAACTAGATTCGAGTATCCGAAATCGGATCCGGATACTCATATTATATATTATTTTTATGTATTATATTTGATATTAGTTGAAAAATCATATACAAATTAATGATTTGTAAATGATTTAACTCACAATCGTAAAATTATGTTTAAATATAATCATATTTATCGTTCATGTCACAAATTATATATATTTATAGCTAAAAAGTAAGTTACGTTATGATAACATAATATCCGAAACAGAACCATATCCGTAACCGTATCCGACAATATCCGAACCGTATCCGTATCCGTTTATTATCCGAACCGTATCCGGATCCGACAATATGGATATGGATATGGTATGACCACTATCCGAACCGGATCCGAACCGTTGACACCCCTACATGTATTATTTCTTCAAATTTGTACAAATTGATCAAAATAAAAAATGAAATACTCCAACTTATAATTATTTTTTCTAATTGGGAAATTTTCAAAAAACCCCCTATCTTTTTTGGATATTCTAAAAACCCCTTATCTTTTTGGAAACTCCAAAAAATCCCCTCTACCAAAATTTTATTTTCAAATACCCCCTATAGGGGTTACATCTAACCATGGACGATGTTAAATTTTTTTTTTGACCAAAATACCCTTCTATTTTCATATGTATATTTTTGTTATTTTTTCATTAATTTTATTAGTTTTAAGAAAATTCATAAATAATTTTTAACAAATAATGATTTCACAAAAATAAAATTATTAAATGTTGTGTTTGTATAATTTTAATATTTCATTTATTATTCATGAAAAACTAACACCAGATAATAATAAAATAAACACCTTGAAAATATATTGATAGAAAAATATTTTTTTAAACATCTATTTTATTTTTATTTTCATTCTTCTTTTATGTATGTTTTTAATAGATCCGTGATATTTTAATTTTTAAATATTTGCAAGGTGTTCTTTTAATATTATTGTTCATCTTATTATTATTTTATGTTATTTTTTTCAGTAAAAAAATATGAAAGTCAAATATATATAATGTATGAAATATTAAAATTATATAAATGTAACATATGATAATTATTTTTTAAAAATTATTATAAGCTAAAAAAAAATTAGGACTTTTTTAAAATTAATACAAATAACAAAAACATTATTTTAATTATTAAATAGGTAAAAAGAAGGGTATTTTGGTCATAAATTTTTTTTAACACCATCCATAGTTAATTTTAACCCCATAGGGGGTATTTGAAAATAAAAGTTTGGCAGAGGGGGTTTTTTGGAGTTTCCAAAAAGATAGGGGGTTTTTAGAATATCCAAAAAAGATAGGGGGTTTTTTGAAAATTTCCATAAATTGTGCAAAAAAATTTTAATTTAGTTATAATT